>OZ005654.1:225998994-226413994 GCA_963930645.1 Salticus scenicus | reverse complement strand
TTGTGTGTGAGAAGACGATGAGTTAAATAAACATCAGCTTGCAGTCTTAATCGTAATTTATATAACTAGTTAGCACTACATTTCGAACTGCTGAGGGAAAAAAATACATTAGGCTAAATTTTAATTCATGCTATGTACATCTTTTAATTGTTGAACTCCGATTTTAATTTTTGTTTTCTTTTTTTAAGAAATAAATATTGTTTATATAAACAAGAACGGTAAATCATGCGGTACGCATTGACTTTTGAAACTTTCCAGCTGTGCGTGCTTGTTGTAAGGTTTCACCTTCAATGCTCTTTGCCTATGTTATCACACAACGGACAGACAGAAGGACAAGAAGGTATACAGATAGAATAATTGAATTCACAATTACTCTAAAACCTTTTTGGAAAGTGTTAAAAATTCTTAACACAAACGGAAATGCAATTCCAGCAATTTCCAACTGCAGCCATTAATGTATCTGAATATTTTAGCGTAGCTCTGTAAATCAGAAGATTAAGCACATCATATTCTGTGCAAAATATTACTTTATCATATTAACAATAAGCATGAATTTCTTTGATTTTTGCAGTAGAAATATTTTTAAATGTAATTGATATAAATATCTCTGCTAAAACTCGATACATTGGCATTTTTTGGATTTTCCTGTACACAAACCAGTTCTACAGGACCTCTTAATGACATTTTAAATAGAGAAAATATTCCATAGTGAACTTGAATAACCTATATCGATATAAAATTTTGATGAGCGTTGATACAAACTGAATTGAAAATTAGTCTTGGTAGAAACATTATATTAAATAATAATAATAAAAAATCTTACAAAGAAAAAAAAAATCGACTTCAAATGAAATATCAATTATAGGCAATTTCAGATTCATGAGAATATTTCAGAAATGCCAGTGTACCATTAGAGATTTGAATAATCTTAATCGTCTTTGACAATATTTTATAAGTTATATTTATTTATTTTTTACATGTAAAGCTTGTGTTCTATATTTTTAATCAAGATAAATGATCCAAAATGTAATTATTCTGTAATTATATTATTCTGTAAGTATATTAATTAAGATTTCAGATTAGGAATTGGTTATCATTAATGTTTCAAGAAATGGCTGCATTTCACAAATGTATAATAATTACATTATTCATCGAATCATAAATGCAGGTATTATAGTATTGTATCTGCATTATGATTTAAATATAAGTATTTCAATAACATTTGTTTATGAATATTTGCGGTCAATATTTTGGGTTCTTAAGGATCAACATTTTGGAATTATCTTAATGTTCTGCAAAATAAACCAGTATGATTTCAAATCTTCTTCAATCTGTGATACTTTGCATATTTTGGAATATAATATATATTGTCACAAGGAATAAAGACAATAAGGTATGCTAAAATGAATACTTTGAACCTATTCAAAGCTATATCAATTTCAAAATATTTAGAACTAAATATTTTAAATAATAATAATGATCATGAGAGCCTTGAATATTCTTATATGTTTTTATGAATTTCAGATATTAATTTTGTTTGATAATTTATTTAATTTATCTTGAACTTCTAATTAAAAATAGAAATAAGTAACTGAGTTATATATGTAATAAAAGAACATTAGAATATGTGTCAGCAAAATAAGTTGGATTTATTCTTATTTGTTAAGAAATGTTTTAAAGTGAAATTTAATAGACAATACTTCACTGATTTCGATGTGAATAGTACAAAATATAAATAAATAAAAAAAAAATAGAATGATATCAGCAATAATTATGAAAGCAATCTTAGTGAAATTGATCTAACATAATTATTTATATTTTGACAAAGGCGATTTAAGCTGTTAAATACATTACCAGAATAATTTTAATAATGTAGAATTTAATCATTTGTATTTAGTCAATAATTAACAAGCTTAGTATTATTTAATTTTTATTTGGTGTTGTTTAATTAAATTTTTTAATACCTTTTTTAGATAAAATTTACTATAAAAGCTTTATTTATCAAGGAGCAAAACATTACTAAATAAATATTGAAAGATATAGAAAATTTAACCCACTCTTGATAATATTCATTCCCACATTTGAATAACTCGTAAAAATTTTATTATTTCTTAACAACTGTCCAATTTATACTGCTTATTTCATTAAACAGTAATAACTAGCTAATAAATGGGATTTCTTTCTGTTCCAATAAGCAAATATTTATTTATTCCTTATAATATTAGGATAATTATTCGAGAATTAAAGGTAATTAAAAAGGATAATTATAAGCAACAACTATGTATCTGAACAAACCATATATTGAGTTTTCGATTAGATATAAACTTCTGAGGAAAGCGAAACGCATTTAATTAACGTTATCTGCTTCCTTGATAAACAGAAACTAAATATCATTAAAGTACTATATTATTCTTATTAGAATTACCTCCAGGTATCCTAGTTTTACTTCGCCGACAAAATATTCATTTAAAATAAAACTGTATTTAATATCTTAGATATAAAAGCTATAAAATATTTATGTAAAAATTTGGTATATGAAATAATCTTCTTAAAAGCAAATTTGAAAACTGTGTGCATTAATTTATAGTAGTCTAAAATCATCGTTATTCATTAAATGATCGCCAGTTTTGTCTCATAATTTTCGTTACATATTCTTTTTTAATGGGATTTGTTTGATTAGTCTTCCCTGTACTCACTGTAATACCATGATCTAGAAAGAAATATATTATTTTTAGTTCCGGGAACTAACGTAAACTTAAAAACTTTCTAAAAAGCATGTTCTTGTTAATGAAAATAAATATATTTTTTTTTTTTTTTTTTTTTTTTTATATCGTTTTTAGGGGCAAAATTAATTTTTACCAAGTCTGCAGAAACTTTACTACACAAGATTATTTTACCACGGACCTTTTTAATATTATTTAATATAAACTGAATTAATACAATTTACATATATACAGGTATAAAACACTTAAATGAAGTTTGGATTTCGACATATTTTTAATGATTATCCATTAACATTTGAAGTATTGTGGATTTCTTTATGAGATATATTATTATCCACAGTTTTAGATGGTTGTATTTCCAGTATAGTAATTGGTAATAGTAATTGTATAACGCATCTAATTTAAGTCATAGTGCTACCAGCACTTGTTTCGTCCTACTTGAGAGAAAAGAGTACATATTTTTCCCCCTATGACAAGTGACCAACGACGGGTGGCGCGCATGCGTCAACAAAGTCCATTTACATATATATGAAGAATAATATTCAATTTATGAAATAAGTATTAAGTTAATTAATAAATAATTGATGACTATGTATTTAACGAAAAAAACATATATGAATTTGTATTTCAGAATGTATTTTAATTACTCTAAAACATAATATTAGGTGACAGAAACATCATTCGTCATATGAATAAAAAAATAATTTTTCGAAATACAAATATAAATTTCTCTTTTAAGATAAATAAATATGAATGGAAATATTCAAAAACATTTTAATGAGATTCAAATAATATTTGTTTTAAATTCCATTTGACATTTAAAAGCCTCTTGCTTAAATTTTCATATATAATAAATAGTTTAAAAAATAAACAAAATTTATCGTACCAGAATAGCACAAATTCCCTCTTCCTCTTCTTTTTTCCAATTTCTGGAATATTAAATTATTCTAAAAAATAATTCCTTTTATATTTTAGAAAACAAAGATAACTGATGTGTTAGAGTTTAATTTTAAATCGTTTGTCAAAACTTTGTCTGCGGTCTTCGTCAATTTATGTTTCATACAACAATATTTTTCAAAAATAAAAATTGGTAATTTATTATCCATATGTGCACTTTTTTTATGAATACAAAAAAAAGTATGTAATTATTTTTTCGACGGTAAACAATTAGAATAAAAATTAAATACAAAAATAAATAAATAAATAAATAAATAAACGATAAGCGTTTATATTCTGTATATATCTGTTTTTAACTTTTTTATAGCTTTTCAAAAGAAAAAGATTTTCTTGACGGCACTTTTTAGAATCAAAAATCATTTGTGTGTTTTTATTCAAGGGAACTTTTTTTTTTCTTTTTTTTTCTTTTTTTCTTTTTTAAATTTTATGCTAAAGCGAAAAAATGTTTAGAAAAATTACAAGCAAAAGCATTAATAAATTTTTCACCCCTTTACAAAATAATTTAGAAGAACACTTATATGATTATAGAAAATGTAACAAAATAAGGAATTTTTAAATACTTAAATGAAATTTATCGAATTATAATTTTTTTACCAATGAATAGAAGCAACTTATTACTTTCCGAACAGTATAGTGAGAAAAGTATTGTAATCATGTCAAAAATCCGAGTTTGAGATTTTTGTGGTTCTACACATTTTGAGGTCCCTTGAATTCACATATACCATTTTTACGTTGATGTCTGTGTGTATGTTTGTGTGTATGTCCGTGTGTATGCATATGTGTACGTATGTAAGTAAACACGATAGCGTCTAAACACTTTTTTCGAATGAGATGAAAGTTAGTATGTAAGTTATAGGTCACCATAGCATAAACAGTATTCATTTTGGTAAATCTATCTTTTTTTTAAAAAAAATCATTATGTTCTATATGGGTCCAAATTTTTCAAATTGCGACAGAATCTAAACACCTAATTTAATTGAGCTGAAAATTTATACACATGTTATAGGTTGCTTAAAGTTCATGAATTTTGGTGATTCTAGTTCGTATAAGCCTTTTACAGGGGCACAACAAAATATTCTTTATAATTATACCCTATGGGCTCAAATTTGTTTAAGTGCAATAGCGTCTAAACTTATATCGGATTAAGCTGAAAATTTATATAAATATTATGGATCACCGTTACACAATGCTTATGAATTTTAGAACTTTGTAGCTCTTAAATGTAAACACTTTATTCGGATGAGCTGAAAATTTGTACACATATTATAGGTGACCGTTGCATGAACTACATACAGTTGCGTGCAAAAGTTTCGGGCCAATTTAATTTTCATCAATAGCTTTTGAATAAATTAATATAAAAAGAAATTTAATACTGTAACGTAAACATTATCAAATATTCATCCGAAATATATAAGTAGCAAATTTTTATAGTGATGCGATTTTAATATGTATTTAAATCCATTCATCAAAAGTTTTGAGCCAAGCAATTGAAAGTTCACACTGACGCCATTGCCCCAAAGTGACTGGTCCATTTAAAAATAAACATGATTATTTAGAAGAAACTCGAGTTTGTTTACACTTGTGTGTTAGTATTGTTAAGTCAAGATGCAAAACGCACTCATTTACAGATCCGTGAAACTATTAGTAAATTACCTTAGGATTAACGCAGTTTCTTGTGATATTACTTCAGCATTATCTATTGGAAAAAACAACTATTGATATAAATAATAAAAAATGGAAAGAAATAAACATTTTACAGACAAATCAGTATCTGCAAGACCCAGAAAAATGACTAAGTCAGTTGATAAAGTTATTAAAAGAAAGGCAGTTGTAATCCAAAAAAGAGTGCTTCAAATATAGCACGGGATTAACTGGAGAAAAACTTGGTTGATGTTAGTTGTAGTACTTTTGATTCTAGATATCAAATGCTGATTGTAAAACATGGAGTAGGAAACATCATGGCGTGGGGGTTTTTTCGTATAAAGACGTTATTCTTTTAATGACGATAGAAGGCAGTATGGACAAAACTATATATAAAAACATCTTAAAGGACTAAATGCTTCTCTGTGCTCTCCAAACTGTGCCACGAGGGGGGATTTTGCAACAAATAAATAACCCCAAACTTTCATCTCTATTCGTTCAAGACTTTTCAACTGCAAAAATTTCGTATCCTTGCATGGACAAGTCAATCTCCTGACTTGAATCCCATTGAACATTTATGGTAAGAGTTAAAGTAAAAGTAGAAGCTATTAATCCTTCAAAGAAAAACGATTTATTGGGAAAAGAGAAATCTCAAATAAATGATCATACAAGGATTAAAGCTCTAATAGAGTCGATGCCTCTTCGATGTTCTGCTGTGATAGTTTCAAGGAGCACGTCGAGAAGATATTGATATTATTTGACCTTCTCATGTGATACAAATAATATTTTTTGCTATTTTACTAATTTGTTTTTCATAAGTTTTTTTGGTCTGAAACTTTTAATTGCATAAATTTTATACGTTTCATCATAATTTAATTATTTTTTGTTAACAAAATTTGCAAGTCGTTTAGTTCGACAATATAATTGATTTACTTTATATGATAATACAACGACTTTTTTAATCTTTATTCATACCAAAATTATTAACGAAAAAATGTTTGGCCCAAAACTTTTGAACGCAACTGTAGATTATGGTGAATCTAGCACGTACAGTTTTTTTTTTTTTTTTTTTTTTTTTTTTTTACAGGGCACAAAGAAAAATTCTTTATCATTATACCCTCTGGGCTCAAATTTGTTAAAGAGCGATAAGTCTAAACGCTATGTCCGATTGAGTTGAAAATTTATGTATATGTTATAGATAACGTCCACACGAGATGTATGAATTTTGGAGAATCTAGCTTTATACAAGAACACAAAGAACAATTATTTACCTTTGTCGCTTACAGGCTAAAATTATTTAAAGTACTATAGCATCTAAACGTCTCATCCGGTTGAGCTGAAGGTTTATATAATTGTTATAACTCACCGTCGTACGAACTGTATAGATTTTAGGGAGTCTAGCATTTATAGATTTTTACTGGGACACAACGAAAATTTCTTTATCATTATGATCTATGGGCTAAAACAATTTGAAGAGCAATAGCGTTAATGTAAACAACATACTATACAGAGAAAAATACTCATATACCCTATCATAATTCTTTTTTGTTTATTTAACGACTTCTATTTATTTATACAACCATTAATTACTTAATGTTCGGAAAATCGAGTGGAGTCACTGCAGTAATAATGAATATGCATATATTGAATTTAGCTCTTTCTAAGCTGTTATTACACGTGAGCCTATTTCAAATTAAACGTTTAGATACTTCTGTGAAAAGCTATGAACTCCTTTGAAATCCTTTGATAATGAGCTTATGTAGAATTTATACAATTTATTGACCGTGTTTTATTAAAAATGAGATGTTCATGAAGAACTACCTATTTTTTACTTACATAAAAACAGACAGTGTAATGCAGGCACTATTAAATTATTTTTTTTTTATGTATGTACAATTTTCATGATGTGTTAAAACGCTTTGATAATTTATTGACTTTGTATCAGAGATTGATTAACTTGGATATCACATCTTATGTGTTTTATTTAATCGCTTTTCAACACATAATTTTTAAGAAGATATAATGAATTATGCGGATATATTTAATGCTGTTTTAGTATAGTTAAGGGAAACGAACGGAATGCCATTTATTTTCACTTTAACTGTAAAACTACTTTTACAGCAACGGCAATATTGAGGCAGAGAAAAGGTTTTCTATATATGCTTGGGGTGAGATCTACTGTATACCTCAACATCCTGGTTAAATATAGATTTACATTCATTAAAGAAGGGTGTTATAAATCTAAAAAATTATTCCAAACTATTTAGACAACTTTTGACCACAACAATTTTTGAAATGTATTGATCTTGATGAAACTTTTCAAGTAGTAACCTCGTATAATTTTCAAATTACCCAATTTGAAGTTTCTGCAACCATTCGATTATCTAATTTTGTTCTGTACGTTTTTCAACGCATCTGATTAATAACTGACAGCATAAATATTATGTGAAGGAGGAGTATGGAAATTTGTTATTGAATTCTAGGTCCTCAAAATGCGCAATTATATCTAAAAATCAATGCTAAAAATTTTGAATTTAAAATAATAGAGTGTAATGATCATCAGTGTAAATATATTTTAGGCTTTGTAAAATTTAGTACAGCAATTCCTTTAATTGCTCTCATTAAAGTGGAATGTATTAACGTAACGCTCAGTAGCCCTGTATTTTGTCTTTAAATTATATACGCACTAACATACTTAAACTTAGCACGGTATGAATATAACACAATCTTAAAAGACCTTACAAACATTTTCAAGTAAAATCATATATTCGAAATCTTTTCTGTATCCCTGTAAACATATGGTGAATGATTTTCATATCATATGCTATTCTAAACAATTTATTAATCCAGATAAAGACTATGTTCTTTTAATTTTGGTTAGTGAAGGCTAAATGTGTTGAACTCTAACAGTCTAAATGCGTTAAACTATACATAACAGACATTTGCCCATAGACGTAATGCATTTGAAATCCCTTGGGTGTCCATGTATACAAACAATTTTTACAGTTTCAATAAAAACTTTCTGGTAGCATCCCCAAGTGATGCAGATTTAAAAAAAAAAACGAATTTGGATTTCTACTGCAAATGAGGCAAAAAGTCTTGAAATCAAACATACACATAAACTAATCACTCAAAACTTTATTTTCGTATTCAGGGCAACTCAAAACGAGTAAATATAGCAAAAACTCAATTTACTAAATTTGACCGGAAAACGATACTTTTTTCTACTATTATATAAGTGAAACAAAATAATTATAATTCAGATCTCTGTAAGTATTCTGTAAAATATGATAGTAAATCTTTTCACAAAAGGGACATGGTGTCTTTTATCTCAGGGGTACATATATATATATATATATATATATATACATATATACACACACACACATACATATATATTGTAGTCTTAAAAATTAAAGTAAGTACTATTAATAATCTAAAAAATTAAATCAATTTAAAATACAGTAACAGCTGCTTAATAAATTCCCTGGTTAATAAAATCAGCCGCTTAATCTGATCAAATTGCCAAGACCGGAATTAAATCAATACAAATTACTTTTAAAGCCGCCGCTTAATAAAATCAGCATCGCCGATTAATACACTCAAAAATATCTCTTCAGCAGCCAAATATATCATTTATGCACACTAGTTTATTATTATTATTATTATTTATATACATTTTTTTTTTTTAAATAAAAAAAGAAATTGAAGCACAACACTGCCTCCGTTATCGCTCACTGTCGAAGATTTTACACTCGTAGCACAATTACAAATTAAACACGCCAAATCACTTATCTCCTTAACAATTTCAAGGTACGTATTCTTCAAAACGCAGTAATAAGTTACAAATTTGATTTGAAAGGATATATATATATATATATATATATATATATATATATTTAATTTCTAATTATTAAAAGTCTATTTCTAGTTCTTATTTTAAAATTACTATAATTCATGAGGTTTAAACGAAAAGGTTTTAAATTTATAAGAACAACGTGAACGTTTGGTAAAGTAATTATGATTTTCCTCAAAGGAAAGTGCATGGGAACTTCGAATGCTTTTATTTGTATCGAAGGAACAATTAATTAATTATCTATCAAAAATTAATTAATATCATTTACTAATTGCATTATTCGCCCCCTTGTGCATTTTCGTTCCAAATTCAGGGAAGTCATACCTTTTCCTTAAGTGCAGGAACATTCGCCGGATTTAAAATTCAGCCGCTTAATAAAATCACTTTGGCTCAGAACGAATGTGATTTTAATAAGCGGCGGGAACTGTATATAGTTATTTTGTTTGGCTTGTGTATGTTTTCTTGAATTATTTGACTGACTATCCGTTCTCATTCTTTTCTTTTAATATAAAAGGATTATATATATATATGAAATTTCAGTTTATCAATCTTTTATCTATTATCGTGATTCCAACCCCCTAAATATAATGCAATATAATGTGAACTTGTATAGCATCAAAATATTTAAATAAAAATATAAAAGTTTAGTAAGCAGGAAAAAAAACTGTATTTTATTAATTATTGTAAAACAGGTTTTAAAGTAAAAATTAAAATTAATAAATTAATTGTTATTATCATTATGTTTAATTTAATGGTGCAAAATATATCTTGAGAAATTGATATTTAGAAGAAAAAAGTATTTATATTTCCATCATTGATGTTAATTTTAAATACGTTTAAGTTTACCATCTGGATTACATTAGTTAAACACAACAGCGAATAATTAATTTATTAATTTTGGAGAATATTTACAACAGTATAAAAAAATTTGCATTTAGTAATTAACGTTATAAAAGTGCTTTAATTTCTCAATCAAAATCTAAAGATTAAAAATATTCAAATTTTTTTATATATATATAGTGTGTGTGTGTGTGTGTTTGTGCAAATGTGCACAAGAATGTGGTTGGATGTTTGTTTTTTCGTATTTAATACTATGGAAATGTGTATTATATTGGCTAGTTATTACTCATTAATATTCGATGAATAGATTCATAATTAAAATATCATATAATATTTCATATTATTTCTTTTAAAATTCTTTTGATTTTTTTTCTTTTAAATTTCAAATACTATATTTTTTCTTTTAATTTACTTTCTGATCTTACGTAATTTGTATTTAAAAATTTTTGTTGATATTTGTGCTTTATGGGAATAACATTTCCAATTTTGCAACAAAACAAAACAAAACAAAATAAATAAATAAATCAATAAATAAAAGAGAAGTTTTATTTTTATTATTTTTTTCTAATTCTGAGACTTTTGTTAAAACAAAACTAATCAAAAATATCTTAATAATTGTCATATAACTTAACAAGTATTTATTGTTATTAACAACAACAACAAAAAAAAATATATTATTATAAAAAAAAAATAATAATAATATAAAATAAATTCTCATAATCTTAAATGATGCTCACATTTTTATTTTCGAAACCTGCTTAAGACATGTGAAATATATGATTGTAAAATCTAAAAAGTTAGTTGCTTTAAAGTAGGAAACTTATTACACTTTTATCGTATGCATGTATATAGTATAACAATTTTCTTTGCATTTCTAACTTTTAAAGGAAAACATTAAAAATTAAAACCGTTTTTTCTTATTTAAAAGTTTATCGTTTTACGCATTATTTACTCTCTCGTTAATGGTTAATGATGTCGTTTATAAAATCTGAATAATACTTATAAGAGGGACAATTTGCATAAGAAATTATACAATTAGTATTTTAAGGGCATTATTACATTTCGATAATAATGATATTAATGTTTCATTTTCACATAACTCTTTTATTGCTGCAGTCTTTGTATATAATAAAAATTACTTTTATACGCTAACGGTTTAACAAAATGAATATATCTAAAATTATAGATAATATCACAGTAACTTTTAAATTTTTTCCTTTATAACTGACAGTTTAAAAATTTCCACATAAATTTAATGAAACTTTTGAAGTAAATTTTGCATTATTTTATGATATATAATAAATAAAGTTATCAAATAAAGTGGTGGAGATTGAATTCTAGCCTCTACCAGTAAATTATTTTCTTATATGGTTGAAAGTGCTGCGACGGAAATTCAATAAGAATTCAAGTTCCAAACTCAACCTTTTATTTATTTTGTAAAGAAAAAGAGGGTACTAAGATACGAACGTAACTTTTAAAATTAATTCAGTTAAACAACAATACGTCTACTAATCAAAACTAAATGAAGTTAATCTCAAATATGAGAGCTCCGTAGTCATCAGTCGAATCTCTTTACGTGGGACTCTTTAATAATACTTCTAAGGTATTAATCGTAGAGATACTTTTATGATGATACAAAAGTACGCTTTAAGAATAATAGAAATGCACACGCTTCCTTAATTCGGAAGTCAATTTATAGTAAATAGTTCTTGAAATGATCTACTCCCTCTTCCCTCAAAATACTCGTCTTAAAATTACTTACATACAACTGACCATCACTTTCGCAACTTACCTTAAACTTGTTCTCAACTCGACAAACTAATTCCAAATAATTAGTAACATTTTTACCATGTTTTTATTAACTTCGATTCTTGTGTGTTTGTTTGTGTGTTTGTGTGTTTGTTTGTGTGTTTGTCAGGGACAAATCTTGCAATCGATTTTTAACTAACTTCCCGACTAGCTAGATATTTGAAATTTTCAGGACAGCTCACAACACGGTGACAATACATTTTTCTAATAATTTTAGTCAACTGCTTCAAGTTCCGCTGCCTTCGGCAGCGTTTATATGATTCGGAAGAGAATTTATTTAACTAACTTCCCGTCTAGCTAGACATTTGAAACTTTCAGAATAGTTCAGAATAAGGTTAAAATGCATATTTTAAATACCTTTAGCCAACTGTTTCGGGTTCCCGCTGCATTCGGCAGCGTTATCAGTACAAAGATTGCAATCGATGTTTTCCTAACTTTCCGACTAGCTAGACATTTGAAACTTTCAGGATAGCTCAAAACACGGTGACAATACATTTTTTTAATACTTTTAGTCAACTGTTTCAGGTCCCCACTGCCTTCGGCAGCGTTTATATGATTCAACAGAAAATTTATTTAACTAACTTCCCAACTAGCTAGACATTGGAAACTTTCAGAATAGTTCAGAACACAGTGAAAATGCATTTTTTAAATATTTCTAACCAACTACTCCGGGTTCCTGCTGCCTTCGGCAGCGTTACCAGTACAAAGCTTGTAATCGATTTTTCACTAACTTCTCGACTAGCTAGACATTTGAAAACTTTAGGATAGCTCTGAATACAGTGACAATAATTTTTTTTTATACTTTTAGTGAACTGTTTCAGGTCCCTACTGCCTTCGGCAGCGTTTATATGATTCGAACGAAAATTTATTTAACAAACTTCCCGACTAGCTAGACATTTGAAACTTTCAGAATAGTTCAGAATACGGTTAAAATGCATTTTTTTAATACCTTTAGCCAAATGTTTCGGGTTCCTGCTGCCTTCGGCAGCGTTATCAGTACAAAGATTGCAATTGATTTTCCCTAACTTCTCGACTAGCTAGACATTTGAAACTTTCCGGATAGCTCAGAATACAGTGACAATACATTTTTTTTATAGCTTTAGTCAACTGTTTCAGGTCCCTACTGCCTTCAGCAGCGTTTATATGATTCAACAGAAAATTTATTTAACTAACTTCCTGACTAGCTAGACATTTGAAACTTTCAGAATAGTTCAGAATACGGTGAAAATTCATTTTTAAAATATTTGTAACCAAATGTTTCGGGTTCCTGCGGCCTTCGGCAGCGTTACCAGTACAAAGATTGCAATCGATTTTTCACTAACTTCCCAACTAGCTAGACATTTGAAACTTTTATAATAGCTCAAAACACGAGAGCAATGATTTTTTTTTTTTAAATTTATCCGATTGCTCCGGGTTCCCGCTGCCTTCTGTAGCGTTTATATGATTGAACAGAAAATTTAAAAACATGGTATATAAAAAGATCTTTTTATCTTGTAATTGTTCAACAATCCTTTCTAAACTCATCTCGACACTTCTATCTTCAACCTGATATTTCAACCAAACTATTACCACCTAATCCTGGATCCAACTAGTGACCTTCACTTTCCCAACGCAATACTTCTAACTCAACTCGACACTATCATCGAAACCACCACCAACACTAGATTTGACTGGTGACCTTTACTTTTCCAACTCGGTACTTCTAACTCAATTTGACAACCCATCACCCAAATCACCAATTCCTAGCGTCGGATCCGACTGGTGACCTTCTTTCTTCCAACTCGACACATTTCATTGCTTACAAAGTTAATTAGATATTTCAACTTTTTTTACTTATCATGCATTTCATAATTTCATGTTAAATGGGGTTGTATTCTGATTACACACACACACACACACAAAAGCATTATTTTTTATTGTTCCGTGGAAGAGCGTATTTTCAGATTTAAAAAAAAAAATAATGAATAAACATTTAATTTTATTTAATATTATTTTTAAAACTATTTAAAAATAATTTTCTTTATTACTGACAGTTTAGAATTTCCACTGAAATGTAATAATTTTTTTGCATCATCTTTTTTATTTATTTTTTATTTTTTCACGTTTTATGATGTTAAAAAAAATATCAAATAATGTTAATTTGATGTATTACTTTTTTTTAATGTATCAAGTATTGCATGTTACTATGTTAAATATATTTGTGTTCTGATTACACAATTAATTAAAATAAATTTGTGCTTATTTATTGTTACATATAAGAGAGTATTTTCAGTTTTTTAAAATAAAACACAAAATAAACATTTGATTTTATCATATATTATTTTAAACAATTTTTAATTCGTTTTGATTCAAAAAGGGTTTACTTTATACCTAGCTGTAACTGTATGTATTTATTTATTTTTTTTTTCTTAATAATAATAATAATAATAATAATAATAATAATAATAAAATAAATGAAAAAAATAAAATAAAAATAAAAATAAACTTGTTTGTTTACTTTATTTCATTCTAATCAAATACAGTGAAGCATCCATAATCCGGAATTCTATAATCTGGCAGCACCCATAAACCGGCACTAATGACTTTGTCTCTCTTTTCTCTGCTTCTTTTTCTTCTTTTTTTCCTTTAACCTTCGCCCGTAAATATTACTAGTACTTAACTTTTTATTCGCAGCATGCTTACCAATTTTTATGGATCGTTAGTAAAGTTTACGGATTTTCGTTTAATTTTATTGATTTACGGACTAAAGTGAATTTTTTACATATTAATCAGGATGATGGCAAAAATTCCGAAAACGAACAACGAAATTTTTGTCTCGCTATGGCAAATGCAAAAGTTATTAATAAAAGAGATCGTTCTTATTCCTGATACCGAAAGTCAAAATAAACACGACCACCCGGAATCTCGGCCAACAGTTTTTAGAAGGAATTGAAAAATATGATTTTATCAGCGATAACTAACTAATGAGCGTGCATTTGTTAATCTTTTAACGACAAACTGAAAAAGAAAAATAATGAAGCAAATGAAATTGACTGACATATTTAATAGAATGTAGCATTGTGAAATTACTGATTTTATTTGTTATTAAGCCAGTTTTAATATCAATTTATTATTATTGTTATCATTTGTACAAAAAATAAACGATCTGTATTAGTGTTTTATATGATTGTAACTTTAAAATTTTTAATTTATTGCAAACGTTATTTTAATTATTTTCGTTTATGATAAGGGTTTTTACATTTTTTTAAACTAATTTTTAAAAAAATATTTCTTTTGATGCTGTGACTGATATACCATTTCAATATATCTCGAGGCGGCCGTTGTCGCTGCGCAGACGATGG
The DNA here is from genome assembly GCA_963930645.1 of Salticus scenicus. Taxonomy (NCBI): domain Eukaryota; kingdom Metazoa; phylum Arthropoda; class Arachnida; order Araneae; family Salticidae; genus Salticus; species Salticus scenicus. The sequence goes on along the minus strand of OZ005654.1, from coordinate 226,398,827 downwards.
TTGCGAAGGCACGGAGCAGGAGAAGAAGATTTGTAAGTGGACGAGCAGTTAGACTATCACAAGATAGCAACAGCTCGTCCCAAGTGTCACACCAAATTTGGAAAGACAAAGACGGCGAGGCTATAGAAGTGGCTATTGACCCCTCAGTCTATCCGACAGCTGTGAGTGGAGACAGTGATTTTGCAGATGCTTCTGAGATCTTGGAAGCTCCTGGCCTCACCGGTACTCACACTGTCCCGAAGAACTTCGAGATGACCGTCGTCACCTGTACAGATGACGGATAAAGGTTGCCAAGTTTTCAACGAGGAGTTGGCACATATCTCTCATGAAGAGATGGTCGATACGTCTTTGACCTTTAGTCTCGTAGATACTTTAGATAATTTCTCGAGGTACTTTAGTCTCGTAGATAGGTCAAAGCTGTCTGGGCCTAAGCTGGCGGAGTTTCACGACTTCGTTGACTGCGCGATGCGTTTACCAGGCAGCATCAGCTGATACTACGGGGCGGGAAAGCTCCTGACACTAAGCCCGTAAAATCACCCGAACAAAAGGGACGAAGAGGAAGATACAGCAGAATGTTGGGACTCCTGTGCGGGGGATAGAGGAGTTTCCTGCAGGGGGTAAAATTGTGCCTCCTCGTGCGGCTCCGAAAAGAGCACGCAAAATGCGCAATAGGCGTATTAATAGGATACGCGGCGGTATTTCATCAAACGTTGCTTCAAGTTCGGTGGGCTCAAGTGAGGGAGTGGTACCATCTGATTTAAAGTTTTCGGACACAGTTCGAGGCATTAAGCTAGGGTCCTTCGCGGACCAAAAATGGTCGAAGAAGGAACGAGAGCGACTCACTGGAGATATACGGGGAAGAAATGGTCCCTCCCAGATAATGAGCGTTCAGCCCGGCGCGCGAGCACGTAGCCCTGCGGCCGAGGAAAAGTTCTTACTTATCATTCGCCCCAAATGCGAATATGACTTCGGTAGATATTGGTAGATATTGCAGGCAAGATCGACCCAATGAAAGCCAATATCGCTGTCCGAGGAAAGCGACCAATTGCCGGGAACGGCGTGCTGATCTCATTGAACAGCGCAGCAGACCTCCAAAGACTCGAGGCTAAGATGGTCGATACGGGTCTAGAAAACGATCATGAGATCACCAAACTTGGTCCTCGCGACCCAGAGATTATCGCCTTTGGTATCGAGGAGTCGATGTCCACGAAGCAAATAGCTGAAGCTTTAAAACTTCAAAACGCTACCTTGGGTTCAGGTAGGCTACGAGTTCACAGAGTTTTCCTCGGGAAAGAGGGAAACAATGCGATCATAGCGGTGGACAAAGACACGATAGCGAAGTTGACAGGGATGAGGAGACTCCATGTTGGTTGGCGAAGAGTTGATTTCAAGCGAAATGTTCGTCCGCTGATGTGCTTACGGTGCCTTAAATACGGGCACACAGCGAAGACCTGCCGCAGAGAGGTCCTTTGTGAAAAGGAGAGGATCCCAAAGAGTGATCTTCTGTAAAGTCTTCAGTGGTCGTGACGTTCAAGCTGTCCGCATTAAACTGTCGGGCTCGTATGTGCTATTGGCCACATGCTACTGTGCACCGAGAGAATATATGAATATGAACCTGGAGATTCTGAAATCGCTGATGAGGCAGTACACTTACGACCTAGCCCAAGTAGCACGAGAACGTTCTGTGAACGTCTAATAACGGTTACAGTCGTTCAAACACCGTGTTTCGTGTCAAGAGAACGTTTGATTAGACGTTCAAAAATAGTATTACTTAGAACGTTCTGAAAAGGCTTGCTTTGTACCATCTATAAAACGTACAATTCTAGTTCTATGAAAAACGTTCAAGTGTATCACCGTCGTCACACGTTCTGTAACAGTGTGATTATAACAAATGTGACAAAATGCTTTTTTTTTTTTTTTCAGTTTTGTTTCCTTATTTTCAGTTTCAGATTTTGGTGGCATGCCAGTATAGAATAATTATTGAAATGTAATAGAGATGATTTTTAGGGAAAAAATTACAAAATTTTAAACTTTAATTACATGTTATAACCATCATAATTATTTATAATTTTATTTAAGTTTTATATTGTTGAATTCTGTCAAACACATTAATCCAGATTACTTTTGCAGATATTCATTATTATTTGCTTCTTAAAATGTTAATAAATTAAGTTATGAAAAAGTAATTTATTTTATTTATTTATTTTGTATATACCAAGAAAAATGTGTTGGATAATTGGGAATTTTTTATCTCCGGTTTTTTATAGGTTTATACACTCTTGAGATGTCCAGAACACAATTCAACCATTCTTTGAAAATGCCAGTCTGTCTATCTTTTTGTGTGTGTGTTATCAAAGTTTTGTGGACTCTGTATCTCACAAACCAATTGAAGGAATTTAACCAAACTTTATGTTTAGTTAGACTGTAAACTGATTTGCTAAATATCAGGAATATATAATTAGGTATTGACCTAAATATCAGCTTTGGTGCTCATTAGCTTTTGGAATGTATCACCAGATAGGGGTCGCTTCTATGCTGTAAATTCCCCCTTATATGGGGAGATAATACCTCAGCTTCTACAGTGCACGAATGCACCAAACTTAATATGTGAAACAGATATTATGTAAAACTACGCTGATTTAATTCGGGTGCGTATATCGACCAACTGGTAGCGTTGCTCTCCTGCAATTTAATCCCGTTAACGTAATGGCAATAATTCAGTTTTTGTAATATAAATAATTATAAATACACTAAACTTGGTATGTGAAATTAATATTATATAAAACTTTGCTGAATCAGTTTGCGTGCTTTTCTGACAAGTGGAGGCACTGATATGCTGCAATTTAATTCCATTCAAGGGAACGCAATAGTTCATGTTCTATGATTTATAAATGCTCTAAAATTGGTACGTGAAATAGATATTACGTAAATTTTACTGATTGACTTGAGTGCATATCAAATGACAGGTGACACTGCTACGTTTCGTTTCAGCTTAAGGAAAGGCTATACCTCATCTTCTATAATACGAATATTTATCGAAACTTGTATATGAGATATATATATAATGTCAAAATGTGCTGCTTCAATTTCGGTATATATCCACCGACGGATGGTGCTGCTATTACTTTCTGCGATTTTCCAGATATCTGTATTTCAGCATCTTTTGGTGAAGAATGTAAATTTCATATATAAAAATATTAATTATAAGAACCTGCGTTGATTAATTTTATATGATTAAATTAATAAATTTTAAAATTTTATGGATGCTGTATCTCACGAACTATTAAACGTAATTTATTCAAACTTGGCTTACTTGGACTGTGACCTAAACTGGTGGCGATTATATTTGTTAATAAATCGTTCAATAGGTGGCGCTGTCATATCATTATTTTCAGAATTTTTAATATGGCAGAATAGGGCAAAATTTCGTATAAATGTACATAAGTGAGCATTGTTTTTAACTTTTCCATGGAAAATTAAATATGTATATATATATATATATATATATATATATATATATATATATATATATATATATATATATATATATATATATAAATTTATATTAGTAATATTTAATTTTAAAAAAGTATGGGCGATTTGTACAGCACAGTGCTTTCGCTATTGTTTTAAAATTTTCAATATTCTTGTGGGAAAGGTCGTCTATGCTTTTAAAACGAAAGGGTGAACCCTAAATCTGTGATAATTGAAAACAAAGTTATGGATTTTTTACATTTTCCATTATGTAAAATACATTTCTTAAGATATATATTTTGAATACTATAAAATTTATTTTTTGGATATTTAGCGTTATACTTATTTGAGATGAAAATCTTATACCTTTGCCATGGAAAATAATTTTGATAGATTATTTTAGCAAATAATATTTACGGCATCCACCTGTGCAGGAAAATATAGAAGAAAGTTTTATGAATGCTTCAATATACCAATTTTTAAAAAGTTTAAGTTTTGAATAGTATGAAAATTCTGTATTAAAAACGGGTGTTATTGAATAAATCGTGTTTTGCTTAATGAACAGAAATTTTTCCCACCAGTAAACGGCCATCTGCCGTTCCGTTACACCGGAAGTTCGTATTCGTATGCAATCCAAAGTCCACAGCTTCTGCCTGCTTACTCAGTGTATTTTGATTTTGTATTCATTTCTTAAGTTATTCGCATTTGGATACGAGCTCTTACAGATAAGTTTTTCTCTTTTGTAAAATTTTGCATATGCATTGAAGTCTTAAAAATTTAGTTTATTAAAATGAAACTCATATATGTTATATCGAATTCCCCATCTGATTAAAATTTTAATTTACAAGAAACCAAATTATTATTAGTACCAAATTAATAAGTGAAATAGTGAGACTAAGATCATTCAAAGAAAGGTTTCAAAATAAAATTCATTGTTGAAGAGCCAGTTTCATATTTTTGCAGGCAGTACAGTTATAGTATAGGATTTTCATGATTCCTTTTAAATTTTTGTCGCGATGTTGGTAATGACTTTTTATTTATTTTGGTATAATATTTTGTTAAAAATAATAATAATAATAATAATTCTTATTTTGATTATATTTTTATGTTTATGATTTTTAGTCAATTTATGACAATTATTCATATTCTGTATAATCTTTAAAGTATTTCTATGCTTAAAATGATGCTTATAAAGATTGAAGAAGCAATTTTTAAAAATACAGTTTTCCATAAAATAATGTAAGCAGTCAAATTTCGTAATTTTTTCTTACTAGTTCATTGAGTTGAGTCCGCATGCTAAAATATTGTTCATTTTTAAATATTATTTTTTATGCTTGCGTATTTCAATAATTGCACTACTATATCGTTTCTGCAAAAATTAATTGCAACTGATCCACGTTAAAGAAATATATAAAGGATTTGATCATGCATGATTTGACATTACATTTTACATTACACTGTAGAAATGTAAAAGCAGGGAGAAGTATTAAAAAAGAAATAGTTACTAAGGTGAATCTTAATATTGCTGAATATTTTAAATTTTGAAGTTTATTTATTTTATTTTTATTTATTTATTTGTTTACAGAATAAACTTTTAGTTAATTATTTATTTTTCAAAATGTTTCACCACATTTTATACTGTTACATTTCACTGCATGTGTATGTAAAATTTATAAACTCAAAATCAATAATTTAAATAAATTTCGCATACGCATGATTTGAAATATGACAATATTAAGTAAATTTCACGAATCTATTTAAATAAAAAAACAAAATAATAATAATAATTTTTATTTTTTATATTTTTAAACGTATTTAAAATACACCGCTGTTCAAAATTAAAGAAACAAACCTGCTTTCCCATTTTCTTCTTTTATGCATAACTTTTAAACAAATAAACACATGGACATAAAATTTGGATATCATGTTCGTTATCATATCATTAATCGAATTTTACATAACTTTAGAATAAGTAATAATTTTAAACTAATAATTATTCATTTTTCTCTAAAGTAAGCTTTGGAAAAAATTAAAAATTTCAACAATTTTAGCAAAGAAAACTTAATGAAAAATTGTGTTAATGATGCATTATAGACAAGCGAAGACGCACATTCCTCAAATGCTAAACAAAATCCTCGTTTAACTTTCTATGTTCACTTTTCTTTTACTTTAATAACGGAATTTTTGAAAATAATAATAATAATAATAATAATTGCTAATTTGTATAAACTGTGATCATCACCAGAATAATAAAAACGTCGATAAATAATTTAATAATGAACGCCTTATAAGATTTTCATATTTCTATGTAAAATTTAAAAAAAAAAAAAAAATATATTCACACGCGATAAAATGAAGAAAAAAGAAGAAAAAAAAAATTGACGACATGAAGAAATATACGGTTTTAATCTAACGCATTTCTAAAATTGCTGAAATTTTTCATTTTTTCAATGTTTACTTTTGAGAAAAATTTACTGATATTTAGTTTAACAATTATTACTTATGCTAAAGTTATATAAAATTCGATTTATGGTATTTTAAAAAACCTACTATCCAAATTTTATACTTATGTGTTTATTTGTTTAAGAATTATGTGGAAAAAAAATAGAAAACGAGAAAACAGTTTATTGTTTAAATTTTGTACACTTGTGTACTTGTTTTAACTAATTTTTATTTTTTGTTTTTCATTGATTGTGCATTATTATAGTTTAAAAATAGAATACGTAACATATCTGGGCATTAATTTGAGATTTCATTGATAATTTAAAAATTAATAAAATACTTTTGTGTTTGAATGCTAAAAGTTTGCAGTAAGTTCCAAAATTTAGACATAAATATTTTTAAATTTTTTGCTTAAGGGCCGTCTTCACTCACCGCCGCTGGAAGCCGAACTAATGTTATTCAATGGGAATTTTTTCTTTGCAAATAACTTATTAAGTAATACATATTTTTAAATTCTGTTTTCACATTATGAAAATTCCCAGCTGTTCAATGGACCATTTTAAAAAAATTATTTTTTTAATTTTTTATATTTTACTTCGAAGCTGCAAAATACGAATTTTCAATATGTGAATTTTTTTCATTTTGCAATTTCAAAATAAAATATTAAAAATTAAAAAAAATATTTTTTCAAAAAAGGTCCGTCAATTTAACAGTTGGAAATTTTCTGAATGTGAAAACAGAATTTAAAATTATGTATTAGTTAATAAGTTATTTGTAAAGAAAATTTTCCCATAGAATAACATTGGCTCGGGCTACCGGCGACGGTAAGTGAAGAGGGCCGTTAACTTATTAAAATTAATTTCCAAATATGGTTATATTCCATTGTTAAATTATAATGATGCAAAATCTAGGAGGGAATAATAATTAATTTCCAGGGGGCATATTATCTTAAAATTTTTCAAAATATTCCAGAACTTGAATTTATTTTTTTATTTGTTTTTGAATTCAAATATTTATCTAGAATATTCAAAATACTTGATCTTTTGTTATACCATATTTCAATGCATCTATGTAAAATTTTATTATACTAAGACAATTATATATGAAAAAAAATATAATAAAAAGATAAAAGAAAAACTACACAAAAAGAAAAAAAGAAAAGAAAAGATGAAAAAGAAAGGAAAAAAAAAAGAAAAGAAAAAATAAGTAAATAACAGACACTATAAAATTCAAGAACTCGAAGCAATTGTTCCGGGTCGAGAAAAGACACAACCCTTCATCAACCGAACAAAGTAGGCACGAGTGCTGCAAAAAATCTGCAACGTAGCTCTTGTATTTGCAGCACTCGTGCCTAGTATGTTCGTCTGACGAAGGTTCGTGTCTTCTTTCGACCCGAAACAATTGTTGCGAGTTCTTCCATTTTATTATACATAAAATACATTTTTAGCACGTTCAAAGAACGTTCAAAAATTGTTTACATAACGTTGTGAGAACGTGTGTATAGAACGTTTTCAGAACGTTTCTACACTATTTTAGAACGTTTACAGTACGTTTTCTAGAACGTTCTGAAAATGTGTATAACGTTTTGAAAACGTTCTAAAAACGTTTAGAACGTTCTGAGACCGTATACATAGAACGTTCTCTGGACGCTTCTATAACACCGATGGTGATAGCTACACGTTCATTGAACGTTCCCTGAACCGTACTATTGTACGTCTTCAAGATGGACAAATAGACGTCTATAACACGTTCAAAGGGAACGTTCTTAGAACGTGTCTGCAGAACTATTTTTGAACGTTCAGAGAACGTTTCGGTGCTGCTTGGGAGTGGTCTTAGCGGGAGACTTCAATGCGAAATCCACTCTCTGGGGGAAAAGACCAACTGATCGTAGAGGCAGAAAACTCATATCCTTTGCCACGAACTTTGATCTGCAAATTGTCAATGATCCAGATAGCGAACCTACATTTGAGGCGAGTGTAGGCACCAGCTGGATCGACGTCGTGTTGGTCCGCGGTTGCGCTGAACTCATCGCAGACTGGATCGTCTCTGACCCGGAGACGCTGAGCGATCACAAAGCCATATTTTGGACCCTTGAGGGCAGACCGGAAAGAAAGCATCCCTCGGATACCAGCCGTCGCTGGAGACTGAGGGACCTGGTCTGGAAGGACTTTCTCCGTGATCTGCAGACAGCAGATCTGGCTTCTTATGATTGCGAGTTCCCTGACCAAGGAATTGAACACTTATTGTCACCTTTGGCAAAGCTCTGTAGGGGCAATGAAAAACGCAAACCTGTGCAGAACAGAATGCGTGTTGGTGGACAGTTAATCTGACAGTCCAGAGGTGCCGGTTGCGTGCGCTGAGACGTCGCTACCAGCGAACGCTGGAGACGACTCAGAGGGAGAGGCTTGGAGTGCTAGCGTAGGCGTTTAAAGCGTAGATGGGCAGAGTATAAGAAATCGATACTGCATGCAAAAAGGGCATCGTTTCGAAGATTTATTTCTGAGAAACTTTGTTCCGATCGACTAGGGTTAGTCTGTGGTGTTATTAAGGGCCGATGGCGGAGGCATGCGCCAACTAAGTTGGAACTCCAGGATGGAGAAGCTGCCTCTACTTCAGACAGGCTGATGATGTCACACAGTTCGAAATCATCAGAGCCAACGAACCAGACTTGTTTGAAATCGGAGAGCTGGAATTTGCAGTGAAATCACTGCCGCCTAACAAGGCTCCTGGATTTTGAGGTTAAGTCAAAAGCAGGTCAAGTTAAGTCAAAGAGGTTATAGTCAAGCGCAGAACACTAGCAGCATGGCAAGAGCTGTGGGATAAAACCACTGTGGGGCGATCCACGTATGAAATCTTCCCGAAGGTCGGTACGAAACGAATTCAGGGTGACTTCTTTGTAAATCAGGTACTGACGGGACATGGCTCATTCGGACCACACCAACACCGCTTCTTTAAGAAGAACCCCGCATGTTTTTGTGGGGCAAGCGCGAGCTCAATCAGTCATGTGCTGTATGAGAGCGCTCCCTGGAAGTCATTGAGGGAGAAGTACTTCCCCTCGGACTTTCAGACTCGAACGCGACGGGATCTGTGTCTGGATCACTATTGCAGAAAATGAATCGCGATCATTATGTCCGATCTACTTCACTGGGTTACAGACCCGCTTGGTGGTGGGGTCAAAATTGTCGAAGAACCAGAGCTCCCTCTTCAACCACCTAGAAGGACTTCAAGCAGGCAGGGAACCTCGGTTTTCGTTCCAACTGCCTAAAGAGTTGGGTTCGAACACAAACTTCCAACGCATGCATCTACAGTGGGCTGAAGGAGCTAGCTCCTATTTGGTTGTACCGGAGGTATTTCCTCCGCCAACCTAAGTTATGTGCGCTCTGCTAGTGTAGAAGCATCCCGCAAAAGCGGTGGAAGATGCAACACTAATGCACGCCTTTTGAAATAGGGTTTTTGCCTCACCTGCTTGAAGATTTTCCCCTAGCTGATACCAAACCAGCGCTAATCCTTCCTTCCAAGTATCCATTTTGGTGATATCCGTTCGCTGGAACGAAAGTAGACAACGCATGAGCGTGTGTTGTGGCGTCTAAAGTGGGTTCTAACTGCTGTGGTGTGAGCAGGTCTGCCTTTGTCGACTGGTGGTGCATGACTAAATGGCTTGTGTTTCCTGGCACTTGGTGCTCTTGTGGTGAAGACTGCCCTGGCATCACGGGCGTGTGTGGGTGTCCTGAGTGGGGCCTGTCACGTGGCAGTGGAGGCCAGCTTATATAAAGGAGAAGCGAGTGTATAGCTGCCTAGTCGATACAGTTGAGCTCGGCCAGCGTAGTGAACGCCATTGGGAGCACGGCTGTGTGGATGGCAAAGCGCCGTCCTCAGAAGGTAAACTGGCCCTTCTGGCCGCCAGACCGTGGAACAGCCAGGACCCGAGGCAGACGGGCCTGCTGTTGACCAATCTAGGTTGGTCCGAAGGGTTGGCGTAGGTTTCGTAAGTCTGCCTGCTGTGTATATCTGGGCTGGTACTTGCTGTCATGTGATGGGTTTTCTGCTGTCGTGATAACATGGATTTCTATTTCTGGGGCAAAATTTTTGGACCGTATGGGCTACGAAGCGAGCCTGGGTCAGTTGGTGGTGCGGCGCAAGCGCCGATTTCCATTATGAAATTTCGATATACATTTTCGGAACACATGTAATCCGGAAAAATCCGTAATACGGCACTGTCTGTTTTCAGCCGATGCCGGATTATTCATGCTTCACTATAAGAGTAATTCCTTCAGCCACATGCATTTTTCTTTTAGAAAAAGATGAAAAAAAGAAAAATTTTATATATAATTTTTCAAGAATACATTTTTTAATTAATTTTTTAAATATTTTTTTCCTAACTTGTAAACATATATTTGTGTTAATAAATTGTGTTATACTAACGGATTTAAAAAATAAAAACGTTATTTAAAGAACAAAAGAATTAAATATCCAGTTAAGTTATCTATTTTTAGAGGAAAAAAAAATAACGAATGGCTGATGTGAAAAATTCTGATGTGAAAAATGGCTGATGTGATTCTTTTTTAAATCCCTAGTTGGAAAAAAAAAAAAAAAAAAAAAAAAAAAACCTTTAAATATTAATGCAAATAAATCCCCTTTGAAAAGTTACTTATCTTTACTAAAAAAAAAAAAAAAAAGAACTGAATGCGTACTCTTTCTTTTCAAGGTCTGAATATTTTTCTTAAATTTTTATGTAATTTTTGACAATTTTTATATTATGTCATTTCTCGATTTACGTTTCATGAAAGTAACGTTTAGCGAACACAGTACTTTTTTTTTTACTATTTTAAGGGGAAAAAATCATACTAAAAAAAGTAAAACTCTTGTTAAAGTATAATTGCTTCAGCAAAAAAAAAAAAAAAAAAAAAAAGTTTTTAGTAACAGAGAAATATTCAAGGTAAATATAATTAGCAGATTAATTAACATTATCACAATAATTAAAATAATTATAGCTTAGAAATAAGTATGATTTAGCAGAAACTGTAACGAAAAATTATTATTACTAATAGGCTTTGCCCGCAATCTACTCATTACATTTAATTGCATTTTTAAAAATAAATAATAAGAGTAATCTTCAATAATAACTAATCAATAAGAGCAATCAACATTTTTTATATTTCCGTATAAATAAAAACTAAAAGAAAAAAATATATATTTAAATGTTTTTTATTTATTTATTTATTTATTTTATTTAAATCCCCGACTTCTGATACATTCGCGAATATAACATCAGGGTTACAGAGTTAAGTAACAGACAGACGAATAAAGAATGAACCAAGGATATAAAATAAATAAAAATATAATTTTAAACAAATGTAATTATATATATAGATAAAATTAAGAATATATATCTTCAAAACAGAAACTACAGACCAAAAAGGTAGGTGCGCAAATGGATGTTATAACAAACTTATCTACAAATTGACTACGTCCAATCCGTTCTATCTCCGCTCTTCGTCCGATCGTTCTAGGCAAGGTACACACGTACATAGATACATCATGATAATTTCGTAAAATCGTGAATATCTGTAAAGTGTATGGTCGTGCTAAGACTAATATTGAAGACATACTACTGGGACATCATGGCAAATGACGAACCGATTTTGAGCTTTGCGAGAATTAAAATCCATTTTGAAAGTAAAGAAGCTTAATTAAATATTCGTATTAAGCTTTTTAGGCTAAGCTTATTAAGCGTATTAAACTTTAAAGCTTATTAAGCGTATTAAGCTTTTTAGGCTTTTTAGGTTAAAAACCTAAATATCAAAGTTTAGAGCGAAGATTATTTTGAATAGTTTAAAGTTTTTGCAAACAACCTTATAAGAATTCGTGGAAGAAACCTTTTTTCGCTTTTTCCTACAATTAAGTACAATAAAATCTATTTGAGTGTATTTCAAATTCTCTGATTTCAGTGGCTTTTAAAAATTAATTGCCTGCATGGATTTCTCCAAGAAATAACTTAATGGAAAACTAGCTGTATAAAAACCCTTGTCTCTCTAAGTTTAATTAAATGTTACCTTTGTATAAAATTTGCATTTTTTAATCAAAATGAGTTGGTTTGGGTTGGGCTGAGTGGATTAAGTCGTACTATAGCTGCTTAATATAAAGCTATCCTTTTCAATTGGTAATACGCTGGCTCTCAAATTATGAAACCAACGTAGGGTTGATCTTAAATTTGATTAAATAATATTTTTCTATAAAATTTGTTATTTACTAGCAAATTATAAATTTTTTGCCTATGAATTTTGATATTTAACAATAATCCGGTTTTTTTATTTATCTTTTAAATCTATTAAAGTTTTGCGATTAATAATATATGTGTTACGGTAAATGTAAAAAATTGGTGATTATGCATAATCCCCCTAAACTTAGTAAATGTGATAAATTAATCAAATTTCTCTGTTCTCATTTTATTTAAACAACCGTTAATCATTTAATATTCAAAAAGTTGAGAGCAATCACTCCATATTTTTTTCTTCTTATGTTCATAGTTTTTAAAGAAATGAACATGAAATTTAGATGATATATTCATTATCAAATAATTAACCAAATTTTATATTATTTTAATATTGTGAATACTTTTAAAAATGATATTAACTAATTTTTTCTTAAAAGCATATTTTCGCAGTCAGAAGCAATTGAATGATATTAGAAAAGAAAACTTGACTGGAGGATCTGCAGATCAGAAGCCTCAACGTACTATTTGCATCATTCGTTGTTTTGCAGATCATTTTACTTTCTTCCATATTATTTAAAGCAATCGTATATATGTATATATTACTATTATTATTATTAACTCGCTACACAATCATATGAGTTTTTGATTGGGGCAACCGCCTTCCTGAACCCCCCGTTGTATCTGTCTGTCCAAGGAAATATACGAGTATATATATTTTCTTGTCACTCATAGCCTTGTGTTAATTCCTTGTAACTCATAAGTACTTGTATTAAATTAGATGCGAAATGATTAAATAGCGTATCCGAATTTTTTTGTTTGTCACTATAAACTCATTACCAATTCTATGACTACCATTTTCCACAAGAAGCATTATTTTAAACAGTTAATAACATATATTTCATTAAACAAATAATGAAAATAAATTAAACAAAATAAAGGAAAATAAAAGAAAAATAAATTAAAATTAAACTGAATTGGATTAAATTAATAAAATATAAAAAAAATACATACACACATATACATATACGGGAACATACATATAAGAAATACATACATGCACAAAAACGTACGTGCATATACACATACATACAAAAGCATGCTTATACGCATACACATATAAAAACATACAAATAAATACAAACATATATACACATTCAAACAAATAAATAAATGAATAAATAAATAAAATATAGTCGAGAACAGAAATATTAGCGCAAGCTACAAAAGTACTGATAAACAATAAACTTACAAAAAGCCGAAATACTAGCATATTCTGAACGAATATTCTGCGCGGAAGATAATTAATAAAGTTCAACTGATTAATAAGTTATTTTCTACCTTTAGTGATTTAGCACAGTTAAACATCAAATGTTCAATATTTGCTGACTAACTGTACTAGGGTTTACTTGTACTTGGGTCAGACATAGAAACAATCGGGTTTTATAGCGTGGGGTTTTAGGAACTACACACAGAAAAATAAATTGGTCACAGTGACCTGCCAAAATGCTCAGCTGACAATACAGAATTGACTAACCAAAATAACTGACTAGCCAGAAAGTGTACTTGCTGAACTAGTCTCCAAAACCGAAAAGTGTACTTGCTGAACTAGTCACCGAAACTGAAAAGTGTACTTGCTGAACTAGTCACCAAAACTGAAAAGTGTACTTGCTGAACTAGTCTCCAAAACTAAAAAGTGTACTTGCTAAACTAGTCACCAAAACACTACTCCAGACTAGGAAGGTTAATATTATTAGACAAAGAAGGCTAGTCGATAATCATAATTATCTGACCAGGAAGGTTAGTCAACAACCGCAGTTGCCAGACAAGGCAAGTTAGTCAGAATCTGCACTTGATTAAGACGGTTAGTCAACAGCCAACAGGTATTTTACGAAGCAAGCTAGTCAATTTTCAATGAATATCTGAATAGGCAGGATAGTCAAGACTATTTATCTGACTTATCTGTCTGGTAATATTTGAAAAGGAAAACTAGTCTCTATTTGACTAAGCTGCCTCATAATATTTGTGGAGGAATTTCAGCCCGAAAAAAAAAAAATATTTGACTAGCCTGTCTCATAATATTTGAGAGAGATTAATCAAAAAAATTTATTTGATTAAAATCCCTCATATTTTATGAGGAAGTGGCCTCATACTTGTTTGCAGGGGCTTTTGTAAAAGCATTGTTGTTAGTCTTAACCTCTTTACTTTTGTAGTTGTTTAATCCCTCCTCCCCTTTTAAATGTTCAACCTTGAAAAAATATTTAAAAACTTTTCTGAAAAATATTACTTGTCCATCAACTGGATTAAAATACTCATAGCTGCCAACTTTTTCAATTTATTCCGAAATGTTGTTAACATTCGCCCTTTTCTTCATACCATATTCTTAATAGAATAATTTTCTTTAGCATGTAATTACAATTAAATATGAAGATAATTACTCCTCAAAGAATATGGTTTGAAGATAGGGCTAACAAGATTCCGGAATCAATTAAAAAAGTTAGCAGCTATGAATACTGGAAATTTAACAAACTACTGAAACAAAGAATTTGCTAGTTTAATCATTCTTCCCTACCTTTATTCATCATTAACGCACGCATTTATCCAACACTTTTTTATCAAGGCATTCCAAGAGGATTGTGACGCCACATGATTTAGTCCACTTTTTATGCACATCCTCATATATGGATTTAGAAATATATATATATATTTTCTCATCGGTGCTTTAATTTTATACGCTGTGGTTACAAAAATAAATGTAAACTTTTTTTTTTTTTTTTTTTTTTTTTTAAGTTCCTTTTTTTAATATCTAAGCCACCTGAATATATGCATATATTTTTTTAAATAATGGATTTTTTCCACCTGATTAAAATTACAGATAAGTACGACGATACAATGTGCTTTAACAATTGATACAGGTAATATAAACAATATGCACGGTATAGACGATACAATGTACTAAACTATAAATAACATCGAACTCAAATTTCAGGTTATTTAAAGTTTTAAAATCATAAATATTAATGATATACTTTTTTTTTTTTTTAAGGTGAGGGTGGTCATAAAATTTGCATAAAAAACACTTTAACATATATAATAAGAATTTTTATTTTTAATCATCTCTGTAAATTTTATGCCCAGAGAAATTTTAATATATAACAATAATTTATAAGTATTTGATCATCCAAAATAACTCTTACTTACCTGATAACATTACTTTCAACATTCTTCAAATCATGAATTTAAGTGGCTTATTTAAATAAGATTTCTCCTTCATTAAAACTATGTAATTGAAATAATACATAAATGACAAAAATCAAGATAAAAATAATTTTATTGAAAATTATAAATGTTTCATATACATGAAGAAGATTGCTCCATAATTTACATAAAAATTAATCATAATAATAATATAAAAGCACAAGTATAATTAGGTAATAAAACGTAATTTTTTTATGCCTAATAGCTCTCCATGATGGCAAGCCACTGAAAATTGTAAGAATAGCACCATCTTTAACAATTGGTTTATTTCTTGGGACTTCATATAACTTTCCTTCTTTTTCATCAAAATATGTTATTGTTTGTATAATTCCATCAGGTTTAAAATAGGGCTCACAAACCTTAAAAAAAAAAAAGAAAAAAAAAAGACATCAGGACATTACTAAGAAATACGTTATATGAAGTGTAAATTTCACCTCATTGCATAGGTTGCATTCAATTAAGAAGTTGCATATATCATAGATGGCTTCATTGGAAATCAAATAAATCAATGAGGAGACGAAATATTCTATCAAAACCTTTCTTAATCTATGCATAAATTATATATATATGTATATATATATGTGTGTGTGTGTGTGTGTGCGAAAATAGGGCAGTTTGGAATCGCCTAGCAGAGGCCTTCATCCTGCAGTGGGTTGATAGACGCTGAAATTGGTAATGATGATATATATATATATTCTCATATAACACCATACCTTATAATTCGTATGATTACTTTAGAAAAGCAAGCACGAGATTTTTTTTAAAAATCGATCTGGTTTTATTGATTTTTTTTTTTTTTAATTGAATTATTATTTTTTTTTAATGAATATATCCCTGTTAGAATACTATTGTTAAGCATATTTGAAAGTTGACAACCATATTATAAATGCTATTGCTGCATAGCAGCGCCACCTTTCGAGTGATTGACACCAAAAGTTGATAGGCACTAATTTAGGTCAAGGTGCATCTACATATAAATTTATATGTAATTCTGAACAGTAGTTCCGTAGATACAGTTGCCACAAAATTTTTGCCACACATACATACACACACAGACGGACAGACAAGACATTTTCTAAAAATGGTCAAATCGTGGTCTAGTCTAACCTCTCAAAACTTGTCGAAAACCGGAAATCGAAAATTTTTACAAATCCAATACTTCCTTCCATTGAACATACAAAAAAAAAAAAAAAAAAGATGTAATTACTAATTGTATTGCGTTAAAAATCTGAAGAAAAAAAAAAAAAAAAAAAGAGAGACTAATAATAATGTTTAAACACATATGTGAGTTGTGAACTTCAAGATTGCAAAAATGTGCTTCAAGGTCAGTGATAGTAGTTCATTGTTTAATGCTTATATTCTGAACAAAAAAAAAGTATCTTTATTTATTGCATTTGTTCGACGATGTGTTTATTTTATATTGTTTTTTACTTTCTTCTGTATTCAATAGAAGAAAGTATTTCAATCGTAAAAATTTTCAACTTCCGCTTTTCAATGGATTTACACGTTTTGAGGGCTCCAGAACACGATTTGACCATTCTTAGAAAAAAAAAAATATGTGTCTGTGTCTGTGTGTGTGTAAGACAAAAATTTTGTGGCAACGTATCTCAGGAACTACTGCAGATAACTGCATATAAATTTATATGCAGATGTACCTTGGCCTAAGTTAGTGCCTATCAACTTTTGGTGTTATTTGCTCAACAAGTGGCGCTGCTAGACCGCAATTTTCGCAATTTCAGGAAAGGCTATATCTCAGAAACTACTAAACGAATTTGCATAAATTTATATGCAGATAAACTTTGACGTAAGTTATTGCCCACCAATATTTTTTGTCAACTTCTCAACAGTTGGTGCAGCTATACATCGACTTTCGCGTTTTCAGGGAAGGCTGTATCTAAGGTTCTGTAGTGTATAATCAAACAAAACTTGACACGTATCAACGTAGTCATTATATGACATTACGCAGATTCAATTTGGATGCATATCAGCCAATAAGTGGCGCTGGTATACTGCAATTTTCTCTGAGAACAGGATATGGCTATATCTCAACTTCTGTGTCATATAACTGTACAAAACCTGATATATGAGGTAACCATTACGAAGAAGCATTTTTTAAGACTTTATTTATAGAGAATTAAACTGTCTTTCTTTTCTTATTATTAGTGTTAGTTTTTTCTAAAATGAAATTATCTGCATTCATTATGGTAGATAATTTTAATAAATAATAGTTTTAAGAAAATATTTTTACTGGGCGAATGAATTTTCCTATAGGAAAATATAGAAGAAAGTTTTGCGGTGGTCACAAAATAATAGCTTTAAATGAAATCACGACAAGTATTTCCTCTATATTTGCTTTGAAAATTTCGTTCACATAAAAGCGAGGATTGAATTTTATTAAAAATAAAGGTATTTAAAAAAAAAAAAAAAAAAAAAAAAAAGTACGTTGTGGCCACCACAAGACTTTCTTTTTATATTTTCTAATACAAATTCGCTCAGTACAAATAATTTATTAAAGCTCTTATTTATTTAAATTACCTACCATACTGAATGCAGACGATTTTCATCTTTGAGAAAAATTGCATTGAAAGTACAAAGAAAGACAGCTTTATTCTCTATAAATAATATATTAAAAAATGCGTTTTCATAATGGTTATCTCACATATCAAATTTTGTACTATACACCATAGAAGTTGAAATATAGCTTTTCCGTTCTCGAGGAAAATTGCAGTACAGCAGCGCCACTATTGGCCGATATGCATCCAAATTCAATTAGCATAATGTCTGATAATGGTCTTTTCACATATCATTTATTATTATTATTGTACGCAATAGAACTTGAGATATCTCTTTTCCTTAAATTATGGAAATCGCTATATAGCATCATCACCTATTGAATTATTGATACCAAAAGTGGATGGACAATAATTTATCTCGAGGTAGATCCACATATAAATTTATGTGTAGTAGTTCCTGAGATATAGCCTTCCCTTGAATTGTGAAAATCACTGTATAGCAGCGCCATCTTTTGAGAAATTGACATAAAAAGCTGATAAGGACTAGGTTATGTCAAGGTGCATCTGCATGTAAATTTATATGCAATTCTTTGCAGTAGTTCATGAGACATAGCATTCCCTTAAATTGTTGAAATCGCTAGAGACCCTGTATAATATAGTTTCCTAATATATGGTCTCTAGAAATCGCTGTATAGCAGTACCATTTCTTGATGGATGGGCACCAAAAGTTGATAGGCACTAATTTATGTCAAGGTGCATTTACATATAAATTTATATGCAATTACGTGCAGTAGTTCCAGAGTTGCAGTCGCCACAAAATTTTTGTCTCTCTCACACACACAGAGGCATATCTAATATTTTCTAAAAATAGTCAAATCGTGTTCTGGAACTTTCAATACGTGCAAATTCATCGGAAAACGGAAGTCGAAAATTTTTATGAATCTAGTACTTTCTTCTATTGAATATAGAATAAAGTAAGAAAAAAAAAAAAAAAAAAAAAAAATGTAAATTGCGAAATCTTTTTAATTTCCAGGATGTAAATACGAGGTTATACTGTATTTATTTAATTTATATATTAATAACAGTCAAAAATGATTTATAATACTTTTATAATTTTCATACAATTTCTACAAAAGATACATATTAGTTTCGTTGAAGAAAAGAAAACAGATCCATACAAATACGGATCTATTTTTCTGGATACGAATAGGGAGCTCCGATACATGTCTAGTATGTGTATAATGTTTAAATTAGTTGCAGAGTTATAAATATGCCTACAAATTTAGATTTATAATTGTAAAAAATATTTTGAAAGGTGAGCAGTACGATAGCTGTGAATTGCAGTCGTAGATCGAATGTGCGCTATCGAAGATAAACAAACACAGAGAGAAAAAACACAGAGAGAGAGAGAGAGAGAGAAAAGGCTGGTCGTCTGTCTGTTGTTTCAGAAAGAAAATGAAAAAAGGTTTATCAATTATTCGTACCACAGAACTGGCGTTGCAAAATAATCCTTACAAAACTTTGAATAAACACCATAAAAAAAAAAAAAAAAAAAAAAAAAAATTGCAACAATGGTTTCGGGTCGAAAGCGCACACGACCCTTCGTCAGGTGACCAAAGTAGGCACGAGTACAGCAGTCAAAGCCGTGCATTACCACTTTGACTGCTGCACTCGTGCCTACTTTGGGTGCCTGACGAAGGGTCGTGTGCTTTTTCGACCCGAAACAATTGTTGCGAGATATTTTATTTTTATGGTGTCAATTTAAAGTTTTGTAAGTATTATAATATTCATGCCCACTTAAATAAAGTATTTTAAATTACTTGTTGTAAATTATTAAAAAAAGTTTTATTGTTAAATTGGAAATGTTTGCCATTCATACCATTAATGATAAACTTTATATACCTTTTCCGTGTCTTGATACTATTGTGGGGAAAAAATGTTACGTATTAATGAATTTAAAAAATTTTCTGGGGGAACTATATTTGACAATTTATAAGTAAATCATTCATAATTACCAGTTGCAAATTACTAACATATATTTAACCCACTATATCTAAAATTAGTATATGCTGTAGCCATGACAAAATTTTCTTCTATTATTATTTAATATAATAGCACCATATATCAGTTACAATGCACAAAGTAATTAACACAGCTTCTCACAAATAAAGATTTTACAAACTAATTTAACAAATAGATGCTGAGATACTATAACTATCTGGAAATTTACAAAGAGTAATAGTAGCGCGGCACGTCATCTGATGTACACCCAAATTGATTCGGCATAGTTTTTAAAAAGCTAGTTTGGCATAGTTTTTGGATGTATGACATACACTTTACATATCAAATTCGGTGCATATACATATCATAGAAGCTGAGATAAGGCTCTCCTATAAATAGAGAAAATTGCACCATGCCAACGTCACCTGTCGGCCGATATGCGTCCAAATTAAATCAGCATAATAGTTCATAATGGCTGTTGCACATATCAAGTTTAGTGCATTTATATATCACAGAAGCTCAGTTACAGCATTTTCTTAAATGTGAAAAGTTGCAACATACTGGCATTACCTGATGACCGATATGCACCTAAGTTGAATAAACATAGTCTTTCACAATCGACTATTTGAACATTAAGTTATGTGAAGTTCTACACAATAGAAGCAAAGACATAGTCTTTCCTTAATTGTGGGAAATTGCAGCATAGTAGCGCCACTTCTTAGATGATTTTTTACAGGGTTGCCAACTTTTCAAAAAGAGTTTGAGGAGTATTCAGAGAAATTTTGAGGAGCATTTTGGCTACTTTGAGGAGCAATTTTAAAAATACATAAAAAAAAAAAAAAAAAAGAAAAGAAAAGAAAAGAAATAAACTACTCACAAAAATAAATTAACAATAATCATATGAAATTTAGAAATATTTATTGATAATCAAATATATTTAGCAAAACAGTGAAGAGAGATAAGAATGGGAAATGATTAAGTCTGAATATAAGCTTAAAACCCAAAAGTAATTTGTTTTTTGCATAATGGCATATTTTCCATACATAAATAAAGGCAATATATGAAAGTACATTATTCAATTACATTTAAAAAAAAGAAAGAAAGAAAGAGAAACACAAAGGGAAAAAGAAAATTAATTTCCAACAATTTTCATGAATGTCAAAATAATTATACTATCACATAAAAATCTAAAAACGAAATCATATAAATGTGTAAATGATCTCATCTCTAAGTCAACTCCCTCTAATCTGCATAGCTTGGGACCATATGTTTTGTAAACTTTAGAATTTTTCAGATTATTGGTCATAATTTGTTTACTTATTTTTTTTCCCAGATACAAATGAAGATATGATAATAAATCATTAATGCTTTAAGTGAATGATAAAATAAAAGCATAATTATTTCAAATAAATCTTAAATAAAGCGTTGTCAATCGGCCTTAAAGTTCAGTAGCTTTGAAACCATTATTTTTATCGATAAATAATTAAAATAAACAATTTTTTAATGATAACTGAAACATTGATACAGTTTAAATGAAAATCAAAACAGCACATAATCATAGCATTTGGTTTATTTCTTCCCCCCTTTCAGCTTGTGGTTTTAATTAAACACACTCTTAGCTAATGTAAACAAATACTTGTTCCTGTTCTGAGTCAGCAATATTTCGATCACTAGAATGTTTTCTTTCTTTCATTTTTTTTTTTTTTTTTTTTTAACTATTTATTTATGAGTATTGTAGGATGAAGCGTGTGTCAGCTAAATTGTAAAAGTTAGTTTTATTTATTTATTTTTTTTTTTTGAAGATACGTTGAAGCGCTTTCATGGATAAAAAATAAAATTCAAAGAATAATGTTTTATGCGGCAACTGTTGGAAATGCAAAATCAAAAGTTGATAAGGATTGGACAACGATTTCTGCCTAGATGTGTGCAAGGAAAAAATAAAAAGAAAGAAAGAAAGAAAGAAAAAAAAAATGTTTTTTTTCAGTGTCTGCCACTATTCAATTTTATGTATAAAAAATATTTAAATAGGTGGTCAAGACTGAATTTGCGGAGCATAAACATTACTTCGCGGAATTGCGGAGTTTTTAAATTTTTTCGGAGAAACTCCGCAAAAATCGGAGCAGTTGGCAACCCTTGATATGTACCAAAAGCTATTCAGCACGAATTTATGTGAAAGCGCATCTAAATATAAACTTTTGTACAATTCTGTTCATTATTTTGTGAGATACAGCACCCAAAACATAAAATTTTGATTAAACACAGACAGACATCTCCTAAAAATGGTTCAATCGAGTTTAAGGAAATCCCAAATTTGTAAATGCACCAAAATCCAGAAAAAGAAAATTTTGAAAAATCCAGTACTTCATTCTTATATATGTAGAAGAAAATCAAAATTAATTTTAAGTTATTGTGGAAATAGAGTATACAACTAAATGTTTGCAAGAATTACTTAGTTTATAGAGCATAGTTAAAAGGAAAAAAAATGTTGTTTAAATTGACATACCAAATAGTTTTTAAATTTAAATGTGTTAAGAATGAAACAAATAACATGAAATTAAGTACATATTTTTAACAAGATATCTTTTGTTTATCACGAATACTTAATATGCTGCGCATGAACAATTTGATTTTGAATCGAGAATACAGTATCTAATAATTTAAACTCATATTATTTTTGATTAAATTTGTTTTGAAAAAAAAAATATATATATATGATATCAAATTTTTAATAACTAAAAATATCAACCTTTTACTACAATCATCAATCATTTGAATGAAACAAATAACATGAAGTTGAATATGTATATATATATATATATATTTATTTACCAAGATATTTATTATTTATCGCTAATAATTAATATTGTATACAAGAACAATTTGACTTTAAATTGAGAGCAGAATATAGTATGCAATATTAAATTCATATTATTTTTGCTAAAAGTTGTTTTGAAAAAAATTGGTGTCAAACATTTAATAATAAAAATGTCATTTTTTTATTACACACTATCCGCGATTGTAATGAAATGCTCGCCCTCTCGTGGGCTAAGGTGAAATTATCACACCACTGCATATCATCATATTATGCAATCGATTTTCCATGATGTAATGGCGGAGAAAGAACAATTATTAATCCACGTGGCTATTATATTTACTAACAACTGCAGTTCAGAGAGCGCCATCTATCGATCATTACAAACGCGGATTATCAACCATTTGCCAAACTTATTTAAATTAAAAAAATTATTTATTTTGAACAGGAATTAAAAAATAAAATAAAATAAATAAATAAATAATAACAGATAAACGAGAAACTTTTAATTTTTTTTTTAATTTATCTCATTAAAAAGTTTAAATATAAAAAAAAGTATTAATATTATTTTTTATTGTTCTAAGATAGATATAATGTTGCAAACGATAATTTAAAAAACATACCTTTAAATTCGGATTTCTTTCAAAATCCCCATGGATAGCATTTTTCTATATCTTTCTTAAATTGACGTCCTTTGAAAATCCAAATACCTTCTGAACCATCTTTAGGGAAAAATAAATCATTACTATTCTGTGTATAAAAATATCTACAAAAAAGACACTTAAAATGTACAAAAAAGCCAAGCTCAAAGAAAGAGAATTGATTAAAGTTGTGTCTAAAAAGGGTGTGATATCAAATTCCCAAGCTTACATTCAAATACTTATTTAATATTCCCTTTTAACTAAATTTTCACATGTGAATCAAGTGCCTTATGATATGTTGATAGAAATCCTTCTTTCCTGTACTAAATACATCATAGCGTGTTTCTGAAAAATATTATTATTTTTATTTATGTGTGATGGGCTTGGCGGCCATCTTTCAAAGTTTTACGTTAGTTTGAATTCTATAAATCTCATCAATTATAGGATGAGTTGGTTGATGGGCAGGTTAATTGATTTTTATATCGCACTAGTGCTGCGCAATGAGAAATAATTATAGGATGGGAGGATGGGAGGATGGGAGCAAACTTAACACTGTTAAAACTTAAATTGATTCAACTTGTGTGCTTAACGGGGCTTTTGCGATGTTTTTAATGCATTTTTTTTTTCTTTTTTAATCTGAATATTTCAACCCCTGTTGAATGGAATAACCATATTATTTTTACGAAATATTTATTCCAAGAAACTAAATTCAAATTGGGTAAATATAACGGGGGGTGGAAGCTTCTATGCTTCCCCCCCTCTCCTTCATGTTTTTACGTTAATTTAAATTTTTATATTCTTTATTCCCGGCATTTATAGGATGGAAAAACACTTAATACTAAATAATTATAAGAAATCATGTTATCGAAATATTTCCGTCTCTGCTGAATGGAATAGCAAAATTAATTTTATATGAGATATATTTTAAGAAACTTCTTTCAAATTGTGTGAATGTTTATTCATTACTTGAAAGATGGCCGCCAAGCCCATCATACATAAATAAAAATAATAATATTTTTCAGAAACACGCTATGATGTATTTAGTACAGGAAAGAAGGATTTCTATCAACATATCATAAGGCACTTGATTCACATGTGAAAATTTAGTTAAAAGGGAATATTAAATAAGTATTTGAATGTAAGCTTGGGAATTTGATATCACACCCTTTTTAGACACAACTTTAATCAATTCTCTTTCTTTGAGCTTGGCTTTTTTGTACATTTTAAGTGTCTTTTTTGTAGATATCATTTATTTTTTTTAAATAGTTTTTATATTTACTGGAATTAACCTGATACTTTACATCAGATATGTCCTGGATTTCAACTCAGCTTTCGTGCGATGTTGTTCTTTGCGTTAAACTGTATTACAAAGTTTTCTTTGCGTTAAACTTTCCATAATTTTGGTTGCTAGACATTATCCATGTGTTTTTCTATGCAGACTAGTATGTCGTGTCCTTCACAAAACTTTCTTCTACATTTTCCTATACATATTAACGCAGCACAAATTATTTATTATTTTTTTCATTATGAATGATGAATATTATCAACTCAGAGAGGTATTGTTGCACAAAATGTCCAACGAAAGTAAATTTTCACCATGCAGATGGCATCCTTTCAGTTCTAAAAAAAAATTGTAGTATATGAGCTCCACTTATCGGCCGATAGGCATCGAGATTGAATCAGCATAATGTCTCATAATGGTCTTTTCACATATTAAGTTTTGTTTCATTATATGCAACAGAACCTTTCCTTAAATTGCGAAAATCGCTGTATACCAGCGCCACATGTTGAGATATTGGTACAAAAGTTGATAAGCACTATTATACATCAAGGTTCAATTGCATATAAATTTATATGTAATTCTGAGCTCCTGATATCTAGTTGGAACAAAACTTTCGCCACACACATAGAACACACACACGCAAATAGAAATTTTCTAAAAATAGTCAAATTGTTTTCAGGAGCTCTTACAACGTGTAAATCCATTAAAAACCGAAAGTCGAAATTCATTTCAATAAAATGACAAGCGAAGCGGGCAAAGCCTGCTAGTACACTATATAGAAAGAAGTAGAAATCTTTATGCATCATAATTATCATTGCCAGATTGAATTGAAGGATATTAAAATTGGATACTACATCGTGTACTGACTTTCTTATTCTAAGGTATGAAAAATATTAAAAAATCAGCAATTCAAGCTATAGATTTGAAACAAATGTTATTCAAAAATGTATTCATTTCTGTTTTCAGGGATATAAAATTTAAAATTGTACAAAATAATAAAAGCAAAGATTCTTTGGTTGAAAAAATAACTTATAAAAAGAAAAAGCAGCTCAATTTGAAATTAATATTTTTCGGGTAAACTGAGATGAAGCAATTTCATATTTGGCGATTTATGTCTCTTTGGCGATATTTAACAGTTTTTCAGCAATTAAGATAGGAAATTTTGATTTTTAAAAGCTAAATTTTATAAAAGTTCCTAGATTAAGTAATTGTCTATCTGAAAAACCAGTTTTCAAAGAATTCTGCACATTTATGAATTCTCTAGCTTGTTTTAAAAAAAATTTCTTGAAGAAGAAATTTTTTCAAAAAGTTGTCAAAACATCTAATTTTACGCAAAATTGAAAATGCTCCCATTTTTTTACTTATTAACTTAGAAAGTTCGTTTTTATCTCAAATTAAAGATCTCATTGATACGAATATTTTACTTTTTGTTTCATTTTACTGCGATATTTGGTTCGTCCAATATTTAAAACTTTACGGAAAAAAAATTTGCCGATTTAACATGGGAAAGTTGGTTTCTGTATAATAAGCATTTAACGATCTTGGGTTATTTCTGTCGATTTTATTATTGGCGCGTTCTGCTTTGTGTTAGTGGTAGTTTGTTTGTTTTGCTTTTCTCTGAGCTTGGCTTGGCAAAACGACCGTTTCTGCTTGATTAATATGAGCTTAATGTTAAAAGTGTATGTAAACAACTATAGCTTAGACAAATTAAATATACTTACTTTTATAATACAACGATACGTAAAACTAGATTTATAATAACGTATTTTAAATTTTATACATTTTAAACAACTTTATAAATTAGAACAAATTCTAATTACGATTCATATTGTTAGAAGATTGCGGAAGCTTTAGAATTCTACAAATTTACAATTTACTATTCTTACAAAGCTTACAATAAAATAAAGTATTTAGCACTTACTTTTGGCTGTAAACTCGATTCGCTGATTCTGATTACTAAAAAATGAAAATCTCTCGTTCTCTTTCTAAAATGAAAATGACTCTAACGGCAATTGCAGTATCCCGCCAAATGCGATTAGTTTTTTGTTTATTTTTCGGTTTCGGTTGACTAACACATGTTGTCAATAGGAGAAAAAAAATAAATAACAAATAAAAAAAAAAGAAGAAGAACAATGTTTAGCTTTTGGACTAGCCAAACAAATTTTTCTTAGTCAATTGACAAAACGGAAACATTTTTTTTTTATTCTCTCATCTGACTAACCGGTCAAATTTGAGGAAAATGAAAACTGTACCTGGGAAATTAGTCATCTGACAAGTTTTAGAGGCAAAACGGATCATCAGACGAAACACATTAAAGATACATGGTAAAATAAAACGACTTTTGTGTCTCATGACTAAATGGGATTGTCAGGTAGTGTTTTGATTGTTTAAAATTTTGCGTAATTTTGTGCAAATTTGTCAATGTACTTGCCAAACGTTTAGTGTCACAAAGATGGCATGTCTCTTGACAAGTTTCGATTTTTCATTTTTCTGTGTGTATGAATTCGTAAAACACCTTGGTATCAACATATAATCGATCAAATTTATAAACTTTCCCATGTCACCAGCTTATGAGCGAGCTTTCAATAAACCATATCGATGTGATAGTTAAATTGTAATTCTGCCTCTTTTTTTGCATAAAGCCATTAAAACCAGCGTTCTTCAGAGTATCCATCTGATATATTTGTCATAAACAAAACAATAGACTAGATGTATGTTCATTACTATCTGCGTAGGAACATTTTATTACAAACATATGTCTTCCAACTTTAATTTAACCAAACTAACTGTAAGTTACTTGCGGTGAAACACTGTTCAAAATTGAATCGCCGCCAAATTTTGTAACTAAGAAACCCTCAAACACTTCTCTGTTGATGAATGGTCTAATTGATCAGTGAATGTTTCTTCAAAAAATTCAATATATGAACTTGTAAAATTATCAAATTGAAAAAAGTTGAAAACTTGCAATCATGTTCGACCACAGGACTCTTGCATGTCTCGTATTTTAATTAAATCTGATTTCGGAAATGTAATTTAAACAAAAGGAAATTTTTTAACTAATACAATGATATGGTTTATAAACGTCTCTTTCGAAATCTGGTCCAATGTAACAGTTTTTTGGTAAATTTCTCCTATTAATGACGGAAGAGTGTTTGAGGATTTCGTACAAAATTTGGCGACAGTTCGGTTTTAAAAATTGACAAAGATTCTGAGCAATTAACTTACGGTTAATTTTGTTGTTGGAAAAAATTTTAACAATATTCGTGGAGAGTAACGAATTTGAATATATTTCATCATTTTGTTTACGGAAAATTTAGCAATATGTGCCTTGTGCAATGTTGATTTTAATGGCCTAATGCAAATAAATAACTCAATTACTTCTGAACTATTACTTTAATATGCTTCATTGTCAGTTCATTCGATTTATGTAAAAAAGAGTATGAAATAGATTGAGAGATTGAATTTGAGGTTACTTTAGAAGAAATACAAGCAATGTTTATCCATATATTTGTGAAAAACAGCAATAAAAATAATTTTGATGATTAATTTGAAATATACACTTAAATGTTATGAAAAAAAATTAAAAAAATAAAAATAAAAATAAATAAATAAAAAATAATAATAAATAAAATAAAATAAATTTCCATAAATATTTTCATCAGTCAATTTGATGTTATTAAAAACCTTTCTAAACAAAAGTAAAAAATAAATAAATAAAAATATACAAATAAAGAAATAAAAATAAATAAACTTAGTTAATTTATTTCAGGATGATATACAATATCTTTTATATTTTATCAAAATATTTTTTGATAAAAAAGAGAAGAGTAAGATCACAAATTATTTAGATATTTTGAAAACTTTTCATTTTTTCCAAGATTTTTACAAAGCTTCTTTTCAGAGTTTTAGTATATATATTTTTTCTATTTAAATACGTATATATTTAAAACTAAAAATGTAAAAAGATTATCCTTTCCTTTGTAATATGTATTTTCAAAAAAATTTGTTGTTTACAGTTGCTAATGTAACTTTAACTAAATTTAAATAAACATTTTGAATGGGGAATAAAAATATCACTCTTCTGAGTATTTAAAGAGTATTAACTTTGTAACTGAAGAAATTTCTTTTCGATTACTGCTTTCACTCATCTTGTCGGAAAGTTAAATTACTTTACAAACTTTGCTGAAAACATTTCGAAATTTATTTTTATAACTTAGTTTTATCTTCTTAAAGTCTTTTCTGTAATCCAGTTCAAAACGATGGAATTCAATATTAAGTTTAATCGTCGTTTCAAAATCTTATACATTATTTGTAAAATAAAATAATACGAATTTAATTGTTATTTTGTTTTGAAAATTTTCTCATAACTTTTCCTTAGAAAGAAGTCTTTTGTCGAAATTACTAAAAATAAGTAAAAAAGTATGATAAATTTAATTACAGCTTTGAAGTAAAAATGTATGAAGGTAAATTTAATGCCACATACATATTAATAAAATAACAAATTCTAATAAAAAATTCATGAGAACTTAGTACATTAATATAATAGATCAAAATATAAAATTCTCAATTAGATTAATGTTTTCATTATCAAAAAAAGAAAATTTATTAGTTTAAACATTTTTATAATAATAA
This sequence comes from Salticus scenicus, assembly GCA_963930645.1. NCBI lineage: Eukaryota > Metazoa > Arthropoda > Arachnida > Araneae > Salticidae > Salticus > Salticus scenicus. The sequence continues at coordinate 226,369,561 of OZ005654.1, read as the reverse complement.
TTATTTTACTACATTTGTTCTTCACCTTTTTATTGTTGCTGTTATCATTGTTATTACAGTTATTAATGCTATAATTTTTTGACACGTCGTAAATAATTTGCTTGTTTACTATTTAAAAACCCTCCTCTCCAAAGAAAAAAAAAATCTTTACTTCCGTGTTATAATATTTATATAGGTGAAATCTACTATATAATAAAAAATTAATAATAAAAATAATAGGTTATTAAAAGTTTTTTCTGATAATGATTAAATTTCGCAATGAAAAATATTAACAAATCTAATATTACAATTAAATCTTAAAATCTCAATTTGCAACCAATATAAAATTTGACCTAGATGTATTAACCTAAATATTTTAAAATCAATTTTTAGGCAAGTTTTGAACTGTAGTTGAATAACAGAACAATTTATACATGCATTTTTCTTTAATAAATGTTATAAATGTCTCAAAAATATAAATAAATAGTATTACAACTAAAACTCTAAATGTACATCTTAAAGAATATTGAAAAATTATGACAATATGTGACATATTAAAATAAAACAATGAGACAGCATAGATACAAAAATATATTTATAAGGAGTAATAATGTACAGGAATACATGCGTTTAACAAAATAAGGGAATGACATAAATATGAAAATAGTAACTAAAAACGAATAAAGATAACAATGAAAATGGATCTATAAAAATAAACAAGGATCCTATCTAATACAATATTTCACAGATTAAAAAATTATCTGCAGGGTATTCATGGTGCCCACTAACGGCTGTTCTCACTGCAGCTATAGTCATGAAAGAAGTGTCTAGGTACAGTAAAGTGGCTGTGCGTTACTCGACATTACATCTATGGAAATCAGTGAAGCTACTATCTTGAAAACGACACACGATAAGAAAAAAGTGAAGTAAAAAATTGTAGAGCCTCATCGATTTAATAGGATAAGGCACCTCGTAGACCTGAATGCTAAAAAACAGTACGCTTAAAACGTGCATATGTTTGTCCACGTTTTACACTACTTTCCCAGTGGATCCTGGTGGAAAAATCTTAGAAGGAAAAATTACAACTTGTTATTACAAGATACATGTACCTTAATTTTGATGAGCAAGCTTCTGTTCGTCAGCTGCAACTTAAATTTTGACCCTTGTTTGGACCGAACATTTGCAACATAACTGGTAACACTTGTGCTACGCAAAGTACAAACAAGGGTATAGATATGCATTGAAATTGATAGATGTTTGATAATGAAAATTACGTTTTTTTTTTTTTTTTATAACTAGTTGTTTTGTCTTTTTAAGATCGTTTTATCACGTTACAGAGTAGTAAACGCGATCAAAAAATTTACATTTTAAATGTTCTGATTTTAGCATTCAGATTTAGGAGGTGTATTTCCCTATTAAACTGATGGGGCTCTAAAATTTTGCCATTTGATTTTTCCTCCATATTTGTGCCGTTTTCGAAACAGGAACACTAATTCAGCCGTTTTCCACCAGGTGGCACTGTAAACTTTTGCATGTTAGGGACCCTATATAGAGAGAGACTGGACATTGGCGCGCCGGCTTTTTGACGAAATTCTCCATTTTAGTGCCAGTTGCTCCATTGCTTACCATTACGCTGAGAAGAAATTTCGATTATTTTACGTCATAATCGAAAAAGAACGTATTTATTATATTTTTACTATGTTGGGAGATAAATTGCTTTAATTTTGGAATGCTTTTAAAAGATAAAAATGAATCATTATTTATTTTATATCATGCTTTAAATACGTTGAATTCTCTTATTGCATGTTGTTTAACGTATTTATTTCCTAACATATGAGATATTTACTTTATTTGCTAGCTATTAGTTTTTGAGTTTTATTTTGCAATATATTTAATATGTTAGATCTCAATGTATTTTTCTGATATATTTTAAAATACATAACTATATAAAAAGATAATAATAAAATAACTATATAAAAATATATTTTTTGATTATTTGCTGGTACGCAAAATATATGAGATTTCTTAAAATAAATTGATAAAATAAAGAAAATAAGGTGTATATTATTTGCTAGCATATGGAATATAAAATTCTTTTAAATAATAATTGTCATAATAAATTTTATAAATAATATTTAAATAAGTTATTTTTAGTTACATAATCTTTTAAAAAACTAAAAAAAAAAAAAAAAAATCATTGAAATAAGCAAATGTAAATAAAATACATAAAAACATATTTTTAATTTCTAAAGATATTAGTTAATATTTTTACAAATTACTATTAATTAAATTATTATTTTTAATATTTAATTAAGTCATTATTATAAATAATGCGTAATTGAAATAAATAAAAAATGTATTTTTAGCTTGTAAAAATATTACGTAAATATTTTTATAAAATAATAAAAAATAATTTCTGTGGTTCTGCCGTAGTTTTACATTTATTTATGAATTACTTGACAAAAACAAAGATTACCATAATTTTGTTAAAAATTTTCTAAATTTTTATGTATCGAATGTATGTTCTCAGAAAAAAATAAGGTAGAATTACTTTCACAATCAACGTATTTTATTTAATATAGAACAAAATATATACAACAAAAAATTCCTCTGTTTTCCGATCGGAATTGAAAAAGTAACCATGTCGAAGGTTAAAACAAAATTCGTTTTTATTCAAATTCTTTTTCTCTGAGACGAAAAAAATTACATATTTATATTCTGTATTACTTTCTGCACAAATTTAGCACAATTTACTTTCATTGATGTTGTATAGTAAAGCGTCAATCGCGAATAAAAAAACATTACGTTCTACGGGGATCGCTCCGAATTGGCCCTAAAATGGCCGACTTTCGGTCAATGTCCAGTCTCTCTATATATAGGGTCCCTATTGCATATAATAGCACATAGGTACTTTACAGTGCCATTACACCACTTTTATGGCAATAGCTGCAGCCGTACAGAAGTTACATTGGTTAAAACGGGCTTTAGCAGCTATATATATATATACTATATTTATACTGATTTACGATAGTGTATAAGAATTGGTTTATATATTTTTTTCTAAATAATTAATTCAAAAAATCTGCTTTAATTTAACAGATTTTACAAAAAAATTTAAAAAGGTGTTTAGAGATTTTTAAACGGATGTGGTAAAAATTGAATAAAAACAAATAATTATTGATATCTGAAAAAGTCACGAATTTTGATTTTGTGATGTATAAAGTAAGGAAATAAAAATATTTCTCAATAAAAACTCTAAGTTTTAACTAAAAACAACCTTAACATTTATTTTATAAATTTATAAATATTTTGACTAGCATATATATATATATATATATATATATACTAGCAGACCCGGCCACGCGTTGCTGTGACTAAGTTATACGTTGAATTATACGGCTGTAAACTATTTAGTACAGTCAAATTATTATTTACGAACAAAGACGAAAACGTTGCAGCCGATGTAAAAACCCACAGGGTTGAGATTTGAAACTTAGGTCAAAATTTGGAAGCGATTGATAAAAATTTTCGTAGTGTTGATATTAAGCACAAATTAATTTTATTGTAGGGTCCTATAAATTTTAATGGAGAAGTGATATATATTATTTCCAATGCTACTTTGGATAAAATTGCTAAAATGACTAATATATAAATTAAATTCTATTAAAATTCTATTAAAATAAAAGTATAAAAGAAACAGACGATTTTAAAATCAATTTTTATGGAGGAGTGAAATATAATATATGCTATAATGGATAATTTTACTATAAAATGACCTCATCATTTTAAATATTTTAAAGAGGGCAACAGCTGTAGTTATAAAAAGGAAAACAATAAGGCTAAACCAGAAAAATAAGTAAATTTGATAAATATTTTAAAACTTTAAAATTGGAAATCTTATGAAATATTGGACATTTAAAGTAAATACATGTATCATTTTAAATAGAAAAAGATTTTGGAAAAGTTTAGTGTATTTTAACGAAGTGATGAGAAGTTTTTGAGTATGTTAAAATTTTAATAGTAAATTCAAGTTAATAAAGATGGGAAACATTGAGGATTAAGATAAGAATAATTATAAGATAAAAAAAAAAAAAAAAAAAAAAAACTTTTTATATACCATGCTTTTCAATTTTAATATACTAATAATATACTAATTAAAAAGAAAATGATAAATATTCTATCATAGTTTGAAGTCAAATTTGTTTTCAAATGTCTAAATAAAATATCTGATGTAAGATACTAATATTTTGCAGCGGAATAGATTTCATTTCTGTCATCCTTGGCGAAAACAAAAGAATATCGCCAAATTATCTGGCGAAAATATTTAATTCCTTTCAAAAATCATGGTTATTTTAACAACTTATATTAAAAGAGTAATGAATAATATGAAACAGTATTTCGTACAATACATATTACATGTCATACATACGTACAATGAATAATACATATTACATTTCGTACAATGCATACATCTGGCATGTATATTTTCGTGTTACGCTTTTGATCGCCAAATAATAATAATAATAATAAAAAAAGCCAAGGGCGACAGAGTTTTGAAATTTAAAATTAAAATTTTGTCAATTTGACAGCAAAATAATTCAATCTAACACCCGCGATAACTAATACATATCTATACCCAAATATAAGGATTAAAATCGGGAAATAAATTTCCTCGATTTTTAATAATTTCTTACAAAAAATCCAGTGGGCAATTAACATAGGAAATCTTTTTCTTGGCTGCACAGACGGTCAGTGAGTCACACTTCGCTTGCGTATAGAACTCATAGATATAGTATAGCATATATAGAATAGAGTGATCATTGGGGAGAAAAAAGTTATTCCTTTTCATTTGGGAAAAGACGACGTTTTTACCAAAATATGGCCGTCTTTCCCCGAGTGAATACACACGGGAATACATACTAATATTTTAGCAAATAAAATTTATGAATAATTTATTTGCTAAAGGGGAATGGAAGACTCCAGATACAGTTTCAAATTCATATTTCTTTCTTTCTTTTCTTTTCTTTTTTTTTTTCAATACCACTTAATGGCTGTTTCTAAAGCTTTTATTTTTTTTTTTTTTTCGGCATCAAAAATCTTTGTACGATAACATGGGGATGAGAGATCTATATATATTACTATATCTATGATAGAACTACATTAGCACTTTATCAATGTGTATAAAATCTTTAAATTGATTATGACGTCAATTTTCGTGAGATGCATAATTTAACTTTTTATAATTTTTTAACGTTCACGTTTGATTAAATGTATTTATTTTTATGTCGAAAGAAAATGGACTCGTATTTTTTTTTTTTTTTGTGGCAACAATTAAATTAATGGAACTCACAGATATTTTGGAGCAACTTTAATAAAGGTCTATAATTAACAAATAATTGCAATAAAACAATATTGTGACAATAAATTGAGATTAAAAACTATCCTATCTCTCAAGTTGGACCAAACTGCACACAGTGTGCGAAATTTCATTAAAATCGGTTCCTTAGTTTAGGAGTTTACCCCGGACAAACATCGTGACACGTAATTTATATATATATACAGATGAAGCACAAATAAGTAAAAAACAGGATTAATTTCACTGTATTATCTTCATTATAATATGAATTCAATTTACACTTCAGTCTAAGTAACACGTGGCCGGCTATGCTAACACCAAAAATTTAAAAAGTGGAAATAATTGAATTATACGAAATTTATTAATAGGTTAAAAAGTTGAAGATTCTTTGTGTAGATGGCAGCACCAAATATATTTCAGCTTTCATTTTCATATGAAACAGAGTAATTGCTCCACGCTCTACTTTCCCCGTTTCATTTTTGAAAGGAAATATGAAAGTTGAAAGTAATCTGTTACAAATAAAGACTGTAAATATTTTGAGGAGAATTTTATAGCGTCAACAACACGTGGTAATTATGCTGTTAAAATGTAGCTTATATGACACGTTCGTAGATTTACCATAGCAGCACCATCTGTTAGAATCATTTGGAGTTAACAGATAATTGTGACTGTCAAATAATAACAGACAAATAATTAGCAATAAATTAAAATTGCGACTATAATTTGAGATTTAAACTATCCTATCTCTCAAGTTGGATCGAACTGCACATGGTGTGCGAATTTTATTATAATCGGTTAAGTGGTTTAGGAGTCCATTGAGGACAAACATTGTGACACGAGATTTATATATATTAAGATATATATATATATATATATAATTTTTCAGGAAAGCTACTTATTATTATAATTATTATTATTATTTTAAATAGTAAAGCTACTTAAAAAATAATAATAATAATATTTATTTTTAGTATTTAAATCGTATTTATCGAACTTCATTTAATATTCTTTAAAAGTACTTTCATATAAAGTCGAGATAGAAGCCGGCATATAAACCAAGTTCCATTAATGAAGTCCTCTTTAATCCGACGAATGCAATGAAAGTTTATCAGATTGAGAAAAATCGACTTATATTGCTAAAAGTTATAAATGGTAGTTAAATGCACGTATTATTCTCTAGGTATTTTTAGAGAATGTCAAGGAGAATGGTAATTTAGTAAAATTAACTATTCTCTTTGAATCCTCACAAGTCTAAGGACGTTATATTTGAAATTCATTCAGAAAATAATTGATATTCTAAGTAGAAAGTGGCCCTGATAAAAGATTAATCTACTTAATTCTAAACGACTTAAATTAGTTGTAAATGAAAGTATTTAAATAAAGGAAGAGTATTTCCTACATCCTTTTCTCTTTATAACTATGTATCACAACACAGATGATTCCACTTTAATGTCAGTTATCATTTTTATTTACTAATGCCTATAAATGGCAGAGAAAGTATTATTTTTGGGTCAAAATTTTGAAATTAAGATTTTGACAAATTTACATATTTTTAAATTCTCTGAATTTGCAAATCAGGCTTATAGCGTTTGGTGTGTGAGTGCATTTGTCTGCGTGTGAAAAACAAAATGAGAAAAACAAATAAAAATTATAATATAACACTCGTCTGACAAATCGTTCTACGACAGGATAAGAAGGCTGCGTTTCAACTTCATCGAGTTTTTTCAAAAAATAATTTTACTATTTTAAGAATTAAAAAGAAAAACAAAATCATACTAAAGAGAGTAAAACACTTGTTAAAAGTATAGTTGATTCAACAGAATAAAAAAAAAAGTTTCTAGTAACAGAGAAATATTCAAGGTAAATATAATTAGCAGAATAATTAACATTTTCACTACAATTAAAATAATTATAGCTTAGAAATAAGTATGATTTAGCAGAAAGTATAACGAAATTTTTTAATAAATAGGCTTTGCCCGTTTTGCTTCTCATTATATTTAATTCCCTTTATGAAAATAAATAACTGAATAATAACTAAATAATAAGAGTAATCATCATTTTTTATATTTGTGCATAAAAAAAAAAAAAAAAAAAAAAAAAAAAAATATTTATTTTTTTTTTAAATCACCGACTTCTGATAGATTCGAGAGTATAACACCAGGATTACAGAGTAAAGTAATAGACAGATGAATAAAGAATGAACCAATGGAATAAAATAAATGGAAATATAATTTTAAACAAATGTAATTATAAATATAGATATAGTTAAGAATACATATCTTCAAAACAGAAAGTAAAGACCAAAAATGTAGGTGCGTAACTAGATGTTATAACAAACTTATCTCTACAGATTTACTACGTCCAATCCGTTCTACGTCCCCTGTAAATCTAATCGTTCTAGGCGAGATGCACACACGTACATACAGACATTATGATAAATCTCGTAAAATCGTGAATATTTGTAAAGTGGATGGTCGTGCTAAGTCTAAAATTGAAGATACACTACTGGCCATCATGGCAGTCGCAAGTACAAACTTGCATTATTCAACGACGAACCGATTTTGAGCTATGCGAGATACAAAACCCATTTTGAAAATAATTAAATATTCGTATTAACCCCCCCCCCCTTTAAAAAAAGAAAGAAAAAAAAGAAAAAAGAAAAAACTAAATATCAAAGTTTAGAGCGAAGTTTATTTTTAGTAGTTTAGATTTTTTGTAAACGACTTTATTAGAATTCGTGGAAGAAATCATTTTTTCGCTTTTCCTACAGTTAAGTACAATAAAGTTCATTTGAATTTATTTCAAATTCTCTGATTTCAGTGGCTTTTAAAAATAAACTGTATGCATGGGTTTCTCCAAGAAATAACTTAATGGAAAACTAGCTCTATAAAAGCCCTTGACCTTAATTTTAATTAAATATTACTTTTCTATAAAATGTGCATAAAATTGGGTTGGGTTGGTCTGAGTGGATTAAGTCGTACTCAGATGCTTAATATAAAGTTTTTTAATTTATTCTAGAATGCTGTGAGTTCCACCCCTTTTTCACACCGTAATTTTTTTTAGAGTAATTTTCTTAATATTTAATTGTAATTATACTTGAAGAAAATTTTTCTACAAAGATAACGGTGTACAAAAAGGGCGGGGCTAAGAACATTCCAGAATAAATTAAAAAACTTGGCAGCTATGTAAAGCTATCCTTTTCAAATGGTAAAATGCCGGCTCTCAAATTATGAAACCAAAGTAAGGTTCATCTTAAATTTGATTAAATAATATTTTTTTTTTTATAAAATTTGTTATTTACTAGCGAATTATAAGTTTTTTGCTCATGAATTTTAATATTTAATAATAATCTTTTTTTTTTCTTTTTTAAATCTGCTAAAAGTTTGCGATTAATAATATATGTGTTGCAGAAAATGTGATAAATTGGTGATTATGCATAATTACCGGTGATTATGCATATACCCCAATAACCTTAGTAAATCTGATAAATTAATTATATTTCTCTAGTCTCATTTTATTTAAACAACCGTTAATCACTTAATATTCGAAAAGTCAAGTGCAGTCAATCCAGTTTTTTTTTCTTTCTTCTTATGTTCGTAATTTTTAAATAAATGAACATGAAATTTGGATGAAATGTTCCTTATCAAATACTTAACCAAATCTTATATTGTTTTAATATCGTGAATTATTTGAAAAATGATATTAACGCATTTTTTCTTAAAAATATATTTTCGTTGACAGGAGCAATTAAATGATATTAGAAAAGAAAACAAAGCTAGTGGATCTTCAGATCAGAAGCCTCAACGTACTGTTTGCATCATTCGTTATTCTGCAGAACATTTTTATTTCTTCCATACTGTTTAAAACAATTATATATATGTATATATCATTATTATTGTTATTAACTCACTCCTATATACGTATATATACATGGTGATCAGTTTAAAAGAGTACCTGTTGGTTTTTCTTATTACACTTAAATATGTCGAATGTGACAATTATTCTAACACTGAAGTATAATTGTTTGAACCTTGTTTAAGTGTGGGAGATAATTTTCAACACTGTTGGACGGTTACAACTTTATTTGTGAGGTAAAACAGAAATAGAGACGCTCAGTGTTACTTATTCCTGTGATAATTTTATTTTCGAAAAACGTAATTTAATTTAATTTTTTTACATTATATCAATCTTTACAGAAAATGTTGAAAATGTTCGCCACCATTTTGAATGCAAGCGTGAACGTGTCGAACCAGGTTTTTGACACACTTCGCAGCATTGTTGGTGTTATTGACGAAATTTCTTCAGTTATGATCTGTTTTAATTCATCGATGTTTGCAGGACTTCTCTGGAAAACCCTATGAAATGGTAATATAAAAATGATAATGATAATGTAAATGTAAATGTAATGTAGGAATGATAATGTAAAAATTTTGAATTAAATTTTGTTTTACATAAATAAAATTATCACAGGATTAAATAACAATGTGCATCTCCATTTCTGTTTTCCTCACAAATAAAGTTGTAACAGTCCAACAGTGTTGGAAATTATCTCCCACACTTAAACAAGGTTAAAACAATTACACTTCAGTGTTAGAATAGTTACCACATCCGTCATATTTAAGGGTAATGAGAAAAACAACTGGTAGTCTTTTAAATTGATCACCTTGTATATTTCCTTGTCACTCATATCTGCGCAGTACTAGTGCGACGCAAAACCCAACCAACCAATCAACCAACCTTGTCACTGTTAGCCTTGCGTTAATTCCTCGTAACTCATAAGTGTATTAAATTTGATGCGAAATGATTAAATAACGTATCCGAAATTTTTTTTGGTACTGTAAATTTATTGCCAATTCTATAACAACCATTTTCCATAGGAAGCATGATTTTAAAAATTTAATAACATATATTTAATTAAATAAATAATGGAAATAAATTAAAAAAAATAAAGGAAATGAAAAGAAAAATAAATTAAAATTAAATTAAATTAAATTAATAAAATATAAAAAAATACATACACACATATACATATACAGGAACATACATATAAGAAATACATACATACACAAAAACGTACGTGCATAAACACATCAAAAGCATGCTTATACGCATACACATATAAAAACATACAGATAAATACAAACATATATACACATTCAAACAAATAAATAAATGAATAAATAAATAAAATATAGTCGAGAACAGAAATATTAGTGCAAGCTACAAAAGTACTGATAAACAAAAAACTTACAAAAAGCCGAAATACCAGCATATTCTGAACGAATATTCTGCACGGAAGATAATTATTATTTATAAAGTTCAACTGATTAATAAGTTCTTTTCTACCTTTAGTGATTTAGTGCAGTTAAATAGCAAATGTTCAATATTTGCTGACTAACTGTACTAGGATTAACTTGTACTTGGGTCAGACATAGAAACAATCAGGTTTTATAGCGTGGTGTTTTAGGAACCATGAATTCGTAAAACACCCTGGTATCAACCTATAATCAATCAAATTTATAAACTTTCCATATCACCAGCTTATGAGCGAGCTTCAATAAACCATATCGATGTGATAGTTCAGTAGTTATTCCGCTTCATTTTTTGCATAAAGCCATTAAAACCAGCGTTCTTTAGAGTATTCATCCGATATATTTCTCACAAACAAAACACTAGACTAGATGCATACTCATTACTATGTGTGTAAGAACATATTATAACAAGCATATATCTTCCAATTTTAATCTAACCAAACTAACTGTAAGTTACTTTGTGGGGTTTGCGTGGTTGCAGATTCCATCTTAATTAATTGTAATAATTAGATAATTAAATAGATAATTGAATAGCACGAGGCTTGAATATAGATTATAAATAAGACTTTTATTTGAACTCAAATCAGGTGGGTTTACTTTAACTCAATCATCATATAATTAGAGAAATATAAAACTTATGTTTCACTCAGCAGAAATATTGGAAACTCAGTGAATACTGCTCTCAGTTGACTCGTTGAACTATGCTCATTTAAGGGTTGTCGGCGGGATTCCCTTGTCCTGCAATTCCTTTCACGCAAATTCCACTCTATCTACACACAGCAATACTCTCCAATTTAGTAATCTATCGAATAACTTTTCTTCTCCTATCGAATAACTTTGCACTAGCGTAAGGATCTATCCTCATCAACACCGCACTCTCTACAACAACACCTCGATATTTATCCTTAACCCAACCGCCTCCAATCACTTCACTTAGCAAAACTTCAAAACCTGTTCATATCCACTTTACACTCCGCAAGTTACTTTCTCCGTTGCAGCTCTGTGCCGGAGCAAAATCATTCCGACATTATCTGAAACTTCACCGGCCGTTTGCGTCGACCTTCCTAATTTTCCATCTATTGCGTCACCGGGAGCCGCTGGATCCAGCCCTTTTTTAAAAATGTGCTGACCTTTCATTGTCTCAACTTTACAACTTGCGTGGAAACATTGTGGAAACAACGCCAATTTCTGTAACTAACAACCCCTGAAACACTTCTCTGTCGATAAATGGTCAAATTGATCAGTGAACCTTTCTTCAAAAACTTCAATGTATGCACTTGTAAAATTATCAGATTGAAAAAAGATGAAAACTTACAATCATGTTCGACCACACGATTCTTGTATGTCTCGAACTTTAAAGCCGATTTCGGAAATGTAATTTAAACTAAAGGAAATTTTTTAACTAATATAAGGGTATGGTTTATAAATGTCTCTTTCGAAACCAGTTGCAATGTACAAGTTTTTGGCAAATATCTTCGTTTAATGACAGAAGGGTGTTTGAGGATTTCGTACAAAACTTTGCGACAATTCGGTTTTAAAAATTGACAAGATTCTACGCAATCAACTTGCGGTTAATTTTGTTGTTAGAAAACATTTTCATAATATTCGCAGAGTAACGAATTTGAATATATTCCATCATTTTGTTTTTTGGAAATTCAGCAAATTTCTGCCTTGAGGAATGCCGATTTTAATGGCCTAATGCAAATAAATAACTGAATTACTTCTGAACTATTACTCTAATATGCTTTATTGCAGGTTCATTCGGTTTATGTAAAAAAGAGTATGAAATAGATTCAAAGATTGAATTTGAGGTTACTTTACAAGAAATACTTGCTAATAGACATGCAGTGTTTATCGACATATATGTGGAAAACAGTAGTAATAGTAACTTTGATGATTAATTTAAAATATACACATAAATTTTATTAAAAAAAAAAAAGAAAACAACATAAAATAATAATAATAATAATAATAATAATAATAATAAAAAGTTCCATAAATATTTTCATCAGTATATTTGGTGTTAATAAAAACCTTTCTAAACAAAAGTAAATAAATAAATAAATAAATAAATAAAAATAAGTAAATTTAGTTAATTTTATTTCAAGATAATATGCAGATTCTTTTATATTTCATCAAAATATTTTTTGATAAAAAAGAGAAGAGTAAGATCACAAATTATTTAGATATTTTGAAAACTTTTCATTGTTTCCAAGATTGTTACAAAACTTCTTTTCATTGTTTTAGTATATATTTTTTTCCATTTAAATACATGTATATTTAAAACTAAAAATGTAAAAAGATTATCCTTTCCTTTGTAATATGTATTTTCAAAAACATTTGTTGTTTACAGATGCTAATGTAACCTTAACTAAATTTAAATAAACATTTTGAATGGGGAATAAAAATATCACTCTTCTGAGTATTTAAAGTGTATTAACTTTGTAACTGAAGAATTTTCTTTTCGATTACTGCTTTCACTCATCTTGTCGGAAAGTTAAATTACTTTACAAACTTTGCTGAGAACATTTCGAAATTTATTTTTATAACTTACTTTTATCTTCTTAAAGTCTTTTCTGTAATCCAGTTCAAAACGTTGGAATTTAGTATTAAGTTTAATCGTCGTTTCAAAATCTTATACATTATTTTGAAAACAAAATAATACGACTTTATTTGTTATTGTGTTTTGAAAATTTTCTCATAATTTTTGCTTAGAAAGAAGTCTTTAAAATTACTAAAAAAAAAGAAAAAAAAATATGTATATAGTAAATTTAATTACAGCTTTAAAGTAAAAATGTTTGAAGGTAAATTTAATGGCACATACGTATTAATAAAATAACAAATTCTAATAAAAATTCATGAGAACTTAGTACATTAATATAATAGATCAAAATATAAAATTCTCAATTAGATTAATGTTTTCATTATTAAAAAAAGAAAATTTATTAGTTTAATAATTTTTAAATAATAATTATTTTACTACATTTGTTCTTCACCTCTTTATTGTTGCTGTTGTCATTGTTATTATAGTTATAAATGCTATAAATTTTTGACACGTCGTAAATAATTTGCTTGTTTACTATTTAAAAACCCTCCTCTCCAAAGAAAAAAAAAATCTTTACTTCCGTGTTATAATATTTATATAGGCGAAATCTACTATATATTTAAATAATAATAATAATAATAAGTTATTAAAAGTTTTTCTTATAATGATTAAATTTCGCAATGAAAATATTAACCAATCTAATATTACAAATAAATCTTAAAGTTTCAATTTGCAACTAATATAAAATTTGACCTAGATTTAGTTAACCTAAATATTGTAAAATCAATTTTTAGGCAAGTTTTGAACTGTAGTTGAATACCTTGATGTCAAATATAACAGAACCATTTGTACATGCATTCTTCTTTAATAAATGTTATAAATGTCTCAAAAATATAAATACTGAAACTTTAATTGTACTGAAACTTTAAATGTACATCTTAAAGAATATTGAAAAATATGACAATATGTGATAAATTAAAAGAAAACAATGAGACAGCATAGATACAAAAATATATTTATAAAGAGTAATAATGTACAGGAATATGTGCGTTTAACAAAATAAGGGAATGACATAAATATCACCTAGTATATAAAAACTAATAAAGATAACAATGAAAATGGATCTATAAAAATAAATAAGGAGCCTATCTAATACAATATTTCACAGATTAAAAAAATATCTACAAGGTATTCATGGTACCCACTAACGGCGGTTCTTCACCTTTAAACTCCCAAACGACTGCAGCTATTGTCATGAAAGATGTGTCTAGGTACAGTAAAGTGACTGTGCGTTACTCGATGCGACCATTTACATTACATCTATGGAAATCAGCGAAGCTACTATCTTGAAAACGACACACGATAAGAAAAAAGTGAAGTAGAAAATTGTAGAGCATCATCGATTTAATAGGAAAAGGCACCTCGTAGACCTGAATGCTAAAAACAGAACGCTTAAAATGTGCATATGTTTGTCCACGTTTTACACTACGTTCCCAGTGGATCCTGGTGGAAAAATCTTAGAAGGAAAAATTACAACTTGTTGTTACAAGATACATGTACCTTAATTTTGATGAGCAAGTTTCTGTTCGTCAGCTGCAACTTAAATTTTGACCCTTGTTTGGACCGAACATTTTACATGTTGCAGCATAGCTGATAACACTTATGCTACGCAAAGTACAAACAAGGGTATAGATATGCATTGAAATTGATAGACAGAAGTTTGATAATCAAAATTACGTTTTATTATTATTTTTTTATAACTAGTTGTTTTGTCTTTTTAAGATCGTTTTATCACGTTACAGAGTAGTAAACGCGATCAAAAAATTTACATTTTAAATGTTCTGATTTTATCATTCAGATTTAGGAGGTGTATTTCTCTGTTAAACTGATGGGGCTCTTAAACTTTGCCATTCGATTTTTTCTCCATATTTGTGCCGTTTTCGAAACAGGAACACTAATTCAGCCGTTTTTCACCAGATGGCGCTGTAAGCTTTTGCATGTAATAGCACATAGGTACTTTACAATGCCAATACACCACTTTTATGACAATAGCTGCAGCCGTACAGAAGTTACATTGGTTAAAACGGGCTTTAGCATCTATATATATATTTATACTGATTTACGATAGTGTATAAGAATTGAATTATATATATATATATATATATTTGTAAATAATTAATTTAAAAAATCTGCTTTAATTTAACAGATTTTACAAAAAATTTTAAAAAGGTGTTTAAAAATTTTTAAACGGATTGGGCAAAAATTGAATAAAAACAAATAATCATTGGTATCTGAAAAAGTCACGAATTTTGCTTTTGTGATGTATAAAGTAAGGAAATAAAAATTTTTCTGAATAAAAACTCTGTTTAAGTTTTAACTGAAAAAAACCTTAATATTTATTTTATAAATTTATAAATATTTTTACTAGCATATATATATATATACATATTTTTTCAGGAAAGCTACTTATTATTGTAATTATTATTATTATTTTAAATAGCAAAGCTACTTAAAAAAAAAAAAATATATTTATTTTTAGTATTTAAAACGTATTTATCGAACTTCATTTAATATTCTTTAAAAGTACTCGTACTTTCATGTAAATTCGAGATATAAGCCGGCATATAAATCAAGTTCCATTAATGAAGTCCTCTTTAATCCGACGAATGCAATAACAGTTTATCAAATTGAGGAAAATCGACTTATATTGCTAAAAGTTATAAACGATAGTTAAATGCACGTATTATTCTCTAGGTATTTTTAGAGAATGTCAAGAAGAATGGTAATTTAGTAAAATTAACTATTCTCTTTGAATCCGCACAAGTCTAAGGACGTTGCATTTGAGGTTCATTCAGAAAATAATTGATATTCTAAGTAGAAAGTGAACCTGATAAAAGATTAATCTACTTAATTCTAAACGACTTAAATTAGTTGGAAATGAAAGTATTTAAATAAATGAAGAGTATTTCCTTCATCCTTTTCTCTTTATAACTATATAGCACAACATAGATGATTCCACTTTAATGTCAGTTATCATTTTTATTTACTAATGCCTATAAATGGCAGAGAAAGTATTATTTTTGGGTCAAATTTTTGAAATTAAGATTTTGACAAACTTACATATTTTTAAATTCTCTGAATTTGCAAATCAGGCTTATAGCGTTTGGTGTGTGAGTGCATTTGTCTGCGTGTCTATGTGTATATGTGTCTGATATTACAACAACTTAACCCATTTTTACGCAACGCCAGAAATAATTGCGTTTAACTGTTAACTAAAAAATGATATTTTATATTAAGTATTGTTTTTAAGTAATGAAATAGTAGATGTTTATTTTATTATAAAACTTTTTTATCTGAGAACTAATTTTATGTTTAAAAATGAATTTCAAACTTGAAACACTTTTGAAACCAAAATTTTTGAAAATTTTCATATTTGAATGAGTTTACATAACTAGTAAAAAAAAAAATGTTTCATAATAAATTATTTACTTTTAAAGCCATGTGTAGTTTTTCTGTTTTATTCTCCCCCAAGAAAATTTCTATAAATATTTATTTTTATTCGTTTTAAACTCTTATTCCGCTGAAGGTGTACAAAAACAACACTTTATTTTCACTAAGGTAAGACCATTTTTCATAATTTTATTTTAAATTATTGTTACATATGATCAAAATAATGAGTGTTACTCTTTGTACTTAGGAAAAAATAATTATTTCTAGTTTTGGCGGTTAATGGGTTAAAGGGAGAATAATACAAATCGCCCAAACTCGGTATTCTATATATGTACCCTATGTATATGCGACTTGAAATTTTCTGTTAAAATCAAATAAATAATTCGTATACAGGGACGTCCAAGAGAAGTTAAGTAAATTATGTTTATGAGCAAAATATCTGGTAGTTACAGCTTAGTTGTTCCTCTAGTACAATATCTCTATACTGCACTAAAGAAAAGGAAATGAATGGTAGAAAATAATTGTTTTCCATCGGTTTACAAGGCCTCAACAAAAATTTGCGATTTATTAAGTCTTTACAAGGAAATTGCTGAAAATGCCTTTCAAGTTGTATTATGTGTTTTTTATACTGTACTAAATGTAAGTACACTGTGTGTTTTGTGCATAATTTATATATAGAAAAAAGAAACTCCATATCTAAACGAATATATTATTTTCTATTAAATGTAGTTGTTAGAATATCTTTACTAATTTTATGAAATCCAAGAAATTTGCTTAGGAAAGATTATTACTTCACCATACTCTTATAGCAGACAGAGGGCTGCTTGACTTCCAGTTTGTTTTTCTATAATTATGCGTTTAGTGGCCACCTGAATGCAAAAAAAAGAAGTTTTTAATGATTCGTTTTTTAAATATGATGCTTGTTTCCACTAAAATAAATGCGTAAAATACCGAATGCACTATATTTAAAAGAGGCTTCACACAAGATTTCAAATATGATTTACAGTTAAGTGCATAGAAATTTAAATATATAACTTTCCAAACGATCCTCTGTATTATGTTCTATATCATTACTGTGATTACACAAATTGGGGCAAATTCGTTATTGCTTGTCCAACAAAAACCTGAAATTCGGATAATAGCTCCCTTTCACTTAATACTGCACTTTGAATTTATAATGATTATAATAATAAATATTGAGTTTGCATTACCCATTGTATCTGGAATGAAAAAAAAAAAAAAAAATGAAATTTCTTAGCAAAATAAAATATGTTTATTTTTTCATCATCCATTGAACAATCTGTAAAAAAAGTTTATTCTTTTTCCAAAAACTTAATAATACGAATTCAAGTGTTTATTTCTTAATTGATTTGTGTGTCGAATTTCCAATCCTTTTAATAAAATTATTTTAAGCGTAAAAAATATAAAACTCAGCTAACACTTAATACAGGAATGCAAACCTATAACTTCTTTACTAGAAGATCATGAAATTGATGTCTAATTAATTATATCATATCCTTTTAAAATTAATTCAATAAATTAGTATATTTCCTTTATATTTTACCCTATAATATTTTAAAATTAATAATAGATGTTATTATAAAAAAAAAAAAAAAAAAAAAATAGAAATACACAACTCTAGACAGATTATCACAAAATCTTTAAATGCAACTAGGTTGAATAAAAAGAAATTAAAACTTATAAAAAGTCTTTTTTAAAAATTTTAGCATTTTCATGTGCGAAAAATACACTTGAAGAATTTATAAAAGTTCATTTAAAAGATACTTAAAAATATTTTAAATGATGCTTGATTCTATTTTTTGGTATTAAAATCTTGTGTATCGTTTTTGACAATCATTTTTTACCTGTATAATGACCGGAACAAAGACAATCATTAAAATTCATATAACGTTTTATGGATATTTTGTCCTCAGGAAAAGAGAAAGATTGCCACTAATCATGTATCAGAATTTTATTGTTGTCAAAAGTATAAGTTTTCTGACATTTTATCGTGAATAGAATATATATTTGATAAAAATAGATTTTTTATTTTTTTTTACTAAAAGGATTAATCATATTCCAAATTTAATAAAAAGTTAAAAGAAGAAAGAAGCATATGCTTAAATTAAACGTTAAACGCATTCTTATAGTTAGAATGTTTAGAAAAAATATTGCTATGCACATCAAATAAAAATAAATTTAATATTGCCCTTTCAGTTCATTTGAAAAAGTAAGATTTTTCTTCATTTTTTTCAAGCATCCGCTATTTTGAAAGGTAGTATTTCAAGCTGATTAATATACTTATTTCAAACTTTGATATGGTCCATTTTCATACTGTGTTTTGTACAAATTGATACTTTCTTTTCCCCTCTAAGTTTAAAATTTTCAAGCGTCGGCCATTTTGAAACAAGATAGCATATACATTTGATTAAAAAATATAGCTGAGATCATGATATGAATTATGTACGAACGACATTCACGTAGATCGGTACATAAGTACGTTTTTGATGTGATTTAAAATTTTCAAATGACCACCCTTTTGAAATAAGATGACTGGTAATGTTGATATTTAAACTGGATTGAAATCATTTTATGGGTTATACGCATACCACGTTTTAAGCAAATCAATTTAAAAGTACTTTTTTTAAAAAATCTGAATTTGTACTTCTTTTGTACTTCTTTCGTAAGTTTTTGTTGTTTTGTTACAAAATGACTGATCGATTACATTAATAACTTTGCTTGAGAACTGATCTAGGCTACGTATAAATTTAGATTCAAACAAATCATTTAATAAATACGTTTTTCAGACCAGTTTGAAATTTTCCAAGGATATGTTATAATTATCTATTATTATCTATTCCTTTTTATTTGTTATTATATTATATTTTTATATTTGTTATATGTATCTGGAATAAAAATCAATAGTTAAAATTTCGATTTTAAAAAATATAAAAAATAGCGCTTTGTATTTGCATGAGGTTTGAGAAAAACATCATGCAAATTTGAAGTGTTTTAAAAAAGCAATAGTCAAAATCATAAAACCATTCCCGACCATGCCTTTAGAAGAGAAATATCGAGACTTACCGTTCAAATTTTAATCAGAGCGGTAGTCATTTTTAACTGCAATGCGAGAATATCAATGCTTCTAAGGTTTACGCAAAAATTCCTTGTGGTGACAGTGTTAAAGAAAGATATTTATTCAACTTCAAGAGACAGGAGAGTAAAGTATTCGGTGAAGAAGAAAGACACTGATTATAAACGAAACTGTTAAAGAAGTTATATTGCCTTGATCGAAGAAGCATTCGGTTCCCAATAATTTTCGAATTGCCCATTGCGCAGCACTAGTGCGACGTAAAACCCAACCAACGAACCCTATAATTTTCGACAAGTGCAGTGTCATGTGAATTGTCTCTTCCGTTATCTACAATGCGAAAGTTATGTAATCTATTGTTAAGTGGTAATCATACAAGATCTACATTGTAAACCCCAAAACTCATTGATTTTGCTTGCCTACGTTTGGTAAAACTAGCTGCTGATAGTGCATTCGACCACGCTTTCGTTAACGACAACAGGACTTCTTATACAGTTTCTTTTTGAAATCAGTGTCCATCATATTTCTCGCAGCATACCCAACACTCTAGTCTCTTCAAATTTAAATAATCATTTTCCCAAACACTTTCTGGGCATAAGTCTTTTTCAAAACATTTTCAAGCGTCGATATTCTTATAGTGCAGCAGAAAAATTAATATTGCCTCATTAAAGAAACTTAATTAGTAAGGATCGATATTTCACTTCTAAAGGGATCTATTTATTTTTTTCAATATTAACGACTAGCTTTTTTTTTTTTTTTTTTTTTTTTAATTCTTATAATTTCCTGAAGGTTTCCTGTACATTGCATGAAAAGCGCCATTTACATGTTGAAATTTTAACTTATAATTTTTATTGAAGATTTCTTTACCCAACGATTCATACAGCGCATGTGCAGAGTCTCAACAAAACAGATCTAATAGAACGGGATCTATTTAGCTCTAAACAGGGTAACTTTAATTACAATCAGCCAGTATATATAAATTAATCAATTAAAATAGGTCAACTTTTAAGCAAAAAGCTCTGATCAGAACATTAAATTAAATATCATAAAGTATTGCATTTAAGATAATTTTGTAAAAATAAATGTCCATTAGAAAATCACAAAATAAATGTTTGTGAAAATATTGCAAAGATTTTTTTTCTTTTAAGAATTAGTTATTGACAAATAAATAATCTAAAATTATAAATAAATCATCTATAAAATTGCAAAATTTACATCCTTAAGACATTTTTATAATTTAATTTAATAAAATTGGCGTAATATAATGTCAAGTGTTTTTATTAAAGAATTGACATTTGAATGTTGCTTAATTTATTAGCAATGATATCATAATGAATTATGCCAAACAAAATTAAATAAAATATAACTAATTAAGTTAGACAATAATATTCTATTATTTACAGTAACCTTTAATATTTTAAAATTTTTATAAATTGTTCAGTTATTTACAATGTCGTTAATTTTTAACCAGGCAAAATTGAGTCACCTGTTATATTTAGTTTTAATATCACTGAAAGTAAATGCTTTAAAATAACATGCCTGACCATCAAAAAATTTCAAACAAATCTGCGAAGTGTCATGGTGTGTTTTATACTCGTATCTAAACAATGTTTCTTCATGAAAATGAGGAAAAAGGCAGTGTGCTTTCAATATATATATACATTTATAATTATTTAAAATATCAATTATTTTTAAAGTAAGAAAAGATAAAGGCAATTTAAACAAATTTCGAAAATCTAGGGGTGGTCCATGCCCCTCTCCAAAAACAAACTACACCCCCCAAGCAGAAATACTTTCTTAGCACTTCTTCTAATTCTTAGTACTTTTTCTTTTTTATATTGATTATTAACAAAATACTTAGTGTCTCATACACCAGGCCTGTCCAACCCAAAATTTTAGGTGGGCCGCATATCACGCAAGGATATCTAAAAGAGAGTTAACGTGGCGAGTTTGGAAAAAAAAAAAAAAAAAAAAAAAAAGAACTTTTTTGCCGTTTGAGGAACGCAGTAGCGAAACCTGAAATCGACTTGTTTATATAGGACACCTATAAATTTTCCTGAACTTACTAACTAATTCAGATGAAAGGAAATCTAATAGGGTGTTTCAATTTTATTACCTACTGTAATCGGATATTGGAAATAAAAATTAGAATCTAAATAAGAATTTTTGAATTAATTTATCAAATCGTTACAGAAATTATATTTCTTGCGAGATATTATTGGATTAAAACCCGAATAAACAACTACGTCAGAAACGCCAAAGAAAAATATTGCATTTCCAATATTTTTCTTTGGCGTTTCTGACGTAGTTGTTTATTCGGGTTTTAATATTCCAACGCCAAGTCTCCTGTTATTATATTAGTGGATTATTATTAAAAAAAATAATAACTGTTTTCTTTCTATAAAAAATCTTTCAATTTATTATTAATAATCAGGTATTCTGCCTTGTTTGACGTTATCCCGTATCTGTAAGAAACATTTTGAAATAAGAAAAAAATTCAAAGTCATTTCTAAGTTCTAAGAATAAATAAATGTATAAGAACGTTGAGAGTACTTATTGTTTTTCAGACTTGTTTATTACTTATTTTTCAGACGAACAGCAAATAATGAGGTGCTCAGTGAGTAAAAAAAAAAAAAATTAGTTATTGTAGTAGTATTTGATATGAAACTTCTAGATGTGAAAAACATTTTAAATTTATATTTCGAAGTCTTTCCTTAGAAATTTAAGAAAAATTCTAAATGTATGAAAAATGTATTTTGGATATACAGAAAATATTTTAATAAAGTTGCAATTTGAGAATATATTCCGTATGTTAGTCGCAAAAATTTTCTACCTTGGTTCCAAACTCAAAAGTTTCTAGATTTAATGATTATCGTGAATATGTGTCTTAAAATAAATACACAGGCCGGCGATGAAATGTTTTTCTTCCAAGTGATGTGTTTTTCTGGTGCATTTTTTATGCTCATTATGGAAATTCCATTTAAAATTTCCATCACGTACAATTTTGACAAAAAATGGAATTGGGAATTGTTTGAGCTTAATGCTCCACTTTTTAAACTGCAATCAAAGTTATTTCCCGTAAAATCTGGGTGATGTAAGTAAAGAACAAAGATACCTATTTCATAAAGACGTGAAAGAAGTGTAGAGGAGGTATTAGGGACGATGGAGATTGAACATTTAAGCAGATTATTGTTGGGGCTTTATAGAGAATACCCCCCCCCCCCTTTAAGGCAATCAAGTCGTGCACAAGATAATAAAAGGCTCTAACTGGATCTTCTACGTAAAGAAATACGTCTTTAATGTACTTTATACATTACTAATTTCTAATTTATTACAGCCTCTGTATGACATTTTTCGATCTGCATCCTCACTTTATGAAAAAATTCTTACGTGGTAGGAAAAAGAGACAAGCATTTCTGAATTCAGCGTATCAAAACACATTAGAGACATGCAATGTGAAAAATAAAAATAAAAAGCATGATTCCGCAGGCCTGCGTTATCATATTTACGCGTTATCATATTGCAACAGCCAACTGCAGAAAATTATACAAACAAACGTGCAGAATCCGTTTCAATAGCAAAAATGTTCAGAAAATCATTCATAACGTTCGGAAATTGCAAAAATGGTTTATGAAAATAGCAATAATTAGACCTAGCTTTTTATGATGCTTAACCTGTTTAAGGCAATTTTTCAGCAGAAGAAAGGATTTCTACAGGAAAAATATACTTTTTAAATGTCATTTCTATCTGCTTAAAATTTTTTCATTAATTTTATTCTGGTTTAAGACTGTAATTTATAACTATGTAACAAAATATGTTTTAGGAAGGATATAGGATATAAAAATATATTTAAGTATTAAAAATTAATTTGGGAATTATAATGTAATAAAAAACTTTTAAGTCATGCAGCAAAATAGACAAAAGTTATAGGTTATTTTATATTTAGATTATTTTATTAAAATAACAATTCAAAATTCGATTATTAAATATGAATAATATTGCGAATCTGAAACAACACATATATTTTCAAATATACAATTAAATTAAAAAATAAAATTACCATTTTGAATGTTAAAAATAAATATTTGATGAAGCTTACATACAATGTGACCGTAAATCAAACAGATTTTCAAATTTTAAAGGCGAAAAATCATTCGAAAATTTTTATCTATAAGACAAGAAGCATTAACGAGGGACCGAAAACGAAATCACCACGATATTCAATAGGCAACGCATTCAATAAATAGAGTAACGATGGAAGAAACTAAAACTGCTGTTATAAGAAAAATATTGTGAAAATGCCTAGCGACATTTTTACCTGAGCGAAAGAAACCACTCTCAGGGAAAAATCAAAATTGTTATGTCATGTCTTTGGATCACCTCTGGGATAAATTCTGGACAATCTCCAATGACCAGGGCAACCAGATTCTTTGAATTGAAGCTGAGGACATACTATCACGGTGTCTCCGAATTTGAAGAAAAATTAAATAAATCACATTCAATTGCAAATTTTAGTAACTTTTATGTTTCAAGTGCCTTAAAGCCCTTTATCCAAATTATTTATCATACAGTCGGTAACAAAAGTGTCCGAACACTAGCAAAAATTCCTATGTAAAAAAAGTACACTTCATACGGTTTTGTTAAATAAATCCTTATTGAATCATGTTCTTATACTGACTACGAATACGTTTCGACAAGGATTTATTTAACAAAACAGTATTAAGTGTGCTTTTTTTACATAGGAATTTTTGCTAGTGTTCGGACACTTTTGTTACCGACTGTACATATAATAAACTTTATGGTAAAACATTTAAAACTTTATAACTGGCGTACCTCAAATGTTTTAATTTTTTAGGGACAAATGGTAAATTTCAAGAACGTCTGGTCAACCTACCATTGACCCAAATCTGTAGCTGAAATGCGACTTTAAACACACTCAATCTCAACTTAGCAAAATTTAGAGGAATACATAACCTTTTGACATACAGCTGGTAACAAAATCTCCGAACACTAGCAAAAATTCCTATATAAAAAAAGTACACTTAATACAGTTTTGTTAAATAAATCCTTGTTGAATCCTGTTCTTAGTCAGTCTCAAAACAGGATTCGACAAGGATTTATTTAACAAAACTGTACTAACTGTACTTTTTTTTATATAGGAATTTTTGCTAGTGTTCGGAGACTTTTGTTACCAAGTGTACGTTTCGAAGAATTTGTTGAAGAAGGGTTTGATTCCTGTTTTAGTAACCAATATCATTCTTGATAACCAATGAACGTAAAAATTATCATATCTATATTGTCCTGTAAGATGTTTAGATAATGTTTTACGGAAAGTGACCTCCATCACTAAAACGCCTTATATGAATGAGGTTATCATATTTAAAATCAAAGCAGAATTATTCAAAAAACACAATTTTCAATCGATTGATCTAAGTTTATACCAACTGCAGTCACTGCACTAATGCTTTTGTGCGAGAATATCTAGAAAAGAAGCTTGATTTTGAAGCACTCTAGTCAAGATCAGCAGACACTGACAATTTTTCTGAACATAAAATGACACATTTGTAGCAATTTTAAAATTTAGTTGCTCTATAGTTATTTATTATATTAAAAATCAGATGTCTTTCATTCTGTGCTGGCGTAACATTTCGTCGTAGGCTGACGAATTTCTTACATGTCTTTAGTTCTTCTTTAGTATATTTAAATCACTGTTGTGGTTCGAGCTCCATATGAGTTATATATTACTTAAGAATATCTAATCCTTAAAAAAATTATAAGATGTTAAACTACATAAACTAATCACAAGACAGCACTTTCATCTCCAAGGATTAGTAATTTTTACGTATTGCTTAAAGCTGGCAAAAAGACCTAAGCATTTCAATAACCCACTGCAAACTTTATTTATACGACTGATGTAGCTATTCAGTCGAAAATTTTTACATTGTTGGAATTCTAATACATTGAATAACACCACTTAAATTAAAAATTGTAGTAATAATTTTCAGCGTAATTTCATAATTTGTTCATGGTACTGGAACTTTTTTCAACTACATTTTATATGCAAAGTTAGCCTTTCAAATGTTCAAATGTACTTCCAAATTATTAACAAGTGCAAACAAAATTATATTTTACAAAGATAATTAAGCTTAACGAGTGTTATAATTATGCTACTCCAAGCTTTTTGAACGGCTTTTATGCTCAATAATATACATTTTAAATCATACAAATGCTATCAAATCAGAATTAATATTTGCTGTTTTTACCTTATATCTTGATCTTCCTTAGGCTTATGGAATTTTTTCAGTCATACTTCCTTATTAAAGTTTTTCACGAACGTCTTATTTGCAGATATGAAAATAGTTCTTTGTTAATAATTTATATTTATCATTTCATTGTTCACCTTTCCAGGAGTAAATATATATCTATAACGAAAAACATTACTTAGACATTAAGCTAACATAGTGTTTTATTCTGAAAAATAAAATCATCTACAAATAATTTTTTAATGTAAAATTTCTAATATTTTCAAAACATCATATTTTCATTTTTAGAGCTTTTTTGAGATGCATTTTGTAATTTCCTCTTGAAAAGGTGCGAATTCGATACGTAAAAAAAAGGTAAATTTGTATGATCTAAAACTTAAAATTGAATAAGCAAAAATTCCCAAAAAAGTGAGAATTCTGTTGCTGAAACAATTCCAAAAAATGATTTTTTTTCTTTGGATTTTTGCAGATTTGAACATAATAAAAGAAAAACTCCTAAAATTAAAATTGTTTCTTTTCGATTAAAAAAAATGAGTGAAATAGTGTTAAAGCTAATTGCTATTAAAAAACAATGAAAAAGACATACAAATTCCAGGTCTATGTCATGAGAACAACTTATACATTTTTAATCACGAAGTCTGACATAAAAATATTTAAATTACATTCCCCTCCCCTTAAAAATGAGTAATCTAAAGAAATACGTGAGTGCTTTTGAACCCATACAATCAAAATGTGAGTGTTTTATAGAGATACCGAAATCTTTATAAATATGATTTAATTGAAACGATTCCTATCAGTTATCTAAAAATCTGGTGTGAAACAACCACACGACTTCATTACCCACTATTACACGCATTATGCACACTTTTTGGAGATAATGTAGAAATAAGACATAGAACTGACCTAATGAAGTAGACATCTAAAAATCTTTCGGTAAGAGAAAGTTGATACACGTGTAAAGACATATAAAGCAGAGTTTACAAAGCGAGTTAAAAAGTAAGAAAAAAAATAGTAGAGATTTTTTTTTTTTTTTTGGAAACACCAATTTCCGAGATCTAAAACTAACCTGCCTAATCAGGGTGACTATTAATTTTTCTGTAATAACCACGTAATGCATAAGAAAGGATATATAAAATGGGTTTCACGAAAACCTGGCATAATCAATTGTTGATTGGGAAACAAAAATTTCATACAAAATGGCATTTAATATGGGGTAAATTTAGCGAGTTTGAAAAAAAAAATCCATGCAGCCGTTTTAAAAGGAACGCATTTGTGAGACGTGAAATTGAACTATTTGCAGAGGACGCCTATCAATTTTCGTGAACTAACAACTGTATGATTCTAAAGGACAATTAGTAGAGTGTATATACAGCAATTTTGAGGAAAAATCGTTAGAGTCGTTTTTGAGATAAGGACTTACGTTTCGCTTCCGGTTTGGTATCCAATGTTCAACTTCCGGTTTTCCAATTTTCCTCAAAAATTAAAAAAATTATTTTGTCTCAATTCTCAAGTCTCGTAGTTCTACCTTTATTAGTTTCGGAGATATGATGGCCAGATGATCCCTCCCCCTCCCCCATACACAGACACACATACTGACCAATTGCTAAAAACTATTTTTTTGGACTCAGGAGACCTTAAAATATGTAAATCAGTTGAGAACTTGGTATCAAATTTTTGGTCCGAATACGATATTTCCATTACCTACTGTAGCCTGGTGATGGAAGTAAAAACTATGTATTTGATTCATTATGCATACCAAATAACGCAGGCTATTCATTGTATATTTATTATACAGTCCATTAAAATTTGTCAAATAGAAAACGCGTAACTCGATGGAAAATACATCTAAAATCAGTTTTAGAGTTATTTTGTAATTTATATCAATCTTGTGAGTCTTCATGCAGAATATTATTCTTTTTTTTATAGATTTGGGAGACATTTATTCGATATTTAAAAACCTCTGTTTAGAAAATTCAGTTAACTGGCTTTCTTGCATAAATATGTGTGATACTAAAACACGTAAAATTATATTAACAAAACATCGGAATTATTAAACTTGTATTACGCTGTTGAACGAACTGCTTTAGCGGTAATCTTTTTATAATTCTCACAGACTGTCCGTTTAAAATTCAATAAAATTGTTATAAGACTTTCAATCTCTGTTTATATACACACATATATATATATATATTTATACCAATAAATCGATCAATTTATCCGTCCATCCTCTATCCATCCATCCTCCATGCATGCATCCATTCATCCATCTATTCATCCCTCCATACTATGCATTGATCCATCTATTCATTTAACTATTTATCTATCTGTCTGCCTGCCTGCCTTTCTCTTTCTCTCTCTCTCTTTCTATTTATCTATCTGTCTGTCTGCCTGTCTATCTGTTTATCTATCAATCTGTCTTTCTACCTAACTATCTATCTATCTCTCTGATCTATCTGCGTATGCATCAATCTATCTAGAAAGTAAGATGAGAAAAAAACGACGCAAGATTTACCAAAAGATTTTTTAGGAGAATTTTAAATTTTGATAAAATTTTATGTGAGTTTTATTATTATTCCCGTGTAACTATACATTTTTTTTCAATAAAAAAAATGTCTGGAGTGACTCCACTCGACTTTCCGAACACTGAGTAATTAACAGTTTTATAGATAAAGTAATGAAAGACGAATTGTTAAAGAAACAAAAGAGAGAAAACCATAATAGAGTGTTTGAGTATTTTTCTCCATATATTACACGATGGTTTATTTAACACTACTGAACTTTGAGCCCATAGATCATAACGATAAAGAATTTTTCGTTATGTCCCTGTAAAAACCTATAAATGCTAGATTCACCAAAACGCTTATAGTTAGTGCAACAGTGATTTATAATATTCATATAAATTTTCAGCTCAATTGAATCAGGCGTTTAGATGCTATCGCACTTTTAAAAGTTTAGTCCCATAGGCCATAATGATAAAGAATTTTTCTTTGTGTTCTTGTAAAAAAAATTTAAGTGATAGATTCACCGAAATCTATACAGTTGATGCAGTTGTGACCTATAACATGTGTAAAAATTTTTTGCTGAGATTAATAAGGCGTTTAGACGCTATCACACTTTTAAAAATTTGACCCCATAGGTCATAATAATAAAGAATTTTTCTTTGTGTCCCTATAAAAAACTATAAGGGCTAGATTCTCCAAAACCTATACAGATTGAGTATCTGTGACCTATAATATGTGTATAATTTTTTTGCTCATATGAATAAGGCGTTTATATGCTTTCGCACTTTTAAGATTTTGGTCCCATAGGCCATAATGATAAAGAATTTTTCTTTGTGTCCCTGTAAAAAAATAAGTGCCAGATTCACCAAAATCAATAGGGTTCGTACTATGGTGACTTACAATATACGTACCAACTTTCAACTTACTCGAACAAAGCGTTTAGACGCTAGCGTTTTCACTCACAGATATACACACATACAAACATCATCTCAAAAATAGTGAAAACGGACTCAGAGGACCTCGAAACGTATAGAAACATCTCAAATTCGGATTTTTTACATGATTTTTGACAGTACTTTCCTCACTATAGTGTTCGGAAAGTAAATATGCTGGTTCATAGGTTTTGTTTCATTAAAAAAAAAAAAAAAGTGGGGCTCTAAATATAAATTTATTTTAGCAAAGGATGAGATAAATACACATTGGAACAAGAAGTATATATAATACATATAAAAAAAGTTTACACGTCAACAAATTTAATTTTTGATAAAGTGTTATTATAATTTCATATATTATTCACGTATAAATTTGTATATTTCTTTTGATGTAAAGAAAGATGACAGTTATATGAGTTTTGTTGTATAAATAAGCGTGAAGTTAAACGAAAAATTATTTAAGGAAAAGAATGGATAAATTTACTCTAAAGGAGAAGATGTGTACGTGGTGCATCTCAAGAAGTTTGCGCATTGAAAATATTTTTTAACTAAAAAAGGAAAATGTAAGTATCTTTATCTCTGTCCAATCTTTAAATCATTAAATAAAATTATGACATATATATTCAATTTTTTCCAATAACTTTCAATCAACAAATAAAAACATAAAAATATTCAATGAAGAACTAATAATACCAGCAATCCATTTAATATATATATATATATATTTAGCAGAAATTCAAGAATATTCAAGTAAAACATATGTTTAATAAACTAATTCTAGTTATACGGAAAATCTCATGTACTTAATATAAATTTATGTATTCAAAAATCTAATGCGATGAACATAACGGCAAAGTAAGTGTTATTATTTAATAAAACTCCAAGTAAAGATTAATTTGTCTTGCATTTACATGGGAGATATGCAATTTTTCTCGATGTAAAACTTAAATGCCACCAGCCTCTTGAGAAAAACCAAATTTATGACTTCCATTAAACTAGTTTTGGAATCTCTAAACTGTGGCTGAATTTTAAAGCTGTAAAGTTAAGGAAAAAATGTTCAGGATTTATTTCAATAGATATTAAAATGAAAGAAATGTTAAAATATTCTTATGTAAACAAAATTTAACATTTCTTTTTTTATTTAAATTGAAAATAATTTTTAAAAGCTTACATATTAAAGATAGTATGAAAAATTACAAAATATATAATATTTGATATATTCGAAATGTATGCATATCTCATATTCTGAAATTTCTTTAAATTATATAAATACATTTTGAAAAAAAAAAAAAATATTACATTAGATTTAATTATATATTCAAAAAAGCGCAGCTATATATATATATATATAATTACAATAAAAATTTATTAGTATCAATTTTTCTTTCCTTCAGAGCTTCTGTTTCTCTTAATAAAAAATTATTTAATAAGTTAAAGGTACTAAACTATAATTAATTAAATTAAATTTTATTCATATATTTTAATTAGGTTCATGTAATATATATATATATATATATATATATATATATTGTTTAATACTATAATTAGATTTTGTAAAGCATTCTGGAAAGAAAGAAACGTTTTTTTGCTTTTATTTGGGAAAAAAAATCTTTAGTTTGTAAAAAATAAATAAATAAATAAATAAATCCAAAGAGATTTCCTTATATTACTACTTATTTTTGCTTTAAAATTTTTGAACGAAATATAATAATTTGGGGAATGTTGATCATCTTTGAAAACGAAAAATTGTTTAGTTTAGGAATGTAATTTGGTATCGCTTGTAATTTTATTTTATTTTATTTCATTTATTTATTTATTTATTGTAAGAATTATGTTAAATTGATCTATCAGAGAGAGTTAAAAAACTATTAAAATGACTTAAAAAATGTTTTTTAAGAAATAATTTTAAAGAAAGTATTTTCCGTGAATTCTAATATAATGTACATGATTCATTATAAAAGCATGGATAAAATCTGTTATTATAATTTTTGATTTCCGCAACTCTGTGTGCCTTGTCAACTACTTCAACCGACTGTATATATTTTTAAAAGTTGCGATATTTACTAATGATTATTTTTCAGAGTACATTCATTCATTAGGCAAATGCATAATTCAAATGAAATTTCAACAACGCTTGCGGATGCCCTGTTAAAAACTGTTTAGTAAATATCAATATTTCATTCTAGTTTAAAGTTTTTATACTCTGATTATAGTAGCCTGTGTCTAATGTAGTTTGTTAAGATTTTTAAAAGAAGAATATTAATTTATTCTGTGTGTTATACACAAAACAGATATGAAATAATTTCAATTTTGTTAGAGAAACTTTTATATCCTAACAAGTGCATCTGCTAGCGACATACATATAAGTATAAATAATTACAAATAGTCCCACAACCACATTTTAAGAAATATTAAACTAAAACGTATTAAGAATTGAAAAGTATTTCAGGCATTTTTTAAAGGGGGCCTCCAAACATTATATCAATTGTTTTATTTGTCACCAGTCCCCTTATTGTATCCAGGAGAAATTCTTACCTAAATTATGTGTAGTATAACACTTTTTTACGCCCATAAATTTCCAAGACCATCCATCAAGTATTTCTTTTGATAAAAAATTTAAATTAGATAAAGTTGCATTAGTTTTCGCCCATCTATAAAGTAAATTTTATTTTTGTTTTTATGGATAGTTAAAATTTTAAGCTCTCGGAAAAAAAAAATGTATTAAAATGCTTCACACAATAACATTTACAGTACATTTATGTACAGAAAGAATTATTTAATGGTTGTTTATGTTCGTTAGGGTTCGTTGTTTATGTTCGTTGTTTATGTTCGTTAAAAAAAAAAAAAAAAAAAACTGTTAAAAGTACAGGAAAATCTGGCAGCTGGGGTGCTAGTATTTCTCCGTCAGATATACAAGACAAAACTGTACTTTTAACAACAAAACCTGTTTGATTTACAGGATTCCTGTGTAAAATATATGTCAGTGATGCAATTTTACGGTTTTAAACTGTATATTTGACGGTGAAATACTGGCACCCTAGCTGCCAGATTGTTAACAGTTTTTTTTTTTTTTTTTTTTTTTTTTTTTTCAGTGTAAGGGTGTTTATATTCTTTAGAATTTCAGCCTCTAAAGTTATGAACAGCACTTAAAAATATACGTAAAATGTTCTTAAAATGTCCACTACTGGCACAGTATCCCCTTAGTAAATTTCTAATAAATATAACAACAAAGTAATACATACAACCGTTTTATTTATCTCGATATCATTATACAAAAAATTCTAAAATCTTGAAATTTCAAAATTTAATGTTTCTATCATTTTTGAAGTACTTCAATTTGAAATATTTCAAGTATGAAATTTGTAAATTGAATGTAAGATAGATTTTTTTATTTTTTTATTTCCGTGTTTCCAATTTTACACTCATGAATATAAAGCATACTTCTTTGTAGTCTTCAATGAATATTCAAATGATGATTGAGTTTCTTTCAGAACACTTACTTTGAGGAGTAGTTAAATTATGAAAGCTTCTTCACAAATGAATTTCCGATGCCTGCACAAATTTAATATTTCTTTAGTGCATCTTTTATATTGAAAACGATAGGAAACGGAAATTTCACTATAGTATGTAGATTTCAAACTTATAAATTACATTTTCAAGTGACTTCCGTTTGATGAATATTTATTCTTACTTAAATTATTAATTTAAAGAAGATTTTAATTCCTTATTTCAGATTTTAATACATGAAAGACCTTAAATATTTAAAGAACTAAATACATATCATCACAATTTCATAATACAAAATTTTCATCTAATAAATTATTTCTCATTTTACAGACAATGAAGTATAAGGATAAATTTTTATGGCCAGAATGTTATCAACTTATGTAAAAAGAAAATTTATACGTAATTTTTTAAGTTAAAAAAAAAAGGTTTTTGACATTATATTATACTTTATGAATCGTATATCACTATTTAAAAAACAAGTTTTTATAATCGTTGATATTTACATTCGGTAATACATGATTTGAGTTTGAGTACATTGGAATGACAGGATTTATATTTTGTTCTCGGTAATATAGAAAGCTTATTTGGGGATGATTCAAATAACTAATATATTTCCTATATGTTACGTTGCAATCAACTAAATCAAAAAGAATTTATCAATGTGCATATATTACTATATTACAAAATTAAAAATTTATTCATAATTTTATTGAAAATCAAAATTTAGGCAATTTTTGTGCACAGAAACGGAGCTGATAATTCATCAATACCGAAAAAAAAAAAAAAAATTACGATAAACCGCTGTTAGTGAGTGGAATATGGGACATTAAAATGTTAAAAATTTTTAATTTTATTCTTATAAAACTTAAAAATGCAGGCATAAAAATCGATATCGCAACATATAATTTAAGGGAATATTCCTTTTACATAATAATTTTCTTTCCGTAGTAAAAAGTATATTGCGGAAAGTAAATAGTTACGGTAATTTGGTAAAAATCCAGTATTAAAGTTTTTTTTTTTTTTTTTTTTTTTTTTTTATGTAAAAATTATTTCAATAAGTGGCTATCACAGCGGAGATTAGCTTTTACTGCCAAAACGCTCTGTTTCTGAAAAAGAAATAATCCACGAAATATGTCAATTTAACTATTTTAATGACAACTAACATTGAATAGTTTTACCGAATTTAATTGAATATGCATAGTGATATGAAGAGGATCATTAGTTTTCACTGAACATCTAGTAATTTGTAAAATATTTCCACGTTTTTTACAGTACATATAACTCATTACTTTATTACTATGATAAAATATGTAGATGTATGTGGAGATAAGTCTGTATTTTAAACATGACATGTGCAAAAAAAGTCTGTATTTTGAGCCTGAAATGTGCAAATAAGTCTGTATTTTTAGCCCGAAACAAATGTGTGACACTCTAAATTGTGACCGAAACATCACGATCAAAATACAGTAAAATTAAACAAAAAATAGTATTGGATGATTAAAAACAAAGACGTTGTAACAGGCATAATAAAATGATAAAATATAATTATTGGTTATTTGTGCAATTTACGATATTTGCTTACAACGTTTAAAGTTTACTTACAAAAGTCAGTTTTTTAAATACACAAATCGACTAAGTTTTCCGCTGAACTATAGTAGTTTCTCTAATGGAACCAAATTCTAACAAACTTGTTGTTGGTCACCGCAGTGGTTGAGAGTAAGGCTCCTATGTATACGAGCTGGCGTATCAGACATTTTGTTGCCTTAGGGTTGCCACATGTACCCAGCGCGTTTCTCTGATAAACAAACGACAAACCTTTTTTTTTATCGACTTACGTTACTTTAGAGTAACTTGTTTTATTATATTTCATAATTATAGCTAAGTAAACTATGATATGGAAGTTTGTTTAGCGATAAACTGCTATAATCATTCAAAAAGTTAATATAAAGTGTTCACAGACCTTCTATTAATGTATATTTGATTTTTGGCGACATTTTGTAAAAAAAACAGAAACCGCCCTAACAACACATCTTACCCCGTACATCCATAGGATATCCTGAGAATAAAATGACATCCTTAGAATGTACTGTGAAAAAAAATGTGTTTTTAGGAATATTATTGTTGCTTATTGCTCTTATTTTGACCGGATGAGCTTCAGATCAAGATTTCTTAAAATCATTAGGGAAGCGATAAGGACGCCAAGCGGGAATGCTGTCCTCTTCGGAGGCAAAAAAATGGCGGTGATGCGCCGGTCTATTATTTTATTTAGGGGCTCTAGTTAGGAACAATCCGCACAGGACTAAAGTACAGGAAGATGACTTGTTACATTGCGTTAATATGGAAGCCTTCAACAATTGGCACTATTTGTGAAATCATAGACATTTAGAAACAAAATATCTATTACTTGATCGAATGCTAGGTGTGGTTGATCTCAGGGCTTGACGATCATTTAGGTGATGTTATTTGGCCCTTTAACTTCTTCTTATCCTGTATCATATAGAATAATGTAGCCCATGAAAAAATTAGAAAGCATCCAAAAAAAGAAATTTAGTGACTAATCACACATATCACGCGATGCTTCTGACTGTCATATATGTGTAAGGAGACGAAAGGAAAAAGGTCAAATTCAACGTTCGCACAGAGAGTCACATGGCCATTACATCTAGTTCGAAATAATATTGAGGATGTTATAGGGATAATCGGTCGACTTACAAACTGCTCTCTTTCCTCTCACCACTCACTGCATCGATAACATTTTGCAGCCGAGATACTGCCTATGTTGCATATACTATATATGCTCGGTTGTGTTATGTTTTCGAACAGAACGACGTCCAGCCATATAGTGCTCCGTTACTAGAACTATGTCTTTAAGGTATTATATCCTCCAGTTGTCAAGGAAGTGTTCAGAACTTTTGTCAGTCCAAGGTATTTGGGATATAACGGGTAAAATATCTTCTAATATATGTCTTCTTGATGTATAGTCTTGATATATATCTTTTAATATATAAGTCTTCTATCTAACATGTAAGTCTTCTTGAAATAACTCGTTATGCGGTTGCTTCATTTATGCCATGATTTATCATACCGAGATACTGCCGGATTACCAGCACCCTGGGTAGTTTTATACTATATTGAAGATTACTCATAAATAAAATGTTGTTTTATTCCAACCTTTCGTTTATCTGTTCAATTTTTTTAGCTACTGTACACATACAAATTACATAGTTGTAAATCCATTCATTCTGGGTGGATACATTTTTAGAAAAAGTGTGAATTATGATTCCATTTAGTGTATAAATGCTTATGTTAGAATGCGCTTGTAAATGAATTCCATTGCTATTATTTTGTCATTATTTATTGTTATAAATATGCTCACTTAAAAACTTATCTGAAATAAATAATACAGATATTTCAAAAGAAAAACTTTAAAATAAATTTTTTCAACATAGGAATTGAGATGAGGAACATTTAAAAAGCTTAGTCTTTGGAACACTTAGTTTCCTAAAGCGAGACCATTAATGTGGTAATGATTTACTTAACGACCAAGGAGGTAAAATTATTTGTGTATTTTCAGATATTTGAGAAAAGTTTCTTTCATGGCCCATTTATTAGCTAATGAAATATAACTTTCTTAAAAGATATTTTAGACTCAGTTACTTTGATGGATGATCTTTTATGTAACTAAAATACATGAGTAGTCATTAAATAGTAACTCAAATAATACATGTGTATGAGTACATTTCTGTGTAATGTTTCACGGCATTCTTTATTAAATTAATTAAGTATATGATATAAACATTATACTTCATGAAGACGCTTTGAAAATTTACTTGTTTCACTTATTATAATAAAAAAGTAAAATATGATTTAATATTTATGTATCATTAATCTAATTTTTGCACTTACAAATTACGCTTTATGTCACACATTTATTTTTAATGGGCTACATGTATAATTTTGTGTAACAATCTATGGAAAGAATGTCTTAGTATAAGATTACAGATTCAATTTTATGTATCTTTAAAAGTCTTTTATGAAGTTCTTAAAAATGTAATAAATTTAGAAAAAAAAAAAAAAAATATTTTGGATACAAATCGGTTTTTGGACTTATTCCTTTAGAAAAAGAAAATATTGTAATTACATAGTTTATATATATATATATATATACAGATAGTGACATAATAGAGTGAACTCTTTTAAATTTAGACATTTTGTTGAATATTTAAAGAAATATTTAATGGGTTCTCTAGAAACTTCATTGCTATAAAAAAAATGTTACACTAAAAATATTTCAGTAAAGATATTTTTCCGTAGTTTAAAAGGAAACTGATGATAAACAAAAACAAAGGGGGAAAAGTGTGGGAGTACCTTATAAAAAATGGATGAAATACATTGTAGCTATAGCATGTGATTAAGAAGCTTCTTTTAACTATCGTATTTATTTAGATAACAATACAAATGATCGTGGAGATATAAAAGTTTTAAACAAAACTGAAAGTTTTTCGAAAATTTTTTGCTTATAATATGTAGGGTTTTCCCACCAGTGTAATGTCATTTTTTAAGAAGTTTGCCATAGTACATAAAACGCAATATTCTACAATCCATATATAAGAATAGGAAATAATATATGATAATATATGAGCAATTTTCCTAAATAATTTTTAATGCTGCACATAAGCCCGTATTAAAAGATTTTCTTTTGAAAAATGTATTACAGAAATGTATGGAGTTACACTAAAAAAAGAAAATACCTTGAAAATTCAGAAAGATAGTGTGGATAAAATTTGTATAATTACAGGAATAAGAAATATGTGATAACATATGAGTAATTTTTTCTAAATAATTTTTAATGCTCCGTATGCGCATGTGTTAACAGATTTTCTTTAGCAAAATGCATTAGAGAAATGTATAGAGCTACACACACACACACACACACACAAGTTATCATGAAATTTTAGAAAGATAGTGTGGATAAAATAGTGCAATTTTAAGCACTCTGAAACGGAAACAAATTTATTATAGGTTTAACCATATTTTTGTTTTAAATCAACTTACATTATATTGCAGTAAATTAAACATGAGAACCATTTTGTTTTAAAATGCCGGCCACTTGAAATATACCTACTTTCTGACTGAGTAAGAAAAACTACTATATTTTTTTATAAATGAAAAAAAAAATAATAAAATAAATAAATAAAAATCCGGACATTTGATTTTTTGTTAAATATAAAACAGGAATACAAAGGTTAGTTTTAGAAAAAAAACTACATGTACATATATATTGATGAATCTTAGATATTATTTCCAAAAGCAATTACCTTGAATATTTCATTAATTTTTAATAGAAAAACTACCACAATACAGGGTGTTTATAAAGTCCCGGACCCATTTTGATGTTTAATAACTCATAAAATAATGAAGATAGATTAAAATTAATAATATAAATGGTTAGATAAGCTCAAAAAGTTTTGACCCTTGTCAATGAGCTTCCACGTGTGCCCCATTCGTCGCACGGAGAATAAAAAGTCGATAGTCAATTAATTTCACGCCAGGTAGCGGCAAGCATGTCAGCATCCACAGAGGCTATTGCAGTTGTAATTCTGACTTTTAGGTAATTATTCGACTGCCGCTCAAATACAACATCACATACATAGAACAAACACATCAAAAGTAAACATAACATTGCAATAGTTGCCAAAAACAAAAGAGAGAAAAATGCAATTAATAAGCAGACGATATTTAGAAAAGTACAGATATTTAGACTGGAAAATGAAATTATCTGAAATTAACCACACGCGCAGACGATATTTACAAAAGTAAAGATATTCAAACCTGAAAAGTAAATATATGAGTTATTCCATCAATAAATGCCATAAGTTTGTTTATATATTCATTATTGTATGAGTTATTAAACATCAAAATGTGTCCGGGACTTTATAAACACCCTGTATTTATTAAATAAGTGTAAATGAATAATCTATCAAAAGATGCGCAAGATTTTAGATATACAAGTTAGTTTTTATCACATTACTGTGTTGCAGTGATACATCAGGCTTATTATTACTAGGCTAAATGGAATTTAATTTTTATTAAAAAGTTATTTTAAAATTAAGATTTAGTATTAAAAAATACTTTTTAAGCAAATTCTCAAAAATGTGTATGTTTTGTTAAATTATGCTATTTATTTCTTCCAAAATAAACATTTTTAATATATTAAAATTAGCAGACATTATCGGATTCCCTGGTCGTTATAATGAATTTTCAAATTTCTATATCACTTACTAATATAAAAATTTAAAAAAAAAATCCATTAATGTAAACTATATGAGAGGGTTTAAATAATTATGACATCGAACATAGGCGTTACCAGCTTTCCGAGCGGGGGGGGGGGTGCCCAAATTTTAAACTAAAAGTTACAATATGAATACATTATGAACATAGTGCGCATATGTATGTGTGCGTTTTAACACATGTATAAAAGTTACACAAGTTAACACATGTACGTTTTAACATATAAATTGAGTAACTTTCTCTTAGAATAAATAACTAGACTTGACGCAGAACAGAAATATCAATATTTACACAACGTTAAAAATGCCAATGTAAAAAATTGTTCAATGCAGACTGCAGTTTCTGTAGCGTAAATCGGTGCATTTGGCTTCCTTTGAAATATCATTTGATAAAGTTTGGACTTTCAGAGTAGTGCCGCTATCCGTCTAACAGAAAAGGAACAGAAGTTTGAAAACTGATTAAAACAAGGAAAGAATGTTGCATAAAAAATATTAAATGGTGTGGAATATTTGGTTTCAGTAAGAAACCAACGAACGTTAAAAGGTTAAATAAAAATCTTAAGCCTTAAGTTATAAACGAAAACCTAAAAACTAAACTACGGAAAAACTTATACTATGGAACTTAAATTGCGCACACAAAGTGATAAAGTAGAATTACAATGATATGTTTACTTTAGTTATAATCTCATTTCATTTCTTTTATTTTAAAATATATTTATATATATATTAAATTAATACAATCTTGTAGCTACTTTTTAAAAATTATTATTTTATTCGTTCCCAGATATAACATTTATTTGCTATATTTTAAAACATTGTTGTATATTGTATTGTTGTAGTTGTGATGTTAGTGTCAAACAGAATAGTACAAACGGGTACTGGGATCGCTATAAAATTAAAGTGATACTTATTAATAAGATTGTAATAAACTGTTGTGTGTAGCATAATATAAAAATGTGATGTGTGTAAGAGTCGCAAAAAATAAAATCAGCATCGAATGTATCGAATCGGGGAGTGTGTAGAAACACGCCACAGACCGAACCAAGCGCTGATCATTAGCCAAATAAATTTATGAATTACCATGGTACATAAGAATTTACATGAAAATTGCATAAAGTAAAATGAAAACATTAAAAGAGACACATACCAATAAAATTGCACTGAAAATCCCCGCAAAGTAAATGTATCAAAATGGAGGACATATAATAAGCTAGTGGGGTGTCTCACTATCCGACCGTGCACTGGCCATCAACCGAAAATATTGTCTAGCAACCACCACAATTCAAAATTGCATACATAATCGAATCCAGAAACATGCATTAATAAAATAGCACGAAAAAGCATCATGACATAATGTCGGAAATTTTCTACCCACGCAAATAAACGCCTTTGCTATTTAAAAAATTAAAAGACGTATTTTGCGAATACCTTTCTTTGATGTTTGTATTTTCTGTGTTGTCTTCAACTTCCTCTTCAAATTCTCTCTTTTTCTTTTGTTGGAATAATTATCAAGTCCTTTACATTTTTGCACATGATTCCAGAAAAGTTTTTCGTTTCTTTAGTCATTCAATACAGCTTTAATAGAATTATACACCACCTTCTCCAGATCCAGGATTTTAAGGAAAGAGGAAATTGTTTCATAAAATCGCATGAGAAGAAGGAATCTGAATAAATATTTACACTGTAGCCTAATTTTTAATAATTTTCTTTCTTTATTAATTACTAATAAAAAATCGTCTGTTCATAAATACATAATTTATTTTTAGTAATTCGTTTGTCAAAGTACAAAAGTAATGCAAACGTTTATAAAATGTTTTATTATTATTAAATTTTAGTGACAGCTTTTAAATAAGGTAAAAAAATTAAACAAATAAATAAAATGTGGCATTTAGTCACAAAAATAAGATATTGTACACTTGACCGACCATTTCTGAAGTGCTTTAAAAAAGTTGAAAATTGTTTTAGAAACAATTTTGTTTGGCATGTACTTTTGTGAAGGGGAAGCA
Source organism: Salticus scenicus (assembly GCA_963930645.1). Classification (NCBI taxonomy): domain Eukaryota; kingdom Metazoa; phylum Arthropoda; class Arachnida; order Araneae; family Salticidae; genus Salticus; species Salticus scenicus. The sequence goes on along the minus strand of OZ005654.1, from coordinate 226,328,329 downwards.
TGTCTATTGCCATGCGCGTAGCTAGCCCCCCCCCCCCCGCTCACGCACACACATTCAGTATATTTAACAAAAACATTTTGAAAACAGAAAAAAAAATAAAAGATTTGAAGGTTAAAAAAAATGCTATGGAAAGACACTTTCTTAAACATGATGGTAAAATATATTTAAAAGAATAATCTAAATTGTTCATAAATACAAATTTACTTGCACATTTCTTACAAAAATTTGCAAAGTAATTTTTCTTGGTAAACAAAACAAACAAACAAAAAAAAAATGAAATCAGTAGTTTCTTTTTTCTTCAAGGAAAAGCAGAACAAGAGGCGATAAAATGATTTAGTTTATTTAAACTCGTGGCCTTAACAGAGAGTCAAGTTCTTTTTGTCATTTCTTTTTAATGAGCATTTTTTTAAAAACTTTCTCTTACCCATACATGTTGGAGAATGTAATGTTTTGCGATTCAATTTTTGAATATAAAATAGTTTTTACAATAGTATGTCTTGATGTCCGCTAAACTGTATATCCAGGTTCTTGTGGTTAGTCTGCATGGGCATAACTCAAAAGCAGCTATTGGCAGGAAGTCTGAAAATCGTATTCAATTTATATCATAATGATCCGTATACTATGACATGCAAAGAGTTCAAATACATTATTGTTTAAGTACAAAATTTCTAGTTGGAACATATCAACAACATTTTTAAAGTGAACTAAACATAATGAAACCAACATATTCTATTGATACAAAATAATTTTCGTATAAAAGATTGTAAGAAAGGTTTGGTTCGATGTTCGATTAAAAGCATTCATACCAAATTATATTGCGTCCAGTAAAAACGTTTAAAAATGATAATTTCTTTAATTACTTTCCCTTACCATGAGTTACAGAAAGTATTATTTACAGGGTCGAATTTTCGAAACTAAATATTTGCGATAATTTCAGGTTTTGAAGTTCTTTGAATACAAAAAAAATTTTTTTAGTAATTGTTGATTTGAATGCATGTCTGGTATCATAATAACTTAGCGGGTAAATTTTTTTCCGATTACACTGGTCTGCGAAATCGTACTTTTCAAATTTTTTATGTACTGCGTTGGGTGTATCTGAATTTAGAAATGATTTTTTTTTTCCTATCACGTAAGAAATTTTCACAAAGTAAGGATGAAAATCGGAAGAATTCGTCTAGAAGTTATAACAAATTCGAAACAATTTAGATACAAAAATGCATTGAAATAGGCTATTATTTACACATTATCTTTTAAATGTATTTCTTCATATCGAATCTCCCTTTAGAGCATTTTACCTTCTGCAAGGCTTGAGGGTCTTGTGTGTATGGGGGGGGGGGATTCTCTATGCAACATGCAACAATATTCTGCTAACATGTTAAAAATGTATCGTCTTTGATACCTGCTTTCCTTTTCTATGATGTCTTGATGAAACAGCTCTCCTTGTTCTTCACTCACATCATCCAAATTTCAAGGGAAATAATTTAGATGGGAGTCTTAAAAAACGGAGCTTTAAGCTCAAACAATTCCCTTTTTTTTTTTTTTTTTTTTTTTTAAATAGCATCCAAAAATATATCAGAAAAACATATCAACCTGAAGAAAAAAATTTCTTCGTCCTGTCTTATTTGCTATTAAAAAAAAAAAAAGACAACACTGGAAAATTCAAATTAGTCTTGTAAATCATATCATAAGCAGACTTTTCTTGAAAAATTTACTGTGGGTGAAAATTATTTGAATCATTTTAAAAATATTTTTAATTTAAGCCTTAAATGTTTTAAGAATGCAGGTAGAGTAATCAAACAGAGGGTTTTGAAGGATGCAATAGACATGCTTCCCCTTCACAAAAGTACATGCCAAACAAAATTGTTTCTAAAACAATTTTCAACTTTTTTAAAGCACCTCAGAAATGGTCGGTCAAGTGTACAATATCTTATTTTTGTGACTAAATGCCACATTTTATTTATTTGTTTAATTTTTTTACCTTATTTAAAAGCTGTCACTCAAATTTAATAATAATGAAACATTTTATAATCGTTGCATTACTTTTGTACTTTAACAAACGATTTATTGCTAAAAATAAATTATGTATTTATGAACAGACGATTTTTTATTAGTAATTAATAAAGAAAGAAAATTATTAAAAATTAGGCTACAGTGTAAATATTTATTCAGATTCCTTCTTCTCATGCGATTTTATGAAACAATTTCCTCTTTCCTTAAAATCCTGGATCTGGAAAAGGTGGTGTATAATTCTATTAAAGCTGTATTGAATGACTAAAAAAACGAAAAACTTTTCTGGAATCTTGTGCAAAAATGTGAAGGACTTGATAATTATTCCAACAAAAGAAAAAGAGAGAATTTGAAGAGGAAGTTCAAGACAACACAGAAAATACAAACATCAAAGAAAGGTATTCGCAAAATATGTCTTTTAATTTTTTAAATAGCAAAGGCGTTTATTTGCGTGGGTAGAAAATTTCCGACATTATGTCATGATGCTTTTTCGTGCTATTTTATTAATGTATGTTTCTGGATTCGATTATGTATGCAATTTTGAATGGTGGTGGTTGCTAGAGAATATTTTCGGTTGATTGCCAGTGCACGGTCGGATAGTGAGACACCCAAATAGCTTATTATATGTCCTCCATTTTGATACATTTACTTTGCGGGGATTTTCAGTGCAATTTTATTGGTATGTGTCTCTTTTAATGTTTTCAATTTACTTTATGTAATTTTCATGTAAATTCTTATGTACCATGGTAATTCATAAATTTATTAGGCTAATGGTCAGCACTTGGTTCGGTCTGTGGCGTGTTTCTACACATTCCCCGATTCGATACATTCGATGCTGATTTTATTTTTTGCGACTTTTACACACATCACATTTTTATATTATGCTACACACAACAGTTTATTACAATCTTAATAATAAGTATCACTTTAATTTTATAGCGATCCCAGTACCCGTTTGTACTATTCTGTTTGAAACTAACATCACAACTACAACAATACAATATTCAACAATATTTTAAAATATAGCAAATAAATGTTATTCATAAATCTGGGAAGGAATAAAAAAATAATTTAAAAAAAGTAGCTACAAGATTGTATTAATTTAATATATATATAAATATATTGGTAAAATAAAAGAAATGAAATGAGATTATAACTAAAGTAAACATATCATTGTAATTGTACTTTATCACTTTGTGTGCGCAATTTAAGTTCCATAGTATAAGTTTTTCCGTAGTTTAGTTTTTAGGTTTTCGTTTATAACTTAAGGCTTAAGATTTTTATTTAACCTTTTAACGTTCGTTGGTTTCTTACTGAAACGAAATATTCCACACCATTTAATATTTTTTATGCAACATTCTTTCCTTGTTTTAATCAGTTTTCAAACTTCTGTTCCTTTTCTGTTAGACGGATAGCGGCACTACTCTGAAAGTCCAAACTTTATCAAATGATATTTCAAAGGAAGCCAAATGCACCGATTTACGCTACAGAAACTGCAGTCTCCATTGAACAATTTTTTACATTGGCATTTTTAACGTTGTGTAAATATTGATATTTCTGTTCTGCGTCAAGTCTAGTTATTTATTCTAAGAGAAAGTTACTCAATTTATATGTTAAAACGTACATGTGTTAACTTGTGTAACTTTTATACATGTGTTAAAACGCACACATACATATGCGCACTATGTTCATAATGTATTCACATTGTAACTTTTAGTTTAAAATTTGGGCACCCCCCCCCCCGCTCGGAAAGCTGGCTACGCCTATGATTGCATCCTTCAAAACCCTCTGTTTGATTACTCTACCTGCATTCTTAAAACATTTAAGGCTTAAATTAAAAATATTTTTAAAATGATTCAAATAATTTTCACCCACAGTAAATTTTTCAAGAAAAGTCTGCTTATGATATGATTTACAATACTAATTTGAATTTTCCAGTGTTGTCTTTTTTTTTTAAATAGCGAATAAGACAGGACGAAGAAATTTTTTTCTTCAGGTTGATATGTTTTTCTGATATATTTTTGGATGCTATTAAAAAAAAAAAAAAAAAAAAAAAAAAAAGGGGGAATTGTTTGAGCTTAAAGCTCCGTTTTTTAAGACTCCCATCTAAATTATTTCCCTTGAAATTTGAGTGTTGTGAGTGAAGAACAAGGAGAGCTGTTTCATCAAGACATCATCGAAAAGGAAAGCAGGTATCAAAGACGATACATTTTTAACATGTTAGCAGAATATTGTTGCATGTTGCATAGAGAATTCCTCCCCCCACATTCACACAAGACCCTCAAACCTTGCACAAAGTAAAATGCTCTAAAGGGAGATTCGATGTGAAGAAATACATTTAAAAGATAATGTGTAAGTAATAGCCTATTTCAATGCATTTTTTTTATCTAAATTGTTTCGAATTTGTTATAACTTCTAGACGAATTCTTCCGATTTTCATACTTACTTTGTGAAAATTTCTTACGTGATAGGAAAAAAAAAATCATTTCTGAATTCAGATACACCCAACGCAGTACATAAAAAATTTGAAAAGTACGATTTCGCAGACCAGTGTAATCGGAAAAAAATTTACCCGCTAAGTTATTATGATACCAGACATGCATTCAAATCAACAATTACTAAATAAATTATTCTTGTATTCAAAGAACTTCAAAACCTGAAATTATCGCAAATATTTAGTTTCGAAAATTCGACCCTGTAAATAATACTTTCTGTAACTCATGGTAAGGGAAAGTAATTAAAGAAATTATCATTTTTAAACGTTTTTACTGGACGCAATATAATTTGGTATGAATGCTTTTAATCGAACATCGAACCAAACCTTTCTTACAATCTTTTATACGAAAATTATTTTGTATCAATAGAATATGTTAGTTTCATTATGTTTAGTTCACTTTAAAAATGTTGTTGATATGTTCCAACTAGAAATTTTGTACTTAAACAATAATGTATTTGAACTCTTTGCATGTCATAGTATACGGATCATTATGATATAAATTGAATACGATTTTTAGACTTCCTACCAATAGCTGCTTTTGAGTTATGCCCATGCAGACTAACCACAAGAAACTGGATATACAGTTTAGCGGAACTCAAGACATACTATTGTAAAAACTATTTCATATTCAAATATTGGACCGCAAAACATTACATTCTCCAACATGTATGGGTAAGAGAAAGTTTAAAAAAAAAATGCTCATTAAAAAGAAATGACTCTCTGTTAAGGCCACGAGTTTAAATAAATTAAATCATTTTATCGCCTCTTGTTCTGCTTTTCCTTGAAGAAAAAACAAACTACTAATTTCATATTTTTTTTTTTTTGTTTACCAAGAAAAATTACTTTGCAAATTTTTGTAAGAAATGTGCAAGTAAATTTGGATTTATGAACAATTTAGATTATTCTTTTAAATATATTTTACCACCATGTTTAAGAAAGTGTCTTTCTATAGCATACAATCATTGGTATTAGTAATAACAATTTTTTTTTATCCTTCAAATCTTTTATTTTTTCTTTCTGTTTTCAATATGTTTTTGTTAAATATACTGAATGTGTGTGCGTGAGCGGGGGGAGGGGGTGCCTGGGCCCCCAGGGCACCCCCCTGGCTACGCGCATGTGAATCAGCTGATTATAAAAATTAAACTTTATATAAAGTATCAGGGAAAGTGTTCACACACATACAGCTTTAATTGAAATATAATTTATATATGAAAAGTTATTCAATTTAGTTTTATGAATTTCTTCGATCAATTAAATATTACACAAAACGTCGTCATTTCATAACTTTATCAAATTTCTTCACGATTCTATTAAATTCCTGTTTAAACCCCACAAATGTTTGATACAACAAATGTTTTCGAAGTGAAAAGTCTAAGGTCGAGAACATGTGTATGGTATATCTTTATAAATTACTATATGAATGGTAAATGCTTGATTCTATGCGTAAGTCTTCGGAAAATAAATGTGGAGCAGTGTTCAGTTTCATGAAGGATAAAAAATTAATTTGTACTTATTATTTATGTATAAAAATTCTTTTTAGATAAACGTCACAGAAAGAATACTATATAAACTGTTATTCTTTACAAATTTATTACTAATGAAGTAATGGGAAATAAGTTAATTCTATGTATCTTTATCACTTATTTTGTACATTTGTTATTTCACTTCGATTTTTAAAAACAATTTCAGCTTTAATGTTTTAAGACTGTAGAAAAATGTCTTACAGAAAATTACACAATCTCATAGACACACATACCTATTATTGTTTGCCTTTACATATCAAGACCGCTAGCTATTTACTAAAAGACTTAGAATAAATAATCACATACTTTAATTTACCTAGAAAAGGGTTCCACAGATAAAATAGAACATATACTAAATTGCCTTCTATTTTCTGTTATCTTAAGTCATACAGCTAAGTAAATTAATCATTCATTGCATGTGTTCCGTTCTTCAAATTAGCTATTCCCTAAGTAGAACAGAAGGAAGGCATTTGCAAATAGTTGATGTTAGGTGTAAAATTAGCTTTACGTGTTGCTTATTTTACGAAGCAAAGAGACTTAATTTCGCACTTAAATTTCTTACTATTCCATTAGTTATTTGGCTTATTACTTAGTGCAAAACATTTTAAGTTTTCATATGACTGATTAATAATTAAAGCTACCAATAGAGTTCAATTTAATACAATAATTTATATACATACTCATACACACACACACACACATATACATTCATTTATGACTTAATCTTTAATTAAAATTCACCTTTACATATGATTGCTATTCAAGATATTGTATGACACAAGATTTATCTCGTTTGAAGTTTTGAAAAATTTTAGAACTTCCTGAAAATTACATTCATATCTAAAAGTATATATGTAATTGTCAGAAAGATCATAAAAGTGAAAAAATATGTGCAAGTAATTTTATCTACAGTTTTAAAGGCAACTAGTGTTAGTGGCAAAATGATAAAAATCGAACAAGATCTAATTTTATAACTTCAGTTAAGAAATAACTGGCTGAACTTTTTTTTTTTTTAATTTACTGAAAAAAAAATCCAAATTTTGAAAAGCAATGCATTGTAAGGATAGGATTTGGTTGAGTTGATTGACGTCACCCTTAAAGTACCTTGTGTTAGTATGAGAAGTGGTATATAATGTAATTTATAAGCTCAAATTTTGTTGCCATTTAACTTTTATTATGCTGAATCGAAATGAAAAAAAATTGAACTCTTATAAATAAATAAATTATTATTTTAAAAAACAGTTTTCTTCTAAAAATGATGTGTTAAAAGCATTTTCTGTAACTTATATTGATCAGATAGTTATTTTCACATGTGCATTTAGTATAGTTATTGAGGATTTATTTTCATCCTAGGAATCATTGATAGTTATTAAAAAAAAAAAAAAAAAAAAAGAAAAGAAAAATTACATTTTACCATCGGGATTTTAAATAATTTATCTGTTTGTAAACGAATGTTGCACACTGAAGAAGTATACATTTCATATTTATTTATATTTCATATTTATTTATACTTGCAGTTTCCATAGAAAATAGTACTAACAGTATTCCCTGTACTTTGAAACGTTCTGTATGAAAAAAATTATAATTATTTATTATTTAGCTATTGTGTATTAATATTGATTATATAATCATCAAATACCTTTGAGAAAAAAATTCTTCGCTCATATCACCAACTTACAAACTAAAGTAAACAATTTTGATTTAATTTCCTTTATTTAAAAATATAAATATGTAAATAGCCTACCAAACTGTTACATTAATAAAATATTTTTAACTCATATTGTAAAACATAGCATTGAATTACGATAATTATTTTGTCATTTAATCTTTTGCTTCGCATACTGAATTACGTCTGACTTTTCAAAACAGTTCTAAAATGCAATTAATTTTGAGCAGCTTGTGCTATTTTTAAACTAATTTCACACTTCTTGATGCTGTACATAATAATTAACTTTGCCAGAGGAAAACAATTTCTGCAAAAAGAAGCTTAAAGTGAGACAAATGATTTTTTAAATATTTTAAATAAGAATTAATTAATACTAATTGACGCATATCATTTAAAGTAAAAAGGACAATGGTTTATAATTCATATTCAATTATAAATGAAAAATATTTTCATGTACATGGTAATTAAATTAATAAGTCCGATTGCTGGAAACTTATTGTTGTTAAGAGCACCAAATTTCGTTGCTTTACATTTACGTTAAAAGGAATTTGTTTCCTAATACTTTAAAAATAATAAACATCTCAAGTTTTTAACTTAAAGAGAGAACATTGGACGCATTTTGAACTAAATAGCTCTTTCATGCTTTCAATCTAAAATATGTACGCTTAAAGCCCCTTTATTTTTTAAATATATGACTGTAACTTTCTTTATATCATTTTAGGTGCAATAAATCGGTGGAGATTATCTACTTTCTACCATAAAACATACTGTTCATCAAATCAACTTTTTGGAAAAGGTTACAGGCAATATAATAATATTTTTGTATATTAATCACTAATACATAAGAAATTATATCTAAAAAGGCATTTATATAGCAAATTAAAAAAAAAAAGTGATCAGAGCTTTTTTGTGTACTGGTTTTCAGTCCCACTTCCGATTTTCACCAAAACAGGAGGAGAAACTTATCTGTTTACTGGAAACCAAAAGTTACATGTGAGAAGATACCTAAAAGGGACTTAATCTGTCGAGTTTGAAGTAAATTCTTAAAGCCGAATTTTAAGAAACGTACCTGCGAAACTTAAAATCGATCTACATATAGAAGATGCTTATCGATTTTCCTCAGTTAGTCAACTAATATATATGAAAAAACATCTAAGAAAGAGTTTATGGAGCAAATTGGAAAAAATCATTAAAAAGTTGTTTGAAATACTGACGTAAGATTACATTTCCGATTTTTAATATCTTACTTCCATTTTTCAATATCCCACTTCCAAGTTTCCAATTTTCCAATTTTCACCAAAAGTTGACAAAATCATCTATCTGTACACCGAATCTGTTTATTATAAAGTTTTGTTGTTGTATTTTTATTCGTTTTATAGGTATGATAGTCAGTAAATCGTCGTCCTCCGCACGAACACACACCTACACACACACACACACAATGACGAATTGTTAAAAAGTAGTTTTTGGGGCTCAGAAAACTTTTAAATAAAAAAAATCAAGTAAAAACACATTATCGACATTTTGACCGAAGCAATGCCTCCATTACCTACGTAAAAAGGTATTTTAAGTAAAAATTCAGAAAGTGAATTAATTAAGAATCTTATACTACTAAACAAATGTAGAAGTTACGTCAGAAAATACTTTTTGTCCTACAAAGACAGAAAGGTTTTTATTTACTTTATTTTAATTTTTAGCTGATCTATCAACCGGGAAAATTCCGTATTTCGAATAAGTAGCCGTAACGTTTCTAAATTTGAAACAAACATTGAAGAGAATAGAGAAGGATTTTGCTTTTGAATTTGCTTATAAGTCAGTAAATCGTCGTCCTCCCCACGAACTCACACCTACACACACACACACACACACACAGTGACGAATTGCTAAAAACTAGTTTTTGGGGCTCAGAAAACCTTTAAATAAAGAAATCAAGTAAAAACACATTATCGAAATTTTTTCGATGCAATACCTCCATCACCTACGTAAAAAGGTAATTTAAGTAAAAATTCAGAAAGTGAATTAATTAAGAATTTTATACTACTAAACAAATGTAGAAGTTACGTTAGAAAATAACTTTTTGTCCTATAAAGACAGAAAGGTTTTTATTTATTTTATAATAATTTTTAGCTTATCTATCAACCCGGACAATTCTGCATTTCGAATAAGTAGCCGTAATGTTTCTAAATTTGAAACAAACATTGAAGAGAATAGAGAAAGATTTTGCTTTTGAATTTGCTTATATATAATCTTATATATAATTTTGTATGCATTATTTTAAAAAACTTAATCCGAAATTTAACTTAAGGTAGGTTGAACTATTTTTCATTTGAATTTATAAATAATATAAAATGTAGAATAAAAAAAGTTCTCTATATAGAAAATATTCTTAAATATTAATTGAAAGGAAAATTCATTGTTAAAAATGTAGAATATCTGGTAAATTTAAGAAATTGTCCGATATAACATATAAGAATACGAGATTAAACTAATACAATTATTAATGAAAATAAATAAAAATTTTGAATGAAAAGCATGGAATAAAATGTTTAAAAAATCCTATTCATTTAAACATGTACTTTACATATGAATTATTCCGTCGAATAAAAATTCTGTTGTTACTGAATTCAATTAAAACCCCATTTTTACCTTATAAATAAATAAATAAAAGCGGGTATTTACTTCAATATTAATTTATGTCAATGCATAACTTCTAATAAAGAAGAAGTGCTATGTTCTGTCGTAGCTACAAAGTTTTACAATTTTTGTTTACAAGAAATTTTTAACAGAGGTTTTGATAGATTTCTGTGATGATTTTATTATTTCTTTAATAATAATGAAATAAAGTTATATATATATATTGGGTTGATCGGATATTCATGTCGTATTTTGCTAACATATGTCGTCATGCGTTTTTTGGAGTAGAAGCACCATGCGCACGCACCGTACTGAAATACTATATAAGGTCACACATCTAACCCATTCAATAAACAGAAAATTGTTCAATTCGAATGAGTTGGATAGGTTTTATATGGATTTGAAAATGGAGGAGAAACTATTGGATTTCGCTATATTTAGCTTTTTTATTAACGCAAAGGCAAGAATGCGACGCAAGCTTGTGAAAAGTTGCGTAAAGTTTATAGGGACGATACTCTAACGATACGTCAGTGCCAGCGCTGGTTTGCGAAATTCAGTTCTGGCAATTTTGTTGTGAATGATGCGCCTCGGTTAGGAAGGCCATTGGAGGCTGACGATAACGAAATAAAGGCAATGGTTAAATCTAACCCGCGGTACACGACACGAGAGATTGCAGAGGCACTACGCATTGCTGAATCAACCGTTCATGACCATTTAAAGGTGCTCGGATTCGTAAGCAAGCTTGAAGTTTGGTTTTCTCGTGAGCTGAAGGAAATCCATTTGGTGAAGTGTTTGAGCATCTACCATTCGTTTCTTCAACGTGAAGAAAACGACCCTTTTCTGAAGCGTATGGTCACTGGTGACGAGAAATTGATTGTGTATAATAACGTCGCACGCAAGTGGTCTTGGAAACAGTGCGATGAACCACCTCAATCCGCGTCCAATTCAAACATTCACCAGAAAAAGGTCATGCTGTCAGTGTGGTGGGATTTCAAAGGTGTTGAGCATTTCGAGCTATTACCAAGGAATCAAACGTTTAATTCAGCCGTGTACTGTCTGCAATTGGACAAATTGAACAATGCAATCTATCAAAAACGGCTAGAATTGGTGAATCGTAAAATGCGTTGTGTTTCACCAAGACAACGCTAGACAACACACGAGTTTGGTTACCGCTAAAAGCTGTTGGAGCGTGGTTGGGATGTGTTACCACATCAACCGTACTCGCCTGACCTTGCACCTTCAGATTACCGTTTGTTTTGCTCTTTGCATAATTACTTGAAATCATAAAACATTCGATTCCGATGAGGCTATAAATCAGCACCTGGTACAGTTTTTCGCTTCTAAAGGCAGGTCATGCTACCAGCGTGGAATTATAAACCTTGTTGAACGATGGCAAAAGGTCGTCGAACAAAATGACCAATACATTATTCATCGAATTCTTATTTTCATAGGAATAAATCACCTTAGAATAACATAGTAAAAATACGACATGACTTTCCGATCAACCCAAGATATATATATAAATATGTATTTAAATTGATATTGACAAAGTGTAAAAATTGACAGTTATGTATTTTAGTTTTATTATAAATAAATAAAGTGATTTTTTTTTTATTATGTATATTTTATAAATCTTCGTATAACAAAATTATAATATTTCAATCAAAAAAGTAAACCTTAGAATAATAGCAACAATAATAATAAAATCTTTAAGATGACTTAAATTTTACAATACTGCATTTTTTAGAATTGAAAATAAATCCTTTTTCTTCATTTTTATTTTTGTAAGAAGAATGAAATACTCACTTTGTTTTTCTAACTTTAATTTTTTTTCAGTTTACTGAAATAAGCTTATTTTAAAAAAAAAAGTCAAAGAAGATTATTTTCTCTTCTACCAATACATATTTAAGTGAATAAGTTTATGTAACTGCAATTTAGATTTCTAAATTTTATTTTAAGAAGAGTTTTTTTTTTTTTTTCAACATAATGATTTATGTTTCATGAATTTCATGTGGTAATTGAGCTAAAAAAATATTCAAGATAAAAAAAATATATTTGTAGCTATTTGCAAAAAATTTTAAAGGTGAATTAAAAGTATTTTTTTAAGATAATATTTTAGGGATTTATATGTACAAATATACATAATGCTACATTTGACAAAAAATGAACAAAAAAAAAAAAAAAAAAAAAAAAACTAAAAGACTTACTTATTTAGATTTATTTACCATGAAGTTTACATTTTTAAAAATATTTATTTATCTATTTATTATTATTATTATTATTAATTATTTTTGTATATTCATAAAGTGTTAAACAGCAAAATATTTCATATAATAAATGTATTATTATGATTTTAATTTAAAAACTTCAGTTGCATTCCGAAGAAAAAAAAGTTATACATCAATCAGGAAAAGTTCTAGAAATCTATTTCTGTAATAGTAGAGAAATAAACCAAATTAGTCAATTAACTACATATTTACTGATAATTACATTGTTCATTGAATCAAGTTGTATACTTTTAAAATACTTTGCAGGTTATAAATCATCCTTAATTCTTATACCATAGGCATAAACGCGTTTTTTAGAATACAGTACGCAAGTTAAAATTATTGTAATGGTTGCTAATTATTTCAATTTTGTGTAAAAGTGAAAGCTGTTCATGGTACACAATTTGGTAACGTGTCAATCTTTTTGTTCTTAAAGCCTAAAAATACTATTTTGTTGTCCACATTTTCTGATAAAATAGATGGGACTTTAAATTATTTAAGTTTATATAAATCGATAAATATTAAATTCTGTTAATTGAAACGAAAAATATTGTTTTCTTTTCTTTTCTTTTTTTTCTCCTTATTAATCTGTTTTTAAAAATTTGACTGAAAATATTTGGCGCAGTTAAAATTCCATAATAATTAATATACAAAAGATTTATTGGATGCAAAATAAAATAACTACACATAAGAAAAATATTGCATACATTTGTATCCGATGATGTATATTTAAAAATAATATCTTTCAGCTCTGCACTGTAAATTTTTATTAAGAGTTATTAAACCTAATGCAGTGATCATAAGTAAATTTTACAAAAATCGCAACTTCATTGCATAAATGGGCCGTGGTAGTCCAGTCGGTAGAGCGCCGGCCTCGTAATTTGAAGATTGCGGGTTCGGTACTCGAGCCGGCCAAAGACCGCCGTGCGTACACTAATGGTGGCTGGTGCACGTAAAATCTGTCGTAGCAGTAATGTACTCTATGTTCCCATCAAAAATTATACCTCTCGGGGGCACCGAAGCTGGAGAGCCATCCCTTCCGTGGAGGATCAAAATTGTGATGGCATGTCTCCGGACCACCCCTAGGGGTGTGTCCCAGACCGTCGCCAATTGCCCATCTGCGCAGCACTTGTGCGAAGTAAAACTCTACCATCCAACCACACCATCCATTGCATAAATAATGGCAACTAAGGGATATAGGAATCATTTGCAATTGTTATAATCTCACATGAAAATTTTCTGCTTTAGAAAGTTTAAAATATATTACACACACATATAATGTAATAAAATATAATAACAGACACAATATAATAAAATATAATAACACACATTGTAAGGAAATAAGGCCGAATTATCTTAATTTAATTTTAATTTTAAGCGATTGTTTCAATATTAAATAATGCGAAAGTGTAAAATTTATAAAACTAACATTAAAATTTACAGCTGCGTTCACTTTCTTAAAATATGGATTACAATCTTAGAGTTCTGTCTAATATTATACCTGAAAATCCTAACTTTCGAACCTTAAATCCCACTAAAATTAGAAAGGACAAAATAACACTACTTCAAAAATTTTAACTTTAATTTTATCGAAAATGTGAAATAAAAAGCAATTGTAACGTTTTAAATTGATTATTTACTAAATAAGTATGGGAACACTTATATGAGTATTTTCAGACACAATTTTAGGGAATTGCAACCTTGAGGGGCAGACAATACGAAAGGATATAATGCAGTTCACCAGCAGTCTAACACTTTAAAGTTATATTAAAATTGTATTCTTTCTAGATGAGAGCTGCCAACCTAATCCGGCAAATTGTTAGTACCGCCCCTTTTTCTACACCACTTAATTTTTATGGTATTTATTTTCTTCATTCATCGTAAATATATTTGAAAAAAATTACTCTAAAAATTAAGTGGTGTAGGAAAAGGGGCGGTACTAACAATATACCGGATTTGGTTTGCAGCTCTGCTAGATGTATATTATGACATAAGAAGAAACTTTCTACAGAATGCATAATTGACTTAATGTTTTGTAAAGAAAAACCTAGTAAAGACATTTTAAATGTTTAAAGTTGTAAAAAAAAATAAATAAGATAGTGAGTATCGATACTTAATTTCCGAAAATAAGGTCAAAAATTATTTTTATTTTATTTTATTTTATTTTATTTTATTTATTTTATTTTATTTATTCATTTATTCATTTTATTGACATTAGAGGAACAGCCACAAATAAAAGAAAAACACAAATATTTTTGATTGCTCAGCAACAAAAAATGCTAAAACTTTTTTTTTTTTTTTAATAAAAAAAAATATTCTAGCTCTTTTGATGTTTTATGCGCTTAACAAAAATGGATTTCAACGAAATTTTACAAAACTTTCAACATGCTTGACAAAACATTATAAAAATGTTATTGAAAGCTGTTCATGTTCTGAAACATAAAATGCACTCCTGTAAATTTCGCTAAAATATCCGCATTTGCAGTAAATATCTTTTTTATTGCGCATAAAAAAAATTTTACTTACTGTGAAAGATTTAATAAAAAAATTGTTACATAAGTTGAAAACTATATATAGGGTAGGTGCTCCAGTAATTGACATCTATCCCGAAATAATTAATAAATAAGAAAAATAGTATAATAATATATTTTACATATAAGAATTTTAACATTTTATGTCAAACACTGGAGCATAGGGTGCCAATTACTGATAAAATGAAAAACTGGCATTGTCAATTACTGGAACACTGAGTGGGTGTCAAATACAAATTCATAAAAAAAAAAAAAAGTTATCAAAAGTATATGTTTTAACATATATGTGGTTCTGAATGTCTTTCATACCGTATGTACTAACTTAAAATTTCTAAAAATATTTTCTGATGACTAGAACATTAAAAACACCAGAGATTGCTGTAAAACTGTCAATCACTTGTGCACTTACCCAATTGTGCAATTAATGTCGAAAGTTTATTTGAATGGAGTAAAAACTAAGTACAATATCGGCAAAAAAAAAAAAAAAAGGAGCCACATTTTAGATATTTTCAAGAGATGAAATTTCATAAAGGTTTTTCTCAAGCCACGTATTTAATTTAGTGATCTAATTTTTAAAAATCACGTTTGAAGCTTCTTTTTCGTGAAAAAACCCCTTGAGGGCTTTTAGCTCAAACATTGCATTTTTTTATTTACTAATATTTGTGAGTTCAAAAGCGGTTTTCACATATAATGTCTTTTGCAACTTGGATGAAATAGTTGGATCTCCAATTTGAATACGTGGCATGTGAAGAAAAAAAAACTTTTCAAATTACAATTTTGAAAATTATCTATAATCGCGCTCAATCTTTTGCCGGTAATTGTTTTAATTTTTACTCTATTCAAAAAACTTTTGACATAAGTTGCCCAATATATCGATAATTCAATCTATGTAATAAAAATTTTTCTACCTTTCGAGTATACGTAGTAAAGAAATATTTACTGCAAATACTCATATCTAAGTGAAAATTTTACGCATGAATTTTATCTTTCGTAATAATAAATCCCTAATGAGTTTCATGTTTTCTGAATGTCTTGCAAAAATTTATTGAAATTCATTTAGTACACGCAAAAAAAAAAAAAAAAAAAAAAAAAAAAAAAAAAATGAAAATGTATTATATTTGTGTAAACAATTTTCTTTTGTGGGCGATTCCAAACAAGTAGCTTTCAAATATTGCATACAGTATGATAAATTTCGAGTTGAATTTAAAAATCATTCGTAACATTTAATGATGCAGAGTAATTCAAAGTATTTGTGTTTTTCTTCAGTTTGTGATTGGTTCCCTATTTGCGGTAGTGGCTAAATTGATAATTGAAAATATGATGTAAATGTTCTTTGCTTGTTTAAAGTTGAAGGTCATTTACTTTTAAATTAAAATAAATAAATAATTAAATAAAATAAAATAAACTAATAATTTGGCAACATTAAATGAGGGTGATTTTAAAAGATAAAAATATTAGCTTAGATTGTGTTGTTGCATTTCATTTTTAAAACGTTTGATTGTCATATCTTTTTAAAGTAAATTGGTGACTCTGGTAATCTGAAGATAGAAAAATTGCCTTTATTTTTTAAGATTTTTTAAATTACACAGGTCTTCAGAATCATACTTTGTATTTATTTTTTTCCACTGATTTGAATTCTAATGTTTTTTGATACGCTGAATTCAGAAATGCTTGCCTTTTCTTCCTATCAAGTAAGAGTGTTCACAAAGTAAAGATGGAAATCTGAAGAATTTACATAGAATCGAAACTATCTATGCATAAATTCTTTTAAAATAAGCTATTATTAATACATTATCTTTTAAATATGTTTGTTTACACCGAAACTCCTCTTAGCTTTTTTTTTTTGTTTGCACACGAGTTGAAGGCAGTCTCAATGCAGCCTCTAGCATTAATTTACTAACATGTCAACATTCCATTGTCCTTAATAACTCCTTTCCATTTCTTTGATGTCTAGACGAAATTAATCTCAATGTTTTTCACTTGCATCGCCTATATTTTCTGGGAAATAACTGACATGGGAGTTGAGACAGTTGCGTTTTAAGCTCATTTCTCTAAACAATCCCATATTCTGTGAGAACAGTACATTACGAAAAGTTTCTTATTTTTTTTTCTTAATATACATATAATAAACACATCAGAAAAACAACTCTTCACATTGACAACACACACACACACACACACATATATATATATACATATATATATATATATATATATATATATATATATATATATATATATATCACAGACTTGTATTTTTATAATACTATCAGCGGTCATAATTAATTTTTAATAACCCAAAACGTTGCAAATTAAAAGTTCTAAATAACTGAAGATATTCGAAATTTAACATATTAGATACTATAAATAAAATTTTATGTAGATTTTTTTTTAAAAAATACAAATAAGATTTATTTAAGAAAACTTCCAGTCTTAAGAAAAACGTGTTTTATTATCAGAGTTTACTCATTTATTCTAGAAATATTAAAATATAACCATATTTTTGAAATCTTAAAAAATTACTACATTTTACTAAATCCCATCAAGATTAAACCGTTAATTACTGAAACTTTACTCTTAAAACTCTATACTCTGTTACAAAAGATAGAAAGGAACATTAATCAATAAGAAGTTTTTTTTTTTTTTTTTTTTAAAGTACTGTTATTATGAAATAATAAAAGCTGCCTAGTCAACAGAAGTTATATTAAAATTATTAATATATTTCTTAAGACGAAGTTAAAAAATGTCTTATTGATTGTGACATTAACTTAGTAACATTTTCTAAAAATAATTTTTTTAAATTAATCATGTAAAATAATGAATTGCTTTTATACAGAATATATAATTTATGTAATACATTTAAAAATATTTATACAAATATGTTTTTTAGTAATTTACAAAGTTCTTTTGATACTGCAGTTTGCTCACTGTATTGAAAATTCTGTAACAATAGTATTTTCGTAAACATTTAAAATAACATTTTCGTTCATCATTTAAAAAATTTCGCTAAACAAGTTAATCTTCGAATATATTTACATAAATATATTTTATTTTATTTATTTATTTATTTTTTTTTTTTCATTTTATGATATGATAGGAAATAAAGAAAATAATAAAATATTATCTTCTAGAAATGTAATTCCATTGAATATTTATGAATTATAAGTTTCTACAACACATTTTATTATTTTACATCAGACAAAAATGTATCGTCGTGGGAAGATATCCAAAGTATTTTTTAGGTTGATATGGATTTAATTTACACTTCATGGATTGTTATGCTTATCTTCGAATTGATAAAATTCCAGTTGACCTGACATTTAGAGATTATTAAACGTGAAGATCACTAAATTAATGGATTATTAATTCAGTTTGGAAGTTCTTTATACCAAGATCACAAATATAACTCAGAAACGTCTTTTGATGACATATTAAGTATTTTGCTATTTACTTAATGCATAAAAGATGAGATATTCCATAGTTTGTAATAGTTAATGTTGGATAAAACTACTTTTAGCGTCTTTTCTCAAAGGATATTTATCATTAAGAATGTCTCAGCTTGGAAATATAGAAAAAAAGCTTTGTTACATCAACACACACACACACACACATGTATATATATATATATATATATATTACAGGATTTAGTTTAAAAAAATAGATCATTATTTATGGTACAAAGATTTTTTGAGAACGAATTTATTTATAGATGCGAATCATGAGATGCAAACAAGGAATGAAGAAAAAAAAAAAAAAAAGTAAAGTCTAAATTTACAGAAACAAAGTGTTTTTCTGGAAATACATAAAATATTATAAAATTTGGAAAAAAAATACTACTGTTGTTCTGAGATTTTTTTATTATATTTAGATTGATACATGATATTCATGAAATGATGTGACTTCTACCATATTAGGATTTAAATACGAGAATACCAATACATTTCTAAAACCGTTTCCCGTAAAAGTTTCTTTGAACATGTTACAAAATAAATAAATAAAATAAAATTTCCCAGCTAAAAATGCTTTTTTTTCAGTTTAAAAATAAACAAATAAATAAATAAATAAATAAAAAGTATTTTTTTTTTAACTAAAATGTTATCAGTAACTTTTTCAAATAACTTTTTGACACAGTTTGTGTTAAAAATAACATTTTCGTATGCAAGAAATGGAGGTTATTGATGATGACATATTTTTTAAATAAATTGATGATGTAAAATTTGAATAATGAGATTTCTATACCACTTTTCATGTTGACAGATGCGGAAGTATAGAATGAAAAATATTTTACGAGATTGATACCAGAAAAATTTCAACAAGATTTACGTAAAGAAAATGACTTTCATTTTGTTACTTAGGTATTTTTAAATTCATAGCATATTTTACTTTTACAAAAGTTATGAAAAAGCTTTATGAATTTATACATACATGTATGTAAGCATAGTTTATTTCTTATAAAATAATCACGTTTCTTGAGAAATTTTCCAGCTACTTATTACACAATTTTTTAACTTTTATTAAAGATGCTTACAACATATTAGGTAATTTGCATATATAAAATGTCATTTTCATGGTATAATGTATAATATTATACATGATCGAATACGTATTTACATATAAATATTCGTATGTAACTTTATTGCTAAATAATTATTGATAAAATGAAAAAAAGTATACCCCCTATATCAACGAAATTTTATAAAATATATTAAGTAAAACTTGATAAGAGGAAGAAGATTTTGTAAAAGAAGATTTTGTATGTGAAGTCATAAAAAAAAAAAAAAGGAAATAGAAAGACTATGTTTTTCTAGAATTTTAAGAATTAAACCAAACATTTTTACAGAGTTTAATGTAATCCGCTACTTTTCAAAAATGAAAATTCCTTGTTGTGTTGAATAGGGTAAAATATAAAAAGGTTAACAAATAATAATAATAATAATAAAATAAGTAATATTAAACTAGAATTTAGACATTAAATGTCCAATAAAATGAAGAAATTATGAGATATGTAGACCTAAATAAAAATTAAATTACTATAAATATAACTGAAAAATAACAAAAAAAAAAAAAACAGACAGATAATTAACCCAAAAAATATTGTGACTATCATTAGGGAGACACCCTCAAATGCACCGGGAAAAGAGAATAGCAAGATGTTTCCAGAAATACTAGAAAAAGCTAAATGTATCTTGATCCCCTATATCTCACCGAGAAAAAAAAAATAGCCCGAAATTACGAATGAATAATTTATGAAATTTGAAAGGAACATAAACAAATCTACGTATCAATATATACAAATATAAATGGGAAAACTTGTAAAAAGGTTATAAAATACACTTAGAAAAAGTGAAATAATTAAACGTGAAATAAACACCAAGATATCTGAAATTAAAAACATTTGCGTAATATTTAATAATTACGGATAGCAGTGAAAATGTAAGAAGGATATACTCGCGGTTTCGGATAAATTGTGCAAAACAACTTCAAGACTTTTTCGATTGTTGTAAATTCTTTTAAATCTATCAATTTACGACAAGATAACCAAATAGTTAAACTTATAACCTTAAAATCAAAATCTAACCTTCTATCATAAAGACTAATAATCCAAAACTTTTTAACTAATTAAATTCTTAAATCTAAAAAAAAAAAATTACACTTTCATGACTCGTGTATTTCAAAATTAATTCCTTAGGATAAATATCATCAGAAACCTCTAAGAAACTACTGCAGTTAAACACAATAAGATCATCAATATATCTAAAGAATTTTACATCAGAAATAACTAATATTTACTCATAAAAATATATAAATGCATTCTCAAAAATACTGAAACAACAATTTGCAATAGGAATTATATTAATCTGAAAAAAAAATATATATATATCAGTATCTTTTTATAAAATATTTTCAAAAACACAAAAGATAACTAAATTAATTCCTTTCACAGTGCATAATTGCTCTAAATTCGTCCTATATCGTATTACAAATCATAATAATGTTATAATGGGGAATGCTTCCAAATATATTTTCAAAATCAAATGTGTTCATCGAATGTATATTAGAAATATATTCTAATACTGGAATACTTTTAATGATTATAAAACTACTTTCATGTTTATCAATACTATTAAGAACTCTATTTAACAAACTGAAAAACACTTTGTAAGCAATATATCCAAAATTAAGCGTACCACAAGCAACAAAACTAAAATTATTATTAATATTTTTTTATTATTATTAAATTAATTAAAATAAAATAAAGATTTACTTTTAAACATAATTAAACATTTCTAAGTTAAATTTATAAAAATCTTCTACAAGCCAAACACATTTATATGAAAGTTTTCAAATGAAATTATCTAAATTCTTTAACATATTTACCAGAATCGTACTGGGATTATAATTGAAATCCAATCTAAACTACGAATCCACACTCATAACATTTCTGAAGTATTCATTTTGTTTAATATTTAAATTACCTATAACAATATGATTACAGTCCTTGTTAACATAATCATTAAATTTGTCTAAATTGCATAAACAGTCAAAATCATTAATTAACATTAAGTTATTACTATAATTACAATAATTTAACATTAATCTTTTGAGCAGTTTAACATAGCTTAGGTCAATCCTTATTTCAGAATATATTATGAGGGATTTTTTTTTTTCCTTACATTTTTTAACTATATCATTTATTTTAACAAGAATAAGATCAAAAAACTTATTATTGAAATTTATGACTAAATTGTCAAATGCTTTATTATGGAATTTTAAATTAAAAGTAAGATTTTTAAATTTTAGATTATACTTCAAAAAAAATATATAACAATATCCATAATCTGTACATTTTATTATTAATATTTAATATATTTTTCATTCTGACTGCAGTCTGCTGTGTCTGTTGTTTCTTAAAAATTGCTTTGCACTGTGTCTAATACCGTACGTTTTATAATTAAAAAAATTGTAACTTTTTTGCAATGTTTTAAAGAAATCATTATATTTGAATGAATATATGTGTCAGCCTCATAGAAATCCATACAGATAATTAAGGAATCACATGCTACACCCAAAATTCATTTCGATCTTTACTTTTCACAGGGTGATCCAAAACATTTTGAGTTTTGTTTAATCTTTTAGTGGTCCTCCTTTCCTCTTCAGCACAAAATTTTTGCTGAAATATATGAGGTAAAGTACGTTCCTTATATTCCAAAAGTTTCACGAAAATTCCTACAGAATTGTTCTAGATATTTGACAAAACGTCTAAATTCTATAAATAGACGTCTAAATTCTATAATTCTATAATTCTTTTATAAGTGTTCAAATACTTATTGGTAGATAGTGTATACGTATATTGCAATTATTATACAATGTTTCATCACTTTATATCTTTTAAAAGAGAATGCAACAAATAAAATATTATAAATACTATCATGTATTTTGTCAAAAAGTATAATATTCAAAATATTTAGTAAAAATAGCTTTGACTATGTTCTGAATATTTCATTTGAATTAATCTTTCCATATTCAGAATTATAATGAATAACCTCTTGTTACAAGCTTTTGTTTTCTCCAGAAATATTAATTATATTTTAAAAGAATCAAAAGTAATATTTTAAAAGAATATTATAAGAATAATATTTTAAAAGAATCAATCTCTTTAAAATAAAATGAAATGGTAAAAAAGTAATTTCCTTCGAACCTTTTCTGAAATAAAAATAAATAAAAAAATAAATAACAGCTGCATCAATCCTTAATACAAATTAATTCTCTTATGTATTCAGAATGTTATTTTCTTTTCAGCAAAATGTATTTATCCTGATTTGAAAAAAAAAATTAATAAGATTTTTTTTTTTTTTTTTTATACCGTCGTCAGTTGAAAAATAAAGTTATTTATGAACATTATCATAAAAAAATACACTTCTGGAAAGCACTGAATGTGCTTTCATTTGTAATATTTTTAACAGGTGATTAGCACAGAACCAACATAAAATAATGTAAAACAAGTAGTCTTTTCTTAGTAGATTTTATGTATGCATCAAAGTGTCTAAAAATATATATATTAATTTATCAATTAATTTAACCACTAGAAATTGTACTCAGCAAGAATTTCGTAGAGAAATAATTTTATAAATATGTGTTTAATAATTAATTTGAACATTAAATATTTTAACAATTCGTTCATTCATGCATTCCATTCACATATAATAACTTGTACGTTCTGCAATACATATATATCTTGCTTTACATTCAACAGATATACGTATAATAAATCACAAGTCATTTTTACGATGCATAAAATTTACAACATAGATTTAAACGCATTTAATATCTTTATAGAAAGCAGAGCTTTTATATGCAGTGACTTTATAATAAAACTGTGCACTAGATTCTAAAAATCATATATTCATTTTAAAACTTAATATCACTACTTCGCGTAAGTTCATGTGATGCATTTAAAAATTACTAAACTAAAGTTTACACTGCACGTTATTGTGATTAAAAGTAAATATATATTTTAAAGTAATATTATACTTCCAGTGTTGCCCAAATTATTAAAGATTTTTTATCTTTTTTTTTTTTTTTTTTTTGTTTTTCAAAATCCAAGATAAAAAAAATAATTAACAACGTCATTTATTGACATATCTTGAAAATTCTTTTTACATATAATATTTAAAATTACATATAATATTTAAATTTTTACATATAATATTTAATATTTAATATTATAAGTGTTATAGTACGCATCTCGAGATTTTTTATATTTTCTATCGATTTTCGAAATGTTAAGAATGTTTGTTGTAGAAGTACTGGACAAAAAATTATTGTTTTCGGTATAAGTAGTTTTTTCTTTATGGAAGTTCCAAATGAAAAATCCTGATAAACAAGTGCAGTCTGTCCTAAAAACGAAGAAGGCACCTAACATATATTAAATTATTTTGGACGTTTTGACTCTCTTTTGTACAACAAAACAACAAGTAGTAGTAATGTCTAAATTTAAATTTCGTATAAAAAATGTGTCGTTTTGTAAAAAATATGAACGATTTAAAAAAATCCCTGACAATTTGACCAACACTGTAAGTACACTATTAGAAAAATGAGAAATTCAAAAGTATTTTGAAATAGAGGGATTAGGAATTCGGAAAACGTCAGTTTATACATGAAACTTCACATGTAGAATAATAAGATTTGAACTTGATGTCCATTATACATTCCATTAAAAATCGAAGTGAATCAATTTGATGGTTAGTTTTATACATGTACCTAGTATTAAAATAAATAAATGTTTATATAACAGAAAAAAAAATTAATTACAAGATTTGAAATTAAACACATTCCAGTGTAAGTTACATTGTAAATCACAGAAATTATCGTACTTTAATTCGTACGCTATGCACTAGAAAATTTAAAGCAAAAATATTGTTTTTGTAACGCGTATAAAAGACTCATATTCTGTTTGATGAAAAAGCAGATATCTGAAAAAAAAAAAAAAAAAAAAAAAAAAAATCACAAATTTAATAAAACAAAAGGAAAAGTTTTTGATCTACTTAAAAATCCATTTCTTTTCAGGATGCATTATTATGGCGAGAGTAAATGACCCCAGATCTAAAGAATACTCTATCAGGAAATAATTTTTTATTTAAGGCATTACATATACATTAAAAATGAATTAATCATTTACGATTAGACTTATATATTATTGTGACAATGCAATGAACACTAATTCCCAGCGATATGATTGCGAAAGTGAATAGGAGCCTATTTGCTACTTTTAACTACAATAATAACCAACTCAAGTATTTTTAAATTAACATGAAAGAAAAATAACCTCAATGATTCTGGAACAAAATCTCTTTTTCTAAAACTGAAAGAATTTGATAAAAACCTTCCTGAAATGTTTTCTGTAGCATTCAATCAAAAGTTAATACTCCCAAAATTTTCCTATATGTATAATATATCCATCCATGCCTGTTTTATAAGAAAAGCATTTCTGCACCTGACTGTTTTCTATCATATGACAACGTGCTTTTTTTTTTTTTTTTTTTTGACAAATTGATGAGTATCACAAATATGATTTCGATTATGTCACTAAGAAAATTTCTAGGATGATGTCTTGAGATAAATTTCAGGGTAAAATTATTTCCAGGATTTCATTCAGATATTGTAAATGCCACCAATAAGATTTCATTATTATTTTAATAACTTATTTATTAAAATGCTTTTTTTGTATATGGTATATATATTTTTTTCCAAAATGAAGCATGTAGGAAAAAAAAAATAAAATTTATCCTTAGATTTTTATGAAATATTTTCTTTAAACTTTAAGTTTTATTTCCACAGTATTTCAACTCAGTTCTGTGCGAATTCACTTTTTTTCTTCAATTTCATCTCTGTTTATTAAATAAGTTTTCAGTTCCAACAGACAATCTATGGAGTTGCCACAAAATCTTTGATAACTGTTAATATTTATTTATAAGTTTATTAATTAGTATTTATTAAACTCTAAACATATAAAACACACGCAAACATACAAAAAAAAAAAAAATAAAAAAAAATAAGTAAAATTTGTTTTGTTTCCTGCTCTATAGCCATTTTTATCACATTAGGTCTTAATATTACTCGATTTAATTTTTTTGAAAAATGTATTCCATGTTTTAAAATTTATTTTTAATTCATACCGATAATTAACAGAACTTTCAAGAAAGCTTCAAAAACTATATTCATCAAAATCATAAATTAGATTTTGGTTTGGATTACCACTCTACGGTTATTTTTATCGCATACAATATTTGATTAGACTAATAAATACTTCTTCAAAGCGTTCTACACTTATCCTTGTCAACTCCCAGAGCCTATATTATTATTTTTTATTTATTTATTTTTTTTAAATAGAATTACTCATTGATTAATTATTTTTATTTAATTCCGTTTTCATATTTGGAAAATACACAACTGTTAAATTTGTATTAGTTTTCCACAAACTTATATTTAAATTTTTTTATATTTCATTTTACTCCTTAAACTTGAGAAAAATGCACTTACTTAATTTGTTGCAAAATTAATCTCAAAATTAAAATTTTTAAATTAAAATAATCCTTATTTTAAAGGACTAATACATATTCAATGATTCAGAAGTTTTTAAAATTAAAAATGGAATAAAAAAAAAAAAATAAATAAATAAATAGGGCATTGTGAGTAATTCTATAAGCAAATTACTCCATAGAGTACTTTCACCATAGAATAATATGAGAAATGTAAGATTTGTTTAGAATAAACAAATTTAGATTTTACTTTAAATACATGCATTTTAATTCTTATAGAATAATCTAACATTATAAAATACTCAGTTATATCCATTTCAAATATTTTCTACATAATTATTTCTAGATTACTTAATTTATATAATTATAAAGCTCTACTATGTAATTTGTTGATTTTCTTTTAATTAAATGTTAGAATAATGAAAAATAAATGCAGTATTGTTTTTATTGAATTTAGAAGCAAAACGTTTATAAAGAGCGCTAATTTATCTCTTCTCTGTAATTAGCTGATAACGTTTTCCGAAAACAATCCAAATTTATGACTGCCATTAAATTAGCTCGGACATTTGTGAATTAAAAAAGTTGTATTGAATTAAAGAGAATTAACAGGGTGTTTCATTGATATAAATGCATTATTAAAGAAAACTTTTTTTTTTTTTTTTTTTTTTTATAATTTGAAATTTTGATAGGAAATTTATTAATTTAACACATTATTTTTTTTTATCGAAAAATCTGTTTTTATATTAGTTTTATTTAAAGTGGACAACTAGATTAAGATATTCATTTTATTTGAACAATGTCCATGATATTTTTGGGATTGTTTTATATTACTTAAAATTTACTTAAAAATTTGAGAAATTGCTATCAAAAGCTGAATATACGTATTTTATTTTTTTAATAAATATCTAATTTAATAACTATCTTTATTACAACATTTCATTTAAAGATAACTATAATTCAATAATTGTAAAACAATGTAATAAAAGTTTGTATCATATGTAATTTATTTCAAAATTGCAGGAGTTTTGAATACTCAAGTATTCTAACGTACAGTGTACAGTAGCTTCATCTAAGGAAAATTTTTATGGAACTGTTTTACTTATTCGCCTAAAGAAAACTTTTCAGTATAAAAAGCATTCTTGTACAAACTGCGTTCTCGTACGCCACTTACATGATTTATAATAGTTTACCAATAAATAGGGTGGGCCAAAAATCCTTACACATATTTTAATGTTTAATTTAAGATCAAGTAATTAAGATAAGGGAATGCGGTTTGTACTCTTACGTTGAAAAACTTAGTTTAAGGAAATAAAAAATACTTCTAATTTTTCCTCATAGATGGCGCTGTATCTTAATAACAACTTAAATCAACTTTTTGCGGGGACAAAATAAATAAATAAATAAATAAATAAATAAAATAAAATAAATAAATAAATAAATAAATAAATAAAAAATAAAAATAAAATAAAAATAAAAATAAAATGTGGTCTAATGCATAAGAAAGTTTTCTGGGATCTTTTCAATTTTATTGTACAATTAAGAAATAATCTTGAATAATCATCCTTATTTGCGCATGGATGACGTATTTCAAATATTGAAACATTTCTATAATATATTTAGGTTACACAGGAAAAATTTAGGACTCTGGACAAGCCTTTTCTGCATACATCTAAAAAATACGTGAATTTCTCTCAATTTTAAATCATTTTAATATTTATCTATATTTGTGCGTGGGTGACTTTTTTCATAGAATAAAACTACTTTTTGTTATATTTCGTAGTCAGTAAGGGAAAAAAAAGAGCTTTTTACGCAATTTTTTCAATTACTAATTGTTAAATAATCATCCAGCAGTCCAAAAAGGGCTTCATATTAGAGCCTTTTTTGCTCCCAACAAGGAAATTGACGCTTCTTCCCTAATCTAAGCAATTTATAGACTGATGCCTATTCTATATACATTGATGAGTGTACTATCAAAATCACTGAAAGAAATGGTATTTCAATTAAAAAAGAAATGGACTGAAGTTCTTTCTGCATACACTCATTCAAGTAATAAAAAGGGAATAAGTTTGGAGATCAAATTGGCCACAGAAAATTACAAGACACGCTAATAAACTAAACTGAGGCAGAAGTAGCTATATCTAAGTAAAATTTTTTGGAACTTTTTCTTATTCGCCTAAAGAAAACTCTTCAGTATAAAAAGCATTGTTGTACCATAACCTCCTTAACTAGATGCCTGTTGCGTAGCTCGAAAACTAGGCAACAGTTGAAGCGGTAGATAGCGCCACTTGGTACAGATTGCGCGACTTTTTTATTCAACAGCCAACAAAATTTTTTAAAAGTTAGATATGATTCACATAAAAGGCGAGTAGAATCGAAGAAACGTCGATTTTATATAGTATGCATCACTTCTTTAAATTATTGGTGAGAGTGAATAAAAAAGTCCCATAATCTGTACTAGGTGGCGCTGTCTACCGCTTCAACTGTTGCCTAGTTTCCGAGCTACGCAACAGGTATCTAGTTGAGGCTATGGTTGTAGAAACTGCGTTCTCGTACGCCACTTACATGATTTTATAATAATATTTTTCTAAATAGTGTTGACCATTTTGAAAATTCTAAGGTATCGCAATAATATGCCTTAGTAGTCTGAACCGAAAGTTGATATACATGTTATAAGTTACCGTCGCACGAACCAGATAGATTATGGCGAATTTAGTACTTATAATTTTTTTACAGGAATACAAAGAAGAATCCTTTATCAGTGTGGTTTATTAGCCCAAATCCTTTAAAGTGCGATAGCGTCTAAACGCATTATATTCGATAGAGCTGAAAATTTATATACATGTTATAGGTCATCGTCATACCAGCTATATAGATTTTTCTGAATATACCACTTATAGACTTTCACAGGGACACAACGAAAAACTCTTTATCATTTTGATCTATGAGTTCAAATTATTTAGTTTAGTAATGTTAAATTAAACCCCATATTTTATGGGAAAAAAATACTCAAACACTCTATTATAACTTTCTCTTTCATTTGTTCAACTACTTTTCTTAATTTAATTTATTTATACAACCGGCAATTACTTAATTTTCGAAAAGTCGAGTGGAGTCACTCAAGATTTTTTTTTTTTTTTTTTTTTTTTTTTTATTCAGTAGTTTAATAACGGAACCCCTACGCATTAAACTTTGTAATATAAAAAGTTGAGATAATAAACCACTATGCTGAAAGAGCATACAACATTTTCAAACATTACATAAAAGAAGAAACCGGAATCTGTTAAAAATAAAACTTTCAGTACATCGAGAGATATTTCCATAACTAATCTTTTTCAAATTATATAATTTCCATTTCAAAATACGGTTTTCAAAACTTCACTCTGCTCATTACTGTGAGAAAAATTCTTCTAAATTTTTATTCTCATTGTAAATATATATCATAGAAAAAGTTTTCCAGCATGAAAATTTCATCTGAATAATTTTATGCAAATTACAAATCATTATTTTAACATAAAATCCACGTTATCGGTTTTACTAATGGCTCTTTTGGGTTTTGATGGAACCACGTGATGAGTTTGATTGCAAATATTTTTTTTTTATTTTTTATTTTGGTAAAACTTTGATACAAAAAATATATTCTGTTTATCTTATTTTTTTTTTAAAGTCCATATAAAAAAACATTACATTTTTTTTTTTTTTATTATTATTACTAGGAGAAATAATCTGTGAAAAATACATTTAATTTATAAAGAAAATTCTCTAAACTTTATATTTAATTGTGTAGTCTTAATTTATTATTAATGAGAATTTACTCGTATGACTAGTTTAGAATAGCATTATTATAGTTTGCATTAAATAAAAATATTTGCGCTTATTTAAAATACTTTATGAATACTTGATAAAAGTTTTTTGTTTTTAAATTTTGTATGTTTCAATTAATTTAATTATAATTTTAAAAAGGACCAAAACTTCAAAATTATCTGTTTCAAATTAAAAATTTCTTTTAGAATTCGTTTGCATACTTTTACTTAATGATAAAACTAAATATTTAATTTTCAGAATTTAAATTATATTATTAGAAATGTATCATATTGAAATAAACAATTTTACAAGAAATTATTTATAATAAATTTTTAAAGTTGCTGATTCTGTATACTAAACTTTGTTTACTTTCTGTATTGAGTTATAATCAGTCTAATATCTATTTCAATATCAGTTTTCTCCCTTTCATAGTAATAACATATTGGTTGAAGTTCATTTCCCAAGAATTTAATTTCAGAAAAGTTATTCATTCCGGAATTGAATAGTTTGTTCGTTCCCATGAGATGTCAAAAGATGTTCTTGAGAAACAATTTCTGAATCTTAGTGTATCTTGTAAACACCTTAGCACTGCATGTTAAAATCATTTTGGTGGATACAATGTTAAATCTGTCTTAGGCACGTAAAATACGTCAGGTCTGCAAGCCGAAATCATTTTGTAAATTTCAGGTAATTCTATGTAACTTCTAAATATTTAAACAAAATTTCAATGACTGACATATTTATTCCAAATCAAGCTTTCAGTTTAATCTCATATTTATGCATAAAAATGTGATTAAAGACGATTTACAAAATATAAGCTGAAAATTTGAATATAATTACTATTAACACTTCTTGCAGTGAAACCATATAAATACCTAAATAAGGCCTCGTTAGAGAGAATTATAGCGGGTCTGTACTAGAACAAACGCTAATAGAAGATTTTTTTCTATTTTAATTTTTCATGACATATCAGAATTGTTCGTGGCCAGTTCACGAACTATATATATATATATATATATATATATATATCAATGATGACCCATCCTGACAACGCATTTAAAAATTTTTTTTTTTTCAATTTCAAAAAAATCTTTTGCCGAGTTTTCAAGATTGACCAATGATGACAACGCATATGAGTTACATGGTTGCTTCAATCTCAAATGGACATTACACTGAATACATATGATGTGGAATATCGTCAACATAAGACTTTTATATAATATGGCAAAATTTAGCATCTAAGTATAGGTTCAATATTTCTGCTTCTAATTTGATGCCATAGATCCCAGTGAAGTGACGATTTTTAAAGCGATACAGGTCAAATTTTAGGGGATTTTAAATTTCCCCAAAAATACAATAAATGTATATTTTTTACTGTTACACAATGAATGGTTAGATCTGTTTTTAAATATATTAATAATCTATTTAAAAAAACTTTTAAAACACAAATTCTTATGATAGCGTATCATATAAAACTTTTCAAAGTTAGAATAAAATTTAATTTGAAAAAAAAAAAAAAAAAAATTACTTTTTTGTTTATTAACCTAATTTGGGGACATTTTTAACTGTGTTAAGAAAAGAGAAATTATTTCTTAAAATTCACAACAGATGGCAGTAACACACGATTGCCTATAAGTTTTGTGATTTTATTTTCTGATTAAGGGCCAATATCTGCAATTTACTTATTCGTTTGAGGCACCTTTTTATTATTATTTTAGTTTATTATTATTTTTTATATTATAACTTAACATTTTACTGATTTGGTTAATGTTTATGTGTCTTTCCTAATTATTTTTTTTTTTTGTATTGTTAATTGTTTTATTGACATTTTAGTGAATTTTTCGCCCAATAGAGGGCGCTTGTAGTCCACAAAAAACTCTTTTTTGCTTCTAAAAGAGATGTAAGAAAAAGGCTTCTTTAAAAAAAAAAAAAACTCTTTACAAATTTATAGAATACTGTGTAGTCAACGATAAATTTTCTTTTATCAATTGACATCGTTTCTACTAATTGTCCGCAAAAATTAACACTCCGGACCTTCAGGGTATCGAACGCGGGACCACCGGATTACTAACATGGCGCTCTTACTAACTGAGCCACGGAGAGACAATTGAAACCTTAAAATAGAGGCGCATTTTTTATTTGGTTGACATTCACAAACATACCGTAGTGAATGACAGTAGGTACATAAGAATTTGGGGAAAATAAGTTCAAAAATATATTTCGAGATTTCCAGAAAAACGTGCACAGTACGAGTTACTTAGTATAGATTAGTTTATTTTCTCCGAATAATGTATAAAAAATGTTTCCCAATGCTCATTTGTTTCTTCTACTGATACATGGCCTTTAGCGCTTTCCCTTAGAGTGTCCCAAATATATTATAGTAGGTTTATATCTTTAGAAATATTCTGCATTGTACATTCGAAGAATTCCTTTATCGAAAAGGAAATTGATCACTACCGAAAGAGCACAGTATGGCCTGGCGTTATCGTGTATTAGAATGCATTCGTACCATATTGCTTCAGTTTAAATAACAAAAATATGTCTGAGGATTCCATTACTACATCGATAACTCATTGTTACAAAGTATTTAATTCGTGTCAGTTATTTTACCTCGTACACAAGGTATCGTACACGTCGCTTTTCACTCCGAGTCATAAAAGCATAATACAATTACATGGTTGTTTCACACCGAACTCGCAATAATCCCTAATTGCTTTGAACAATACATTTCTAATATGATGTGAAACTAATCAGAGCTGCCATATGACAATTAGATTTTCTAAAAAGTTATGTGGACTAGATAAATATTTCAGAAAGTAATTTCAATTATCACCAACTAGTTTTAATAACTATAGTGTGATATAAAAAAATGTCTCTATTATCAGAAATTTCTTTAACTTTTTCATTTCTTAAAATTTCCAAAAACTGGAAAAGAAAAGAAAAATAAATCTTAATTTATTTTTGAGTTAAAAGAAACTCAGGGAAAAATAAGATAACTAATGAAAAATTTCCATTTTTTTTTTTTTTTAAATCTTCTCGCTTGTCTCGCTCTCTGTTCATTTGCTAGCAAGAATAAATCTCGGAACAAACATTGCTTATCTTAACTTTTAAAGTTAAATGCATGCTACTTTTCAATAAGATTTGCAGATTAATCTCTGGAAATCTTTCGGGATTTTCGTGATAGTTTGCATTTACGTAATTTTTCCCTTTAATATTCAACAACGCAATTTTACAAACACAGCATTTACTGTTTTTAAAATTGAAAAATTCTTCACTTTCAATCTTTGAAATATTTTCTGAATATTAAATAAATGTTTACTTAATCATTTATTACAAAATTTAATTTTTAAAAATGCCCCGGAAAATATAACTATTCCTAGAAAGATTATAATAACTAAAAATAATTAAAATATACATTGAGATTATTTATAGCAAAAATATGTAGAAGTAAAAATTTCTCTTTAAATTGTGAGAAAAATGAAAATATTTTTAGGTTATTTTATAAACCAACATTTGTAAGTCTTATGGATTTAAATTTCCATGTTTATTTCTTGTACTATTCCAATTATATTTCATAAAAAGGAATACTAAAAAAAAAAAAGAAAGAAAGAAAAGAAATATAAGTTTATGATGTTTATTTTTTGAAATTTTTGAATTATGCACTGTAATATGGGCCAAGTTTAAATAAATAATAATAATAATAATAAATAATAATAATAATAATTATATATATATATATATATATATATATATATATATATATATATATATATATATATATATATATATATATATATATATATATATAAACAGCAAACTAAAAATACTCAAAAACATTATTGCTCATGCATATATATTTGGACACTTTTTCTCATGGAAAGAGTTTTGTTTATACAGTTACAACCTAGCTGTAAAAGAATAAGTTTCAAAAAGAAGGAA
The DNA here is from genome assembly GCA_963930645.1 of Salticus scenicus. NCBI lineage: Eukaryota > Metazoa > Arthropoda > Arachnida > Araneae > Salticidae > Salticus > Salticus scenicus. Next base: position 226,294,425 of record OZ005654.1, on the reverse strand, counting down.
AATACACTCAATCAATAGCATACAAAAATTAGGTTTCATTTCCTAATGCGTCATTCACATGGTCTGCAAAAGTATGCGTAAATGAACATTCTCTCATGGATTATATATATATATACATAGTCAAACCTCGTTAACGTGAATCTCAAAGGGGATAAAAAAATTTGTTCATGTTATCAGTTGTTCATACTATCAGTAACTAATCTTCATTTTGACAAAACAATATGTTTAATTAATGGTTATTGCACATTAAATTGAAATTAATTGTAATTTCGGTTATTTTATTTTATAAAAAGATCTTTGTTTTTGAAAATTACATGTGATTTTTATAAATAAATTTCTGCGTTCAACATTCTTTGTTGCAATATATTATAATTTAATACAAAAAAAAAAAAAATAGAGTATTTACACTAATAATGTAAGAATTATTAATAACAAATAGTTACTGTGACTATAGTTTTTCCAGTATTCATGTAGGATTATTTAAATTGAGTGAAATTAATAGTTTTCTTTCCTTAGATTTTAAATATGGTACACAATTTTGTTCTTTAAAATAAATCATCCATATATATACATATATATATATATATATATATATATATATATATATATATATAAAGATTTTATTTTTTAAAAAAATAAGCATTTTTTTTTTGTCTATTTAAAATAAGTTTTATTGATGTACACTACTCAAATGAAATTATTTATTTCCTGGGAAATGTATAATGATTTTGCATTTCCTTTATGCATACTAAATTTAAATGTTCATAGGAAAATTAAGATGATTAAACTAAATGTTTTATTTAAAGATTTTGGTAGTTAAAATGTGTTAAACAACTTTTAATTCTTCGGAATACATAAAAAAAATTTCTTTAAAAATATTTATTTCAGATTCTGTTACGGTTGAATAAAATAACGTTGAAATACATATGAAGTATATTCGCTTTATTATTTTATTTATTTCACGGATCATGCGTACTATTTTTAGTCATTTTATGTAGGTATCCATTCATATGTTTTCCGAAGAGCCATTTTTTAAAGATTTTTTTTTTTTTTTTTTTAATTTCTTTTAACAAGTTCCCTGTTTGTTGTGTATTTTGTTATTTTACGCATCTTAGACAATATCTTCTCGACAAAAGAATCGATAATAAATACGTTTATAGTAAAATAATTTACAAATATACTACATCATACAAACTTTTAAATGTATTCTTTAAGAATTTTATATTTTTAACTCTGTTGTAATTATGTGATGCCCAGCATGACAGTGGTTTAAATCATTCTAATATATTCAAATAGAGAGACTGTAATATTAGAAAATTATGTAACAATAAAAGACTAGTGGTTTAACAGATTTATTTGTTAAATAATAAAGTACATAAATTCAAAACAACTATATTTGTAATCAGATTCTGCTGAATGGCCGGAGGCTTTTTATTATATTAAAATTTCCGACAAATATAATTTTTTAATATTTAATTTATATTATTCGCTGAATTTACATTTAAATTAAAAAACGCTGCGTTTATTATTAGGCATATATTAAAATAAATCCTTTAAAATGTATTACATATGTACTGCAGCATCGACTATACAAAAAAGTCAGTTTAAATGATAAACTGTAAAATACTATTAATTTTACGACTTAAATGGTTAATGATTTTTAATCGAATTTCTACTCAAATATTGCGTTCATCATAACCAACCATAATTGCAACATATATATATATATATATATATATAACATATATATATATATAATATATATATATATATATAACATATATATATATATATATATATATATATTAATGAATGTGTATGATTATTACAATTTAATACAAAATCTACCCAGATGTGCTAAACCATTTACAATTTAAGGCACCAATGAATAATACAGTCGAATATAGAAAATTATCATTCGTTTCAAATGAATAAAATTACAAATTTAAAAATGGTTCAGGTTCGTCAATTGAATCCAATAAATTTAATTACACATTAAATGAAAAAGGAATATCTATAGAATTTGTAGTTTATATCAAATACTTTACAAATAGCAATAACGTCAACTTCTCATAAATCTAACAATATTTAAATACTTTATCACTTTTAGCATTAAAACAATCTGTAAGCTTGCCAACTTTTGCTTTCAAGTTCTCTTTACTAATATCATTTTATGTATGTGTTACTAATGGCTCCAATTATCTTTTTTTTAGCACACATATGTAAATGACATTAATTTCGCTCTGCATATTTAAATATTTGTTCTTCAATGGTAGTTAAATAAAAGAGCGAAGTGTTATGCGGTGATTTAATTATACTTAGTATAATATTGTTAGCTGTTTAACTACCTAGAATGTGTAATGATATAATTAACGTTTACATAAGAAATTTTTTCTTTAAAAAATTAACATAGATTTAAGTTTATAAATATAAACACAAGTACGTGATACAAAGAAAATAAAAAATAAAAACATTCATTTTATTTCAATGCATTAAAAAATAGATAAAATGCAAATTTATAAGTTAATAATACATACTTCTAAATAAAACACATATCTCAATGGTAAAATTAACAATGCTAATCCTTAATGTTTTCATATTGAAATACTTAGAACAATTTATAATGTTTTCTGAGTAAAAACATTAGCATATGAAAAACATTAAAAATTCGTAAATTTTTATATTTTTTACTGATAGTTTGTTATTTAATTTGTTAAATAAGACAACTAGGCTTCTTTTTACTGTTTAAAAATACTGGTAACTTATCTCAAAATGTTAAACAAGATGAAATTCCGCTTATTAACTTACAAAAGAGTAAGCGGCTAGTTTTATTGTTTGACGAAAAGAGAAGACATGCATTTTTTAAAAATATCGAAATTAATTTTGTCTAGTTTTAACTACGGTTTATGCAACTAAAAAGGGACAAATCGAATTTTTTAACACCTACTTGAGGAAGAGAGTTGGATTATTGATTCAAACTAAACTAAAAAGTTCCTAAAAATTTGCAGAAAATGTAACATTCTTCTCATAAGTTACGCACCTCTCCTAACAGTTTCTAGCTTCTCCCTAAGGCGACTGCGTATAAGAATCCAACGTTACACGTCATCTTGTTCAACGCGGCTTGTTGCCCTAACTTATTTAAATTAAGGTGACCAGCCCTCTTCATAAACTGCCTTCGTCCTCAGAAAACCTCAGAAAACGTTGACAATGCATTTTTTAAATATTTTTAGCCAACTGTTTCCGATAGATGCTGCCTTCAGCAGCGTTTATGCGATTCAACAGAAAATTTATTTAACTAACTTCCCGACTAGCTAGACATTTGAAACTTTCAGATTAGATCAGAACACGGTGAAAATGCATTTTTTAAATACTTTTAGCCAACTGTATAGGGTCCCTGCTGCCTTCGGCAGCGTTACCAGTTCAAATCTTGGAATCGATTTGTAACTAACTTCCCGACTAGCTAGACATTTAAAACTTCCGGAAAAGCTCAAAATACGGTGACAATGCATTTTTAAAATATTTTTGACCAATTGTTTCGGGTCACTGCTGCCTTCGGCAGCGTTTACATGGTTCAACAAAAAATTTATTTAACTAACTTCCCGACTAGCTAGACATTTGAAACATTCAGAATAGTTCAGAACACGGTGAATATGCATCTGTTTAATACTTTTAGCCAACTGTTTCAGGTCCCTGCTGCCTTCGGCGGTTACGTCGCCGTTGCGACCGGGACAGATGCGACCGGGGTTAAAATCGTAGCACTTGCGACCGAATTCTTAAATCTATGCACACCTGTTCATCGCAAGGTAGCTTTTCCGACCGCTATAATTAAAGGCATGACAATCACTGCGTCAATGGATATATCACATTTACGAGAGGCAAAAGGTTACCCTGATTCCCTTAGCAATGCCCATTAAATTTAATGAACATTATTTCAAAACAATCTATTTGTTGTTGAATTTTTCTCACCAAAAAGATCAAATATTTTACTATGTAAAAATCATTTAAAATATGTTATAGTATAATAACATGACCACAATTCTATTAATAATTACTACATAAATACAACGATGGTGCACAATCATTTTTGCAATCATTATTATAAACTATTAAAATTATCGAATTCGGAGCATATTCAGATTTATTTATTAGATATTCTTATTAATAAAATTAGTACATATATTTGAGTTAATGAAAAATTTCATTAATCTTCAAAATAAATAAATAAAGAGAAGTATCTATGAAGTACCAATAAAAGAAATTTAATCAAACTTGGTATTTTTTTAGACCCTTGACATAATTTGGTGTTTATTAAATTGGAGGATCAATCGCTCAACAAGTGACGCTGTGATCCCATGCTTTCAAAATTTTTAACATTGCAGTATAGGACAAAATTTCGTATAAATGTACATAATGAGTTACTTTTAACGTGTGACTGTAAAATTAATATGAATTATTAATAATAGTAGTAGTAAACTAGGAAAAAAGGTTTGTGCATGTGGGAACATTGCTTCTTTCCCTGGGAGAGGGGGGGGGATTTCAGTATGGGTATCTTTCTGAAAATCTCGTCAATACCTTTAAAACGAATGTTTGAACAATAGGTCTGCGGTAATTTAAAACAAAGTTATCGATTTTTTTCTTCTTTTTTTAACGAAAAAAATCGCATTTCTTTTGATATTGGCAAAAAAATTGACTTTTTGGCGGCATTCACTCATATAATTCTGTCAAATATAAATCATCTGCATTTATAATGAAAAATAATTTTATAATTTTATAAATAATTTTCATTGCATGAAATTTCTGTAAAATTACATAGAAGAAAGTCTTGTGATGTGGCTACATCATACTACCTTTTTATTTATTTAATGTATTCACTTAAATGTAAAATCTCTCTCTTACTCTATCTTTTTTATTATTATTATATTTAAGAATATAAATACATTATAAAACATTACGAACAACAACAACAATAATAATCTTTATGTATATAAAAGGCAATGTTTGTGTGTGTGTACAGCGTAGCGCAAAGACGGTAGTTCGAACAGTCACGTGTTTTGACACGAAGGTGCCCTCCGAGGGATCCTTGTGCACCTCGAAGCTCGATTTTAGAATGTTTGATTAGTTTTCTTTTAATTAATTAAAATGTGCAAATAATAACTTCAAATTAGCATTATATTAGTCATTTAAATTTTAGCTATAATTTAATTGTTGCCAAAAAAGAATTACAGGGTTTTTTTTTCGGTATAAAAATAAATGCATTTAATTAAACGTGAACAATAAAAAATTATGCATCTCAAAAGAACTGTCGTCATTATCACTTTAAAAAATTTATACATATTGATAAAGGGCTAATATAGTTCGCGATGCCAAAGTATGTTGTTCTAAATCGGTTTTGCATTTTTAAAAGAAATTTTTTTTTTTTATATTTTTACTGCCAAGTTGTTGGGAAAAAAAATCAGTTTTTTTTATTTATAATAACTCAAAAAAAAAAAAAAAAAAAAAAAAATATATATATATATATATATATATATATATATATATTAAAAATATTTTGAAAAAAAAAAAAGCTAAAATAATAGCGAAAAAGAAAACTCAACTAACTTAATTATTAAAAAAAAAAAAAAAAAAAAAAAAACTATTTTTTATAATTAAAATAATTCTTGATTGTAATTTTTGATGAAATATTTTTTTAATATTTTTCTGTAATAATTAATGGAAAGAAATCATTTTTAAGTACATATGTGAAATACATTTTTCGAATAATAGCCTAAATGATAGTATTGAGAAAGCTCGGCTAATTCAATTAGCATATATTATATATTTTTTAATGTGAAATTTTATGAATTAGATTATTTAAATAATATAATTTTAATTAGTTCTTTGTTCTATAATCATGGCAAAATGTATCTTTTTATATTACAAAGTATTTTGAAATAGATTTTCTACTAAAAGTTCAAACAGTAATATTAAGTAATCTGATCTGAATTCATTATTTAAAAAATATTCTTGATAATTAAATAAGTTTTTAATTATAATATATTTTTAATTATTTTTTATATTATTACTGCTTAAAATAACTTTTTATATTAAAAATAATTTGGTTGTGGTAGTTTTGGTGTTAAACCCGACTGAGGACATGAGGGTCGACAACCATGACCTAGGATTGAACCCGACACTTCCTGTCGACCAACGTGGACAGCAGAACTTCTGGGCTTATTGATTAAAAGTCCAAATAATTGTATTCAGCGATTTGATCTAACTCAATTATAATAAATAACATTTTTAATAAACAAATCAATTTTTTAATTGAATATTTCATTAAATAATTTCTTAACTAGCCCCCACCCCTTTTTTTTTTTTTTTAATAATTATGCATAGAAAATAAAATCTTTTAATATTAAAAGTGTTTTAAAATATTTTTTTTCTAACGAAAGCAGAAACAATTGCATTGAGGAATCGCAACAAATTTAATTATTAAAATTTATATTTTTCTTAATTCATTTAGTCCTTAGATAATTAATTTACTCTTTCTTTGATTTTTTTTTTTTTTTTTTTTTTTTTTTTAATACAACAATTCTAATTAGATCCTTATTTCTATAATCAGTTATAGAAAAAAATATTTTAAGAGCATTTTGAATTAGATGTTTCATTTTAAAGCTCAAACAATAGTATTTACATAGCTGCCAAGTCTTTTAATTTATTCCGGATGTTTATTTGTTAGTCCCGCCGCTTTTTCACACCGTAATAGTTTTAGAGTGATTTTCTTAATATTTAGTCGTAATTATATATCGAAGAAATTTTTTCTACAAAGGTTACAGTGTGAAAAAAGTGCGGAGCTAAGAACATTCTGGAATAAATTAAAAAACTTGGCAGCTATGTATAAACAATTTCAATTAATTTAATTATTATAATTTTACATTTTTAATAATTAAATTATTTTTAATTTGAATGTATTATTAAATGATTTTTTAATTATTATATTTTATACATAATAATATATTTAAAAAAAAAGTTTTTTAATTAAAAATATTTTGGTGGTTGTGGTTTAAACGTTAAAGCCTATTGACGATATACAGGTCCTAAGCCTGGATGAAATGCCTTTCATGAGAGTTATTTCTAATGAGCCCTGGTCTGCATATACGCGAGTTTCAGAGAAAACCATGGAAAATTGCAAACGTCTAGGTTGAAATATGGGATCGTGGATCGAACAAGGCAAAAGAAGCCAATCAGATCCCACTAGTGGCTGAGCGGATCTTCGCTCAAAGCTGGTAGACGTGAGGTGCTGGGTTCGATCCCAGGTAACACTCGTCGACCTAGCCGTCCGGAATTTTCCGTGGTTTTCTCAGAAACTTGCGTAAATACAGGCTAGGAACCCTTAGAAAGGCCTCCACGGAAGACATCCCCTTTCAGGCATAGGACCCTAGAGTAGTCAATCGGCCTTATTCCCAAACACTAACACCAATCTATCAACTTGGAGAGCAGAACCGCTCGGCTACTGAAATAGGCCTTTTAATTAAAAATCCAAAAAATAGTATAAAGTAATTTGAACTATTTTAATTATAAAAAAAATATATTTTTAATAAATAATTTTTTATTTTTTAATTAGAATATTTTATTGAATTATTTTTTTAAACTAGTTATTATTATTATTATTTTCGTTCATAGAAAAGAATATATTTTAATATTAAAAGTATTTTAATAAAGATTTTTCTATTAAAAGCCGAAACAATAATACTAAACAATCTCAACTAATTTTATTTAATTATTAATATATATACATATATATATATATATATATTAGTTAAATTAATTTTATAGATTTTTTATTTTTATTTATTTATTTATTTTAATTTTTAATTATTTACAGGTAAAAAATAAAATAAATAAATAAACAAATAAAACAATATTATATAGTATTTATAGTATTTAAAAATAAATTTTTCCATTAAAAGCTCAAATAGTTCTATCAAACAAACTAATTTTATTATTAAACATTTTGATGTTTAATAAATGCAATAATTTTTAATTATATTTTTATATTACACAATTCTTTAGATACTTTTTTCTATAATCTCCCAAAGAAAAAAATATGTTTACATTAAAAGTATTTAGAAATAGATTTATCAATTAAAAGCTCAAATAGTTATATTAAACAAATATTAAACAATCTCAACTAATTTTATTTAATTATTAATATATATACATACATATATATATATATATATATATATTAGTTAAATTAATTTTATAGATTTTTTATTTTTATTTATTTATTTATTTTAATTTTTAATTATTTACAGGTAAAAAATAAAATAAATAAATAAACAAATAAAACAATATTATATAGTATTTATAGTATTTAAAAATAAATTTTTCCATTAAAAGCTCAAATAGTTCTATCAAACAAACTAATTTTATTATTAAACATTTTGATGTTTAATAAATGCAATAATTTTTAATTATATTTTATAATTCTTTAGATACTTTTTTCTATAATCTCCCAAAGAAAAAAATATGTTTACATTAAAAGTATTTAGAAATAGATTTATCAATTAAAAGCTCAAATAGTTATATTAAACAAATATTAAACATTTTGATTTTTTAGTAAATAAATTCAGTTTTGTTAACTCTTTTTAACGAATTTAATCAGTGAACCCCCCCCCCCCCACTCCTTACACATAAACACATCTCCTGTGTTGCACCTGCTTTCGGATAGATCCGGTCGCAAGTGCTACCCTCAAACCAAAACGGTCGCAAATGCTACGATTTTAACGCCGGTCGGATCTGTCCCGGTCGCAAGTGCGACACCACCCCTTCGGCAGCGTTTATATGGTCCAACAAAAAAATTATTTAACTAACTTCCCGACTAGGTAGACATTTGAAACTTTCAGAATAGTTCAGAACATGGTAAAATTCCTTTTTTTAATACTTTTAGCCAATTTTTTCGGGTCCCTGCTGCCTTCGTCAGCGTTACCAGTACAAATCTTGCAATCGGTTTTTAGCTAACTTTCAGAAAAGCTCATAACACGGTGATAATTCATTTTTACTTCCTTATACAAAGTATAAGGAAGTATAGTAATCCCGATTTGCGAAATGGATTTTGTATTTCACATTGCTCGAAAACGAATGATCGCTGAATGTTGCTAATTTATACGTGTGACTTTCATGATGTCTAGTTGCACACCTGCAAGTGTCATCTTAACACGAGCTCTCGTTTTAGAGATATAAGGGATTTTACACGATTTTTCGTGACGTCTGTATGTGTGTGTGTGTGTCTGTGTGTGGGTATGTCGCATAACTCAAAAACGGTTGGACGTAGAAAGTTGCGAATTGGTACATAGGTTTGTTATAACATCTAGTTGTGCACCTCCCTTTTTGGACTTTCTATGATTTTCCGTTTTGGAGATATTTAGGAAAATTAGGTTCATAATGACAAAAATTTGGCCATAATGTATCAAAAAACGGTAATAACTCAAAAACGGTTTAGACAAATCTTGCAATTTAACTGACTTTCCGATTAGCTAGACATTTGAAACTTTCAGAAAAGCTCAGAACACGTTGACAATGCATTTTTTTAATATTTTTAGCCAACTGTTTCCGATACCTGCTGCCTTCAGCAGCGTTTATGCGATTCAACAGAAAATTTATTTAACTAACTTCCCGACTAGCTAGACATTTGAAACTTTTAGATTAGATCAGAACACGGTGAAAATGCATTTTTAAAATACTTTTAGCGAACTGTATAGGGTCCCTGCTGCCTTCGGCAGCGTTACCAGTTCAAATCTTGGAATCGATTTGTAACTAACTTCCCGACTAGCTAGACATTTAAAACTTCCGGAAAAGCTCAAAATACGGTGACAATGCATTTTTAAAATATTTTTGGCCAATTGTTTCGGGTCACTGCTGCCTTCGGCAGCGTTTACATGGTTCAACAGAAAATTTATTTAACTAACTTCCCGACTAGCTAGACATTTGAAACATTCAGAATAGTTCAGAACACGGTGAACATGCATCTTTTTAATACTTTTAGCCAACTGTTTCAGATCCCTGCTGCCTTCGGCAGCGTTTATATGGTCCAACAAAAAAATTATTTAACTAACTTCCCGACTAGGTAGACATTTGAAACTTTCACAATAGTTCAGAACATGGTAAAATTCCTTTTTTTAATACTTTTAGCCAATTTTTTCTGGTCCCTGCTGCCTTCGTCAACGTTACCAGTACAAATATTGCAATCGGTTTTTAGCTAACTTTCAGAAAAGCTCAGAACACGGTGATAATTCATTTTTTTTAAAATATTTTTAGCCAACTGTTTCGGGTCCAATGTCAATGTTTTTTAACATTATTTATATTTCTAAAAGTGTATAAGGAAGTCATGTGGTGCCCACATCAGATTTTTTAATCATGTAACAATTTTATTTTTAAAACGTAATTTAATTAAATTTTTTTTTACATTATCATTCCTCACAGAAAATGTTGAAAATGTTCGCCACCATTTTGAATGCAAGCATGAACACGTCGAACCAGGTTTTTGACACACTTCGCAGCATTCTTCGTGTTATTGACGATATTTCTTCAGTTATGATCTGTTTTAATTCATCGATGTTTGCAGGACTTCTCTGGAAAAGCCTATGAAATGATAATGTAAAAATGATAATGATAATGTAAATGTAATGTAGGAATGATAATGAAAAAAATAAATAATAAATTTTATTTTTCATAAATAAAATTATTACAGGATTAAAAAAAATGCGTCTCCATTTCTATTTTTACCTCACAAATAAAGTTGTAACAGTCCAATAGTGTTGGAATTTGTCTCCCACGCATACACTAGGTTCAAACAATTATAGTTCAGTGTTAGAATAGTTGCCGCATCCGTCATATTTAAGGGTAATAAGAAAGACCAACGGGTACTCTTTTAAACTGATCACCCTGTACGTAATAAACAAGTTGAGAGAAATTCTTGCAGGTACTTTATACATAATTGTTACTAGATTTTTACAATTTAAGGTGAATTATTTGTTTTTTTTTTTTAAATTCGAAGACACCGCCATATTTGACCTCAAATTCAATTTTAAAAATCTGGTTGCCCTACGTAAATATATATAATTGCATACATGATTGCATACACGATTTGATATAATTGCATACATGAATTTAAATATTTCTGTGTTCTTATTTTGATAAAACTGCTATTTAAAACAATGTTCATAATACAATATTTTAGTGAATGATATAAAAATAGTTAATATAAGATGAAGTGGGATAAATGTAATAGTGATTTGGCATAGTTCAATTTTGACCACATTTTGCGCAATTGCTATTAAACTTAGACTTCTGAAAAGTTTTAGATTTGAATTATAACTAATTGGCTTTTAAAAAGTATGAACATTTTATAATTTAACAGTTTGCCTCTTAAATAAGAAAAAAATATGAAAACTTTGTGTTTCATGGGTCCATTCACCCTATGATTTGAGGGAAGCGCATGGTGATTATAATTATAGTTGCGATTTCAAAATGTTCTAACTTTAAAACACTCTGTTACAATGACTTGATATTTTTACCAGAACATTCGTGAGGCAATAGAATTTTGTTTGGTGAAGCAGAAAATTTTCAAAATATGACGATGACGTAAACTGTGTAGAAGGCTCTGTTAGGGGAATTTTAGGAAAAATGCTTAAATAGATTCGTTAAACACGGGAATGTTTTTAGTCGAAAGGAAACAATACGCTCAAGCAGTTTATGATAAATTTATTAGCAAAAAGACAATAAAACGTGTTTACAGCGAAAACAGTGATAGTGGCAATAGAAAAAGTGGAGCTTCATGACACAAACCCCTACGGATGATTAACTGTACATTTTGGAGCTACTTCTTTCCTTCCCGAAACGAAATCCAATCGGCTCAAGATTGTTCTGGTAATATATCAAGTCATTATGAGCTGTAGTTTTAAACTTAGAGCGTTTTGAAATCGCAACTTTAATTATAATCACCTTGTATAACCCCGGCCTGCTCCACCTATATACAGTAAATTAGAAGTTATTTAAGTGGAGCTAAATTTCCTAAGTAATCTGGAAAATTTTTAATTTTTATATCTATGAACTCGTTACAGTGTTTTGAACTTTTCTGTAGACCTCGAACTAGCACATCACATCTTAAGCTTTTTAACACTCTAATAAGAATCTAAAAAAATGAATTAGATCATTGTGTTTAATTAAAAATAAAAATATAAAATTTAAAAATTTAAATTTCTAAAAATGTATTTATAAGTGATGCAGTTGAGGTGCTTGAGCCACGTGTAAACGTTTATATTTGTCCGTTATATAAAATTCTTTAGGTAAATGTAAACACAGGAAATAAACAAAAAAGGTTAAGAAACATTACAAATCTGAAATTATGTATTAAAAATTTGCATACCAAACTTAGTTTCTTTATCAAAAACTTTGGAGTTTACTTCACATGTACAACAGTGGGGAAGCTAAAAATTTTAAGAGATGTCCTGCGTCAGAGAGGGAAATATATTCAAACTTCTAAAACTATCACTACTTCATATTTGATTTCGATTACTAAAGCTAAGTACAAGAAAGAAAGGTTTATACAAAAAGCTACAATAAATATTAGGTCGAAATTCATCTTATCAGTTTAATTATAAGCTGAGGACAAAGTCATCCCATAGTTGCACTCACACCTTGTTTATACCTACCGCGCATCTTTAAAGTTTATTCCCCTCTTTATAGGTTAAGTAATATTATGTTTTTAATAGTTTCTGTGGAATGAAACCATAATATTTTTTAAATGTATTGCTTACTGTTATTTGACGTGATGTGAAGATAATAATAAATACTCGTTCTTTCATTCACAAACCAAAACTATATTAAACATACAATACACAGATGTAAATATGCGTGGAAAACATGAGGTGCGATAAATCATTGCGAATAAATAATAAACAATATAATGTGAAGTAACAATGCGAAAGTAATGCGAAAGATAATAATGTGAAAGATAGCATGCAAGCTACCGTGCGGATGAAAAAGAATAAACTGTTCTTTTCGGTTTCTGTTCGAATAGAGTTGAGATGTTCGTACCTGTTGAACAGAAAAAAGTAAAGATGAGATGAAAACAGTTAAATCAAAAATGTCATTGAGTGCGGAGTTCGATTATGTTAAGAATCGAATATGACTGTATGGTGGGAATCGAACATGACTCCCACCCTATCAGGGCGCTAGTCCTGATATAAAGGGAGAACGGAAATTTTGTTAACAGTTCTTTTAACAACAGAGTCTTTAGTTTTTATAGCCACCACTCTTACCAGTCCGTCGGTACCGGTGTGAACCTTTGTAATTCGACTAATTGGCCAGGATAAAGAATGATGATAATCTAGTCTATGATAATCACTAATTCTCTTTCCTTGATATTTGTTGCAGGATGTTGCCATTGGTTCTTGAGATTCCTGTTACAGGATAATGGTTCATCTGCAGGTGAAAGCATGACATCACCTGTAAGAAAATGTGATGGGGTGAGAACATTAATAGAGCATAAGTGTGAAATATGTTTCTCTTGTATAATAAGGTCGCTCAATTTGTGTTTAGACGGCAATATTACCGGATGCATTTCGTTAAATGATAATTGAGCATTTTGTAAGCGCCCTCCCACCCGTAACAGACCGTTCTGGTCAATGAATGGGTGTAGAGAGTGTAAATGACTTTTTCTAGACAAAATGTTTTGATTCTTGATGTGTTTTAAGTCTTCGTGAAAGTATTTATTTTGTACCCATCGAATGATGTTCTCTTCGGCGTGTTTAGTTTCCCTACATGTAAAAGGGGAACAAGAATCATTTGTTGAGACATGAACTTACTGATTTGCAGTTATTTATGAATCTTATGCAATATGCCAGAATGCGTCTGATTTTAAAAAATGAAGAAAATTTATTGAATAGTTGATCATAAAGATCATTAGATGTATCAATATGGTAAGACAAAATGGGATCAGCTTTCTTTTCAGCCGAAATTTGATCCTCGATTTCCTTAGACTTAGGCGCATCATTTGGCCAATGTGTAGGATCCAAAAGTAGCCAACTTGGGCCATTCCACCACAAGTTGCATTCAGGTAAACTTTTAGGATCGATGCCCCGAGAAGCGATATCAGCGGGGTTTTCTTTAGATGGAACGTGTCTCCAATGTTTTGTGGGAAGAACATCTAATATTTGTGACGTTCTATTTGAAACAAAAGTTTTCCACTTACGTGGATGTGCGGATAACCAAGAAAGAACAACTGTTGAATCTGTCCATGCGTAAATGTCAAAATTATAATTTTCTAATATTTTTATGACTGAAAAAAATAACTTAGATAATAAATAAGCACCACAAAGTTCCAATTTGGGAACGGAAATTTGCTTGATAGGAGCTACTTTAGTTTTGGCAACTAAGAGTGAGACTTTTGATTTGTTATCATGAGTCTGTCGACAATAGATTGCAGCGGCGTAAGCATGTGTTGACGCATCGCTGAAACCATGTAATTCAAATGTACTATCGGATGAAAGCATGACGCATCTAGGAACAGAAAATTGGCTAATTTTATTGAATGAATTCTCATATTTAATGAGCTCCTCTTCAAATTGTTGCGGAATAGGAGAATCCCAGTCTCCTTTTGTTAACAATAGCTTTTGATAAAATATTTTTAACACTACTGTACAAGATGAAATTAACCCTAGAGGATCAAAAATGCGTGCGGATTCAGACAAAATGCGTCTTTTTGTTAGTGGTGGTTTGAGAGTAAGTGCGGTTTTGAAAATAAATGTATCTGCTAAAGAGTTCCAGTAAAGCCCTAGAACTTTAGAACTTTCATTGTTGTTTGGTATTATTTTAAATTCTGTATCTGTGATGCAATTTTCTCGAAATTCCGTAAGGAATTCATTCGAATTGGAATTCCACTTTCTCAAATGAAACCCATGTTCTTCCAAAACATTAGCAGTTTCCTTAGCGATTGATATTGCGCTATTAACTAAGTTTGAACCAGATATCAAGTCATCCATACATATATCTTTTAACAAAGTACGCGAGACGTGTGTATTTTGATTATAATCTAGAGCGATTTGCTTAATGCACCTAGTGGCCAAAAAGGATGCTGGAGCAAGGCCATATGTAACAGTCTTCAATTTACATTCCTTTATTTCCTCATTGGGGTTGTATCTCCAAAGGATTTTTTGATAATTTTGATCGTCCTCAGAAATTAAAACCTGGCGGTACATTTTCTCCACGTCTGCAGAAAAAACAATCTCCGATAATCGAAAATTAAGTAAGATCTCAAAAATGTCTCGTAATTTAGGGCCATCACCTAAAACTGAATTTAATGGTTTACCATCAGAAGTTTTACAGGAACCTTCAAAAACGACTCTTAATTTAGTGGTAGTGCTAGAAGGTTTAATAACTGCGTGATGAGGTAGGAATTATTGTTCCCATTGAGAAATTAAATATTTAGCGAATTCCGATTAATTACCTCCATGTGTCCTAATTGTTCATATTCATATAAAAAATCTTTATATTGTTGTTCAAATTCCAGATTTTCAGAAAATTTCCTCTCCATTGCATATAATCGGGAAAGTGCAGCGGGTTTTGTATTACATAATTCAGATTTACGTTTATAAAATGGTAGTTTTACTACAAAACGGCCTTCTGGATCAATTGAATAATTTTCCTGAAAATGTGACTCCACAAACTGTTCCTCGGGTGAAAGTAACTTCTCACTTGGATTAAAAACTTCTTCTAATTCCCAAAAACGTTTTAACTCACTATCAATATTAGTTTCGTAAATATGTAAATTTGAAATCGAATTAGATTTTGTCTGAGATTCAGGTAATTTTCCGGATACGAGAAAACCAAAAATTGAATTTTGAGCAATTAAACCATTCTCAGTACAAATTGTTTGACCAGGAAGAAAAATAGAAAAAAAATAATCAGATCCCAAAATCATATCAATTTTACTTGGAATTTCAAATTTGGGATCGGCCAGTTGCATATTTTTTAAATGCGAAAAATGTTCCTTGTTTATTTTCTCTGATGGCAATGGAGCTGTTAATTTATCTAATATAAAAACTCGCATGGATAACTTGACATCGGAATCGTGAATGGAAATTAAATTAATGTCTGTATAACCTTTAGTTATTGCAATCTTTGAATTTGCCAACCCTTTGACGGGAAATCTTGCATTTTTTCTCTCATAACCTAAAATACTCATACATGATTCAGTTATAAAAGAACTTTCAGAGCCCGAATCGCATAAAATTTTTATCACATGTCTCTGACCCATTGAAACATAAATATAAGCGCTAGCTGTAGGAAGTAAAGCGAAAGATGTTTGTATAGAATGGTTATGAGTACTTGTTTGCCATTGAGATATGCCAGATGGCTCTGTATGATTCTCAGAATTTTCAAAATTATTACCAGCAGATGAAGCCGAAGCTGTATAAGTTTTCAAATTATTATCGCATATACTAGAATACTGTTTTGCATTACAAAAATGACAGGTATAAGTGGAATTACATTGAGCGATAGAGTGTATATTACATAAACAGTTGCAGCATAATGAGTTCTTTCTAACAAATTGTTTTCTATCCTTAACAGGAAGTTCTTTAAATTTAAAGCATTTGAACAAGAAATAATTATTGTTTTTACATAAAATGCATTTGTAATTAACGTTAGAATGAAACTTAGATAACTTAAATTGTTTATCCTTATTTTGTTTATACTCATTCTCTTTACTCTCATTTTCATTACATAATTCCATAGATGCACATTTATCATTAATAAATTGTAAAAAGATCTCTAAAGTAGGAAAATCAATTTTTGCGGAATATTTTGCCCATTCTTCACGTGATTTATGGTCAAGTTTTTGTAATAAAATATAAATTAACCATACATCTCTTTCAGTAGCTTTAATGTCAATAGTCTTTAATCCCCTTATTACTTCATCCGAAGTATCTGCTATCTTACGTAAGTTATATGCAGTAGCATGACTTACAGTTGGTTGATCCATAAAGGTTTTAATAAGTGCAGAAATAATTTGTTTTTTCTTATCATACCTAGTAAGTAATTTTTCCCAGGCTTCTAGATAACTATTCTCAGATATTGGAATGTGTTTAATAATAGAAGCCGGTTCATCTTTTAATAAACCCTTTAGGTATTGGAATTTTTGTACATTACATAAATTAACATTTTCGTGAACTAATGATATATACAAATCCTTAAAAGACATCCAATCTTTATAATTACCACTAAACGGGCAAATATTTAATTTTGGTAAACGAAAATTACTAGATATAGCATTTGTATTAATGGTAGGATTTTGAAAATTTAAAACATTAGATTGCAAGTTTACAGATAAATTTTCAAGTTTTTGTTGAAGCTTGGCTTTGGTTTCATAATATTTTATCTCGAATTCTTCTATTTCTGAAATTTCATCAGGTAATTCAGAATCGGCTTTATCAAAATCAGAATAAATAATTTCAATCTTTTCAAGTTTATTTAAGAGATCATGTTTTTGAAAAATTTGATTTTCATTATTTATGAATTTCATAATTCTAGTAAGCGCAGATTTCGCTCTGCCTCGATAATGTTTTGCTATTTTTTCAGCATCTTCTAAAGCGACAGTTTCATTAGTGTCATCGTCATTGTTCTTTTTGCTTGCCATTACTACGTAATGGAGTAATGCGAAAAACCAAAGTCAAACTTGTAAAATAGGAAAATAAGTACTTATCTGTTTTATTCCTTAATAACTACGCTTGGATATCCAAATTTGTAAGCTATCCAAAATTCACACAGAACATCTCGCCGGTGCCTCCAAAAAATGTTATTTGACGTGATGTGAAGATAATAATAAATACTCGTTCTTTCATTCTTAAACCAAAACTATATTAAACATACAATACACAGATGTAAATATGCGTGAAAAACATGAGGTGTGATAAATCATTGCGAATAAATAATAAACAATATAATGTGAAGTAACAATGCGAAAATAATGCGAAAGATAATAATGTGAAAAATAGCATGCAAGCTACCGTGCGGATGAAAAAGAATAAACTGTTCTTTTCGGTTTCTGTTCGAGTAGAGTTGAGATGTTCGTACCTGTTGAACAGAAAAAAGTAAAGATGAGATGAAAACAGTTAAATCAAAAATGTCATTGAGTGCGGAGTTCGATTATGTTAAGAATCGAATATGACTGGATGGTGGGAATCAAACACTTACCCTAATTTAAAAAATACCTAGTCTAATATCTTTATATACGTTTTATCATATATTCAGTATGCCATTTCTTTTGTTTATTCTTTTAAATTTGTATTTTTTACTCCATTTGCAGAAAACTAGATTCAAAAGAGTGAAAAGCTTTTTTGTTTAAAAAAAAAAAACAATTTCTATTCTGTTTTCTAAAATAAAAAAATATATATAGAGAGAGAGAGAGAAAACGAATCAAAGATGGTTCACGAAAATTTTATTTTCTGAAGAAACCCATTTCAAATGAATGCACTGGAAAATATTACATACATTATCTTCTAGAACTAAAATTTTCTATTTTCATCCAAATGCTTCAAAAGTATACTATTTTTACATAAAACTGATAATGCGACCATTTTTGTAACAAACATATATAATTTTTTATGGCAGAGCTCATTTGAAGAGTATACAAAATTTATATATTGTTTATATTTTTGAACATAGGGAGGCATTTTCTGAAAATACTGATGTAAAAACACTTTTTTAAAGACTTTACATTTAAAAGTGTATTTCGAATTTTATAAATACAAAGCGATTACAAGAGATTTATTTTCAGACATTTAAGCTGACAAACGAACTCAAATTAGCCGATCTACTGCTGGCCGAATGTTTAAAGTGATTGGAAAATATGTCAGAAAATAGTTTTTATCTCACTCACTATGGCTTCCTGAGGGGCCTTTTATAAACTGGGGACGCCGTCATGGTTAATGGGAAAATAAGACTGGGCCCGAGTATTGTTTATTGACGAATCCAGATATCTGAACTCTGATTATAGACGTGGTTTGATCGGAAGAAAGGAAGGAAGACGCAACTTGTCTTTCTTGGCCCATTCTGCGACCGTGGTTTAAAGGTTTAGGTTGGTTCAATGGCTTTTTTTTGGCGCAAGGTCTAAAGTAAGGCATGCTACGCCATTAATGGTTTAGGAGGAGTCATGACAAATGGCTGCATCAAACTATAAAAATATTAAACATACTTGCCAACATATTAATAAATATTCTGTAGTATTGTTAGCCCCGCCTTCTCCTTCTTTTTCACACCAGTATCTTTTTGGAGTGTTTTTCTTCTTATTTAATCGTATTTGCCTTTGGAGAATATTACTCTAAAAATTTACTGGTGTAAAAAAAAGGGCGGGGCTAACAACACTACGGAATATTAATTAGGATGTTGGCAAGTATGATTATATATGGCAATGACGACAATAAAGGCAATTATAATTTTATTTTGATGAAAATTATCTTTCTTTAAATGAAAAAAAAAAGAATTACAATTGAAAATTTATTTATACACAGTATCAATTTTAGTAGAATATTTCAGAAACGTCTGTGTTCGATTTGTGATTTGAAAAGTCCTTGTTTTACAATATTTTTTAAGTAATATTTATTTAATAATTGAAAAGAACAGTTGTATTTTATATTTTAAGTCAAAGTAAATGATTGAATATATAACCCTCGTGTGACTATATTAAAGTATGGGGATTAGGATTTGCGTCTGAGAATTGTTTATCATTTAGTTTTCTATAAATAGTTGCATTTCATAATGCGTTTTGATACATCATTCCTATACAGTGATGGAAAAAATCTTTAAGATCCCATGTGAAATTGCAAAAATATTATTTTTAGTAAAAAAGGAGAAATATCAAACAATGTAAACAGATGAAACATAATAAATCTTCACATAGTTTTATAAAAGAATGGTTGTAACTATATATTACATACAAGTGATTTTTTTTTTTTTTTTTTTACAACAAAAAAAAGATAGAAAAATCTTAAAGACCACAAAGTTTAACATTAACTAGAAGTATTGCATTGTAATTTTTAGTACTTCTTGCGTTTTCCTTTCACAAGAATTACTTCTAAAAGACGATTTTGGAAGGATTTTGCTAGATTTTTTGGATGTTAGAAACGACATTTTATCCCATGCTTTTAAAATAGCAGATTTGTGCTCAGAAACAGAATGATATTGTTTACCGTTTTCATATATCTTGCGTGTAACGATACCCCACGTGTTTTCTATGCAGTTCAAGTCAGGAATTTTAGCCAGAAATTCCATAAAACATACATAACATTATTTTCAGTTAACCAAGAAATTGTTAAAGCAAATTTCTGCACAGACGCATTATCTTGCAAAAAAATGAAATTTATATCCATAAAATCATCTTTTAATGGAACAAAATTGTTAGCCAGTATATCTTGATAATCAAAAGAATTCATATCACCTTTAGTAAATACAATATTAGTCTTACCTCGAGAACAAAAACTTGTCCAAATCATGACAGATCCCCCTTCTTCCACTCGCTTTGAGAAAAGCATAGGATCCAGTCTTAAATAGTGCACATAATTTCGTAAACCATCCAGTCCATCTAAGTTAAATCTCTTTTCATCCGTGAACACTACTTTTTACCAAAAGTTGGGTTTTAAAACGTTAGATGTTGCAAATTTCAATCGTGCTTCAATATGCCAAGCTTAGGTTGTTCAAGTTTAGGTTTGCTTTTTAATTTTGAATATCTGATGTTTTTTGCACGATTCAGGACATTTCAAACAGTTCTATTAATTTCTTCAAGCTTTAGAGCCGATTTTATTGCTGAAGAATATGCATCGCCTTTAACAGCCATTCTTATAACACTTCTTTTCATTCTGGCTTATAACTACTCTGCAAAAAAAAAAAAAAAAAAAAAAAAAAATCGAGATCTGATACCATTCTTTCTGATTCTTATGTAAAATTACCTCCTGAATCCGAATATGACTCCTATTTTGCCCAGTCACCCACCGTTTGCTAGACACACCACACCGTCGCTCAATTTCTTCCCTATTCGATAATTTTATGACCATGAATTTGATTTTAAGAATGAAAAAAAAATTGATTTAACAGCTAAAAACAAAAAATATATAGTTTAAAAATAACATTAATAACAGATTAAAAAAATATAATATATGTAATGCATAATTTTAGTGGCAAATCCCCCCCAAAAAATTCCTGTTGCCGCAGATGTCCATGTTTTAGAATTTTCCAACTTTGTAGCCCCTCATAAGATATTTAACGGTTAAAATAATTCTCCCCCTCCTAAAAACCAAACTTATAGCCATAAAATCACCGAAAAATGATGATAAAATAGGGGACCATTCCTAAAAAAAAAAAACGGTGGGTGATAGGGTAAAATGGGCATCATACTCGGATTTAGGAGGCCATTTTACAGAAGAATATTATTAAATGGTGTCAGAGGCAATTTTCATGCTGAGCAGCTTAGTTTTGAACGCCTTCCTCCTCTATTTTTGGTACTATAAATGTACGGATCTGCGAAAAAAGGAAAGACTAGAGTTTTAGACTTCTTCATTTTGTTAGCGATTTGCCTTTCACTCATTCCACTTTCTCGAAATGCCAATATTTTCCATTTCTCAATTTCACTTAGTAATTTTCTTCTAACGATAATCTCAGTTGATTTAACGCTCAGCTAAAGATTAAGAAATGTTTCTTTTCATTCTAACAATTATCCCGCAAAAAACCGTGCAGATGTGACGTCATCTCATTATGCATGCAATTACTTTTAAAACTAATCTTAAAGTTTTTTTCCCATTTGATTACATCACACATTTTTAATTTATATCTAAAATTAATGCATTTTAAAATCTAAATTCATATATTTTTTTTATAAAAATGTAAAGGTAACTTATAAAGAGGTTTTCGCTTTTGAATGAAAACAAAAAAATTCGATGGTGGTCTTAAAGTTTTTTCCGCCTGTGTATTAATAAATGCAAATATTGTACCATTGTAGGAATATTATGAATTTCATCAATAGTCAATAGCGTTTGGGTAAACTACAATAATTATGTGGAATTTCAAAATTTTTCAATTTTTTTTTATTTTATTTTATTGTTTTTAATTTGGGATGTTTTACATATTGTGGGTGATAAAGGAAAATTACCATAATATCACAATAAATAAAGGCTACAATCAATATTGCTGTAGTAAGTAAAATGAATTAAAATACAATTTATGTCCAATATATATTGAACTGTAATATTATAATTAAAATAATAATGAATGTGAGAGCTTAGAATTTTCTCATATGTTTTCATGTGATATATAATGTATTAAGTTTTAGTGAAAATTGATTATAATTAAGTTAAACGTCTAATTTAAAATACAAATAAGCACATATGTAATAAATAAACATGAGATTGGTTTTGAATAAATGGTAATAAATTAATTAATAAACATATGCTAAAAGATTTTCAAATGAAACAGGCAAAATGATTTTTTTTTCTCATATTTATTTAAGAAATATATTTTGTTTAAGAAATATGTTGCTTAAGAAATATTTTGTGAAATGAAAATTAACAGTTCTTTAAGGACAAATATGTATAATGCAAATCATCATAGATTCATGACATAAAAATTTAATAAGAATAAATGATGTGAAAAATAATTGAGATGGAAAAAAATCTAATGAGATTCAATTAATATAATTATTTTTTGTTTGCCAAAGATGTTTTAAAAATGGGGTAATACAGAGAGCGAGAGTAAATATAAGAATAATTTTGGTAATATAGAAATTAATTATTTGTGTTTACTCAATAGTTAACATGTTTACTTTAATTTAATATTTGTTTTCGTAATAAAAAAAAAATACTAAATTAGAATTATTATAAAATTTTAATTTTTATATTTTTAAATTATTAGAAAACTACACTTATCTCTGAGAAAGAATATTAAAATTAATATTACCAAATAATTAATTAGAACTGCATTCGCATAAGAGAATAATATATAATGTAGTTGTCTCACATAGTTTAAAAAATAAATGCAATATCTTAAAAATAAAGGCTTCTAACGTTAACATTTATTTAAATATTTAGCTTAAATGGAAAGTTAATAGTACTTGTGTTTTTCGTTAAATATTAATAAGAGCTATAATTATGATTGGAGTAGAAGTTATAATACCGAATACAAAGCTGAAAAAATTTCTAAAGAAGAAAATTAAGAAGTATTTATTCTCTAAAAAATGTATGAATCATTTTGAGTGCATAAGAAAAACTTAATAAAAAAATAAGTAAATAAATGCTCAAAATGCAATGTATTCTATGTATATTTAATTTCACATATATATAACTAGTAAATAATTAATCATTTATAATAAATTTTCAAATTGTAAATTTTACTATATTAAACAGAAACAACCAACTAATAAGAAATATTTCTTTTTATTGAACAAGTAAATATCTATTTATTACTTATAAGGTTACGATAGGTATTTCAGAATTAAAGATATTTAATAAAGTAATTGTAAACACTATATATATTAACAAGTAATAGATTGAATTTTCAATTATACATAAACTTCCCATGCATCCAAAACTCATTTAATTATCATTGTCTATTATTATGATAAGGAGGAACTAAATATCCTTAAAACAATCTGTTTTTCTTATTAGATTTACTTTCAGGCGTTATAGATTTACACTGCAGACAAAATATATATTTAATGTGAAACTACATTTAATATCTCAATAATTTAAGCGAAAAATATTCATGTAGAAAATTGATTTATGAAATAAATTCTTCATAAAAGGGAATTTAAACATTGCTTGTAAAAAAATATAACATAATAAAGAAAAATAGTTTCTTGATTTGAAGATTTTTGTAATTTTGTTTATTTAATATTTCTCAATTGTCTTATTTTTTCTTATAATTTTCATTAATAATCATATTTTGCACCTTTATAAATTATTTGAATATACATTTTGTATTCTATATAACAACATGTAAATAGAAATGTAATATTTTTAGATTGTGGAATTTTAACTTGTACATATAAAAGTTCTTAAAAATGCATGCTGTCGTTGCTATAAAAGAATATATACAACTGTTTTTCCCCCTCTTCGTGAGAGAAAAAATCAATATTTACCAAGAATACTTTCATAAACTTAACGTCTTGAATTAAATTTACCAAGCAGATAGTAAATTGGGCTATGTATTTTACACATTTTTGTGAAAATAGTTTTGTACTGGAGACGGGAGGGGAGAGTCACTGAAAGATGAAAATTCAGAAATTAATCTTCCAAAAGGAAAATTAAATTGTTTGTTTAAGGCTAACAAATATGAATTTGAATGATAAAACCCTTTTTACTTTATCTTACTCATATATGTATGATAGAGAAAGTATTGTGTTTGGTTCAAATTTCTAAAATTGAAATTTTGTTATATTTACACATTTTGAGGTTTCTTAAATTCGAAAATCAGGTTTTTAGCGGTTAGTCTGTGTGTCTCTGTGTGTGTATGTTTCCAGCATATCCGAAGAACAAATAGAAGTAGGAAGTTCAAACTCAAATTAAAATTCTAAATCAGTATCATATAGTGATGCAACCCTAAACTTTTCGTTATCAAACAAATGATTCGTGTACAGGACCATCCAAAAGAATTCAAATACATTACATGTATGGGAGAAATTTCTGGTAAGTACAGTGTGATATATACAGGCTGCCCTAAACAAAATATTTTTTATATGCATAAAAGCTTGTATTGCTGTATTTAAATCGTTCATTATTCGTTTATAGAGCTATCCGAAGTATTTGGATATATGAGTAATGTACCTGGAAATTGATAGAAATCTAATTCATTTTATGTTGGTGCTTTTTATATGAGACTAAATTTAAATGCACATTGTGATGAGCATATAGTTTATAGATTACATTGATAAAAAAAAAAAGGTAAACGTTCTTTTCTGTTTAATGTAGTTGATGAAAGTGCTTCGCTACATTTCACTACTTCGAGGAACACTGATAAGTACAGAAAATTTATCTTTTTTATACCCATACTGTAATCAAAGTGTTTTTTGAAGTTCTAGTTTTGCTTCTAGTTTTTTGTGAACTATCATGTTTTGAGGTCCCTGAATACGAAAGTCCAAATTTTCGTTGTTTTTCGGTATATATATATATATCTGTTATCAGCATAATTTAAAAACAAATAACTGAAGAATATTCAAATTTGGCTTTTTGAAGTTCGTATTAGGCAGCCATTGAAAAATTTTAACATGATTGGAAAGTTCGAAAGCAAATTAATAGCAGTCTTGTATTTTATAAATATAGGCACTATAACTGAACGGTAGTTGAAGGTCTCATTTGCCCCCTTCACACAAAATTATATGACAAATAAAAATATTGCTAAACCTATATTAGATTATTTTAAAAGTAGATTGAACTTTATTATCTTACCTAATAGATCTTACGATTTAATCTACAATCTGTCTTTATAGTACTGAAATGCAGGGTACCACAATATTTGTAATATATACAATAATTTTTTATTTATATTTTTTATTTATTTATTTTTATATTTTTTAATTTACGATTTTAATTTTAAAATATTACGTAGCTCTAAAATGTATTTCTCTTTGTATTTTAGAAAAATGTGGGAGTTTAAATAATGTTAAAAAAAAAAAAAAATGCTAAAATACAAACAATTCTTAAAAGTTTACAACATAAAGAACAGAGAAATATAATTAGACGTTTCGTGTTTCGGACAAACCATTACTAAAGATAGCAAGAAAATAGCAACCTGCAACTTCTATATGAGAAGAGTATGTTTAGAAATAATCTTCAAAAATTAATTAATTAATTAATACATTAAATTAATTAAATTAAAAATAATTTTATTTTTTGTAATTATCGCAATTAAAGTTAAGAATTTCAAGCCAGAAATATGCTTAGTTTGTATAGCAATTTTAGCTAATTTCCAACCTAGATAACCTGACCTAAAAAAATGACTTTTTATTGAAGCAGAAAACGACTTGCTTCAACAATATAAACAAAACCATATAATTTTTTTTCCCAGGCGAGCTTTAAAAAGAGCTCTGTGCCTGATGGTTATTTATATTTCAATAAAAGATGATAAAGTATCATTTTCAGAGTAACTTGAATTAAAAAAAATATTTGACACTAACTTTAATATATAAGAATTGTTTTTGGATTGTTAGTTTACGAAACTCCATTATTTTACCATTAATAAAGCATGCAATTCTTGCTGAATGCCCAATCCTATTATGGCATACATAATTTTTTTCGAATATAGATCCTGTAATTTGTTATTCTTGTATACTGAAAAACTTATGAAAGAAGTATATATAGAAGTATGTATAATTATATAGAAATCTTGTATACTTTATATAAACGGTTTGTTTAAAACACGAATGTCTAGAGTTTTTAAAATGCTGCATTGTAAATAAAGCAGTCTTAAAGAGAGAAAAAAAACTGAAAAGGCAAGTAAATGGCTTAATACATAGATATCTTAATTTAAGAAACTGTTGTGTTTAATGAACTAGTGGTGTAAGTGAACTGTCATAAACTGTCTTAACACAGTCGTATTTCTTAAAATAAAACATTCAAGAGGAATGCCTTAAATTTTCAAATGTTTTCAAATAAGACATCTCGTATTCCGTCAGTGGCTATTGGGCAAGGCGGTGGTGGCACCATGTATTGTTCAAAATAAAAATCATTACATTAAGATAAATTTTTAATATAATAATAATTTCATTTAATTTTAAGAATTTTGAACTTATCAACAGAAAAAATTACTTTCTAAAATTTAAGTTCTATTGAAAATATAAATTTAAATCTCTTTTATTGTAAAAGATAAAAAATAAAAATAAAAAATAAATAAATAAAAAAAAGGAAAAAAAAAACTGAAAATTTTCAGTAACTGAATTTGTTTATGAGATTTTTCTTAAAGTCTTATTATATTCTGAGAGGGAAAGGCTAGATACTCTTATTGTAATCCTAATTTAAAGCTTATTCATTTCCTTTAAGTAAAATAATTTAAATGTGTCAAATTAAATAACAATAATAATTATAATAATTACTATGCTGTCTACATTTATATAAAAAAAATGTTTAAAATAAAGAAATAAATTAAAAAATTACTCTATTTTGAATGATGCTTTAAAAATTTAAAATAATCTGAGTATAAAAAATTTCGATTTTACATAACAGATGTGCATAAATGATATGTGATGTGTATCTTATTTGCATGTTTGAAATAATTAATAAAAAACGTATTTAAACGCGAAACTTATTTGGTTAATATATATATATATAATTTACTTTTTATTTAAAGCTCCCTTATAATAAAATGAAAAAAGTATATTAAGAGAAACGAAGCAAATAACTTACAGCTACGAAAACGAATTTACACCTGAACAATTTTAAACAATTTGTGCATAGCTGTTATTTTTCTCGGTCTAAAATCTCTTTAATTCCACATTTTTACCTGAGCGTAAATATAAAACAATTTTTCTGGTTTCTACGTTGATAGGTTTTTTTTTTTTTTTTTTTTTTTTTTTTTTTTTTTTTAATATCAGTTTACAGAAAGGAACCTTTTCAAAACACAACAGGCTGTGAGTCTGATATATATGTTTTATATTTTACAAAATTATAATTAAGATGTTTGAGTTTACACTTGGTATGTTTTTTAATATGTTTATATTTTGATTTATTTCCTATTTAAAATATTTTAAACAGATGACATGATGATTATAAAAAATATATTTTAAACAGATGATGTAATAAGATATGCAATTATTTTAAAGTTATATGTATTACACTTTTAAATTACAGTGTTAACTAAAACTCTCAATACATGTTTCCTACAACAATACATCTATAAAATTAAATAAATAATTATTTTTTTCATATAATGGTTCTTTAATAAATTGAACATATGTAACCAATCAGTTTAACAATCTAAATAAAAAGTAAATTCAAAAACTAATTCAAAGTTGAAAGGACTTTCATATAATTTATATTAGTTTCGCATTCTGCATGTTTATCGCATACATGCATGATTTTAAAAAGAAATATAAAAGTGACTGTCTAGAAATATAAAAGTACATTTTTAGAATCTTTTCTTTCCTATGATTTTTTTTAAAACCTACAATAAAACCAAAACATGTTCGGAAAATTTTCAAATTACTTTTTATTCATAACTTCTGAACATTCTAAAACATAATTCGGAGGGAAATTCGTTGAAAGGAAACAAAGTAAGAAATTACTGGTATTTTTGGATAAATTTTAGATATTCAGAGGAGTGAGTAAGTAGTTTTTTTTACGTCGCACAAGTATGAGGAATAGCTATTGAAAGGAATAAACACACTAAAGATTAATTAATGTGCAAAGTAAAGAAAAGTATTTCTGCAGCAAGAAGTTTTTATTACGTATTATATAAATATTGTGTCCAATTTACCTGATTAAAATCTTTACAATAAATTTGCTTTAAACATGTAATATATTTTAAGCTGCATATTAGCAGTTTTAAGAACTTTTAAATTTTTTGAAATGTTTTCTTCCTGTTTCTTTTCGTTCTTTTTTTTTTTTTTTTAACCTATTATTTGAAGGAACTAAAATTTAAATTTACAGTGGCTCAAGTTAATTTAACGACTATCAGTTAACTCATAGATTTTTTTGCTATTATATAGAGTCACTTTATTGAGAGCACAAAACTAAATGACGAGCATGCTATTTATTGGCTGGCAAGGTCGACTAATAACTATTAAGAAACGGAATGAGTCCTTATAAAATTAAACACTAAAAGAAATAAATATGTGAAATTATATCTGAAAACATTTTCCAAATTTTCATTGAGATTTCAATTATCTTATATATTTAAATAAAATTTAAGAGTTTTTAATTTCATTTTACTTTTTATAAATCAAAATGATTTTTTTTTATCACAAAGTAGTATCTGCACACGATTTATGTAAAATTTAATTTTATATAAATTTTACCATCATTTATGTTTAAACTATACATGCCTGTAAGCAAGGATATGCATGAAACTCGTTTTTATTCTTTAGTCTATGAGCTAATAGACTAAACACTATGAACTATAAACACAGTTTTATTTCTTATGTTCGATTAAAAATTAGCTGTAAATTATTTACATTCAAACGTCTTTCATATACGAGAAGACATTGGGCATTAGATATATTATTAGGTGAATGGATTTAATGATTGTCTTTACAACTTTTCATATACGCATTATTATATTTAAAAAAAAAAAAAAAAACCTCTTTAAATGATTTATTGTTTATGTATGAGAGAATAATTTACTTAGACTGCACGGCATACCACATGTGTTTTACTTAAATAATTTTTCACGTATATATTGATTTTAACGCGATCTTGTGTATATATATTTAACGCTGCATTTCATATTCAGGGTAACTCATAAATCTGCATAATTTAACGCGATTTAAGAAAAAAATTTTCTCGTCAAAAGATTTTTTTTTTTTTTTAAACTTTTACTTTTCTTTCCTTTTTCACAAAGAAAAATATATTATTTGAAATTTTCTGTAACCGGAGAAGACACAATATGTTATAATTGAATATATCATACATATCCGGGAGAAAGTATATTTATTCGCTAGCAGGCAATTTTTTACAGACAGATAACTCCTATTCTATGTGCCCACCATCACCACAATAACAGTTTGCAAACGAATTAAAACGCCGCAGACTGCAATTTCAGTCGTCGAGTCTTAGTCCTCTTCAACAATAACGCTTTATCCACCAAGTTTGAATCGCAATTCGTGTACGAATAATCAGGAAGTAAAACAAGAAATAAGCTGTTAATAGGACTTTCATTTTCATGTTTATTGTTACGAGTCTGTGCAGTGTATTGATGGGGGAAAAAAAAGAAAGAAAAGAAAATCTCCATTCTGTAAGATTACAATTTTTGTGAACAGCTTTTCAATTTTACCAATTCCTTCAATATATATGTGTTTCTTTTTTAAATAGAAACAAACCTTGGGGATATTCGGAACTTGTTGTAGTGGGAACCATAAGAAATATTTAAATTATTTACCCAAGAAAAGAAAAGCTCTAAAGAAAACATCAATCCTTTGAAAGAAATTTCATTATAGATATTTAGATATCTTTTACAGGTTTATTTATTTTTAAACATTTATAGATATATCTGTAATAGTAACAATAAAAATAGTCATTGTTTTCGTTCATTTGTGTTTGTAGTTCATCGAAAATCTAGGGTTAAATAACAGAGAATGTAACGCTGTAAAAAAAGAAGAAAAAAAAAAAAAATCATAAAATATGAAAATGTATAGAACTGTTTACGGCAAGCTTAAACTGCTTTAAGCTCGAAACATATATTTAACTAAAGAGCGTATTCAATACTAACGTTCGTATTCAAAGAGTAATTAAGATTAAGGGTGATTTTCCCCGGTCACGTGACGAGTGAAACGGCCAAATCCATCCGTAGTTGGATGCCACAGCGAAAAACCTTTGACACCATTGTCCGAAAGTAGGTCGAGAAGCATGATAAGTGACATTCATTGCGGAAAACTTGAAAATCTCACTTAATTTTTACGCTGGTTACATCTTTCGACGAAAGGTGCGCTCTCTATTCAAATATTATGCTCTAGTGCTTTAATTTCGATTTTTTTTTTTTTTTTTTTTAGACAAAACAGCAGGCATGTGTGGTGTTAGAAAGTATCGACACACGAGGTGTTGCTGCTTTACTCTACACTTTTGGTATCATGAACGGTCATTTTAAAATAATCCTGATCCAAAAATACTCGTATCCATTTTTTCAAGTTATAGCGTTTTCTTACAAACGTCTTTACAACTCAGTTGTGAAAGAAAAGTTGTTAGACTGATAAACTAACAGCTATGCGATTTATTTACCTTGCCCTGGAGACAGTTCGTGATAAAATTAACAGCCTATGAATACAAGGCATCACAGAATATACATACATACATACATACATATACATATGTGTGTGTGTATGTGTGTAAAAATATAGCTAAACTGTTTTTATTTATTATTTATTTTAATATAGATTTATTTTATTTTTCATCTACTCTACATGACATTCTCAGGATATCCTATGGATGGAAAGACATCCCCGGGACATCCTCAGGATATATTCTAGATCAGCGTGTTGTTAGGGAATTCCCTATCTTTAAATATAAATAAATGTTATGTAATAAAATAATAAATTACTTTCTTTATTTCAATTTGCTTTATAACAATTTGTGCAGTAGATTTTTAAAAACTTAATATTTTAAAGTACAGTATATGTATATTAAACATGTCACATAATGTTTTATATTCGTTCACCAACGTTTTTAATTTTGTCATTATTTTTAAATCCTTTAAATCTTTTAAAAACACGCGAAGAATCCACATATAATAAAATCTATTATATGAGCATATAATGTGACAACGTTTTAAGAAATTTATTCACATATATTTTGCTTTTCTGTAAAATTTCTTTTTAAAGTGGAAAAAGCAAATAATGCAATTAAATTATTTTTTGTTAAAAGTTCTCTTGCATATTTTTTTTTTTTAATCGGTTAAAGATTAGTTTAAAGTACCAAAAGAAAATATGATATTAAATTTTGGTGTGGTGGCTAAAAAAGTGTTGACATAAGTGAAGGATGTTCAGTTAAAAAAGCGTAATTTTTGAATAAATAATAACAAATTAAAATAACTTTTTTAAAACCTTTATTAAAGAAAAAATATTTTTTCCACAACATTTAAAGCATTTTAAATAAACTAAAGCTTTACGAAACACAAAACTTGGAAAAAAAAATGAGAAATTTGAAATAAGAGAAATGAAATGAAAGAAAAGTATATATATTCACTATTTATCAATAAGCATTGAGGCACTTTAGAATTTAGAAGTTTAGTGAAATATCTACGAAATTCTGCAAGAATAATTTTGAAACTTTGGAAATACAAAGAACTTTCTATACCTCATACATTTCAGCAAAAAGTTTCTCGTGAAAAGTAAAAGACGACCAGTAAAAAATTAAACAAAAGTCAAAATGTTTTGGATCACTCTTTTAAAAGTTATGTTAAAAATGCATTTTAGCTAAAGCATGTGATTATGAGAATTGTTCTAATTACTTGTATAAAATGTTATGAGGCTACCACATACATTGATGGAAATATAACGTTTTTTTTTAAAAATTGAAAAAAAAAAAAAAAAAAAAAAGAAAAAAAAGGTCATTTTTCTAATACGTAGAGCCAGTGCAAAATCATTTTTAGGAAACTTGGAATGCTACATTAGACCCAGCATACTTCAATCAGAATGCAAAAATAGTAAACATCTAAATATCTTGAAAAATATGAGTATTTTTACTAAATAATTTTTAAGTACGCATGTTTAAGATTTTAAAGAGTTTCATTTCCATAACTTAATAGCAAATAGTGTTGAGCTACTTATATGAAAACCTGAAAAAAATATCGCGTAAATTTAAAACGTTATGAGAGATAGAAGGATATAAATATATTTTTTTAATTCAATCAATACTCAATGATAATTAATACATTGTTCACTCTTTGTAAATAAATAGTGATGAAACTCCTTATGATAATCCTTTTTTTTTTCAGAAGAATTGAAATTCTTTTCATTCTATCACTTAAAACTATTTGAATTTACATGATATTTGTTTGGAGTTTTCATATACGTAGCTCAGTATTTTTGTTTATAAAATTTAACAAATGAATATTTTTTTAAAGCTAGCACTTCCGTAGTTCAAAATTATTTAGCAAAATTGCTCATATTTTGTAAGATATTGAATATTTCTGAATTCTGATTGCAGTATGCTGTGTGCAATATGCCAGGCTTCCTGAAAAGAGCTTTGTAATTCGTATAATACCCTATACATATGTAATGACTAAAAAAGTAGTATTTTTTTTAAAATTTTTTTAAAGAAACCATTATATCTCAATAAATGTAGTAGCCTCATAAAAATTTGTACAGATAATTAGAAAATAATTCCTCATAATAACATGCTACAGCCTAAACGCATTACAAGTTACCTCCAAAGTTTCAAGATAATTCTTGTAAACTTTTTCTGGGTGTTAAAAAAAAAGTCTGAAAAACGTCTGACAAAACGTCTGAATTCGAAAGCTTCTGAATACTTATTGGTAGGAATGATGGAACGGACAGTTATATGAATATGTTTCTATATCAAATTAGCGATTTTTTGAAATATAAAAAAATTACCACTCTACACCTGATAATTATTTAATTTGAACAAATAAATTTCTAGTAAAGCTCATAAATCGTAATATATAGATGCACCATAGACCACTATGTGCGATAAAATATAAAATGTATTTAAATTTATAACCAATAACATCCAAATGAAAAAAAAATGGAAAGGTAACTTTGTTTAAAATCTAATTATCTAGTCGTTAACTCTAAAATAGAAAGAAACGATAAGTAAAACATGAAAGAAATTACACAGTTCTGAAAAATTGTACTTTTCATTTTTTTTTTTTTTTTTTTTGCACTGCTTTGGGAGTTTCTAAGGTTTTTTGGTACGTTGAATTCAGATACGCTTCATTTACTTTCTACCACGTAAGGGTTTTTCACAAAGTTAGGAAAAAAAATATGAAGAATTGATACAGAGGCTAACAGAATCGAAAATCTTTATGCATAAAATACATTAAAATAGTTTATTATTTACAAATTATCTTTTAATATCTGTTTGTTTACATCGAATTTCCGATTAGAGTTGTTTCGATTGTGCTTGGCTTGAGGGTACTCTCTAAGCAGTATCCAACAACAGTGTGCTAACATGTAAACATTATATCGGAACTGATACCTCCTTTCCAATTCTTTGACGTCTTAACGAATTCCTTCTCCATGCTCTTTATACACATCGCATAGATTTTACAGGAAATAACTGAAACGGAGTTTAGAACGTAGAGTTTTATCTCTTTCAAGGCAAAAAATTGCATTTTCTGTGTAAACTTTACATGATGGAAATTTTTTAATGTTTTTCCCTTAATCATCAACCAAAAACACATCAGAAAAACACAACACCTTGAGGAAAAACACTTCCTCACAGACTTGTGTTATTGTTGATGATATTGTTTAATAAAAGCCCTACAATTAATTTAATTCACAATATTATAAAAGAAATTACAGTAAAGTTATTGAAAGTAATAAGAAAATAAATTGTAAGAAAATACTGTAAAGTTATATACTTTTTAAAAGCTTTACCTAAAGTATTTATATTCTGTAAACAGTTTAAAAGTGATTTAAAATACTTTGATCTAAAAAATTAATTAATTAATTAATTAATTAATAAAAAAGAAATTATTTTTAGAAAGAACTGCTTGAAAAAATATACAAGTAGAACAAAATTGATTTAAAAATATACAAATTTATTATTTTGAAAGTCATCTGACAACCAGAAAAATTCTGTCGCTTTTTGATAAGACAAATCGCAAAAAACTGCATGACGCGTATATTAATTTGCATAAGAGTACAATCGGAAACCTTAAATAAGCTATAAGCATTTGTTTTTAACAAAATTTATCAATTTTGATTTTAAATTCAAAAAGATGTTCAGTGATGTTGTAAATAAAGATGTTATTACATAAGAATGTTATTTATATGAGTACTAACTAAGCACAAACCTAGTTGTAGCATACCAAAAAATATTCTTGTCATGTGAGAAGATACAATAACGAAATATATCACAGAAAGTCGCTATCTCAAATTATATTCAAGTGATGAATCACTGAAATAGGCATCACGATCAATAGCGCCAACAGTGCAAAGTAATGATAGTTTGAAAAGTGATAACGAACAACATTCTGTAATTAGCATGTGAAGAATTTGCGAATAAACTTTTCTTATCTGATAAAAACAGTTTTGTTCACTTGAAAATAAGGGAAAAGTTTGGAGGTTTAGCAAATGGGTTTCTCACTAACTTACGGAATGCAATTTTACTTTTAATTCATCTCTTCATCAATTTATTTCCTCCTAAATACCGAGTGTTTCAGGTAAGCACAAAAACATATTCATTGCACTTTTTTGTAATTAGGAAACTGAATATCATTTAAATGATATTACAAAACAAAATTGCACGTTATTTTATATTACAGAATTTGGAACTTGTTAAAATTGATAGGTTACATAGATCTACAAAAGTAATATTCGTAAAATTTCATTTGATAATTTTGTCTAATACATATGTTTTTCGACGTGCTGAAATCGAAAATGAAGCCAGTGTTTCTCTATTATGTATAAATGTTTGTGAATACAATCTACCGATACAAATAAATGTCGACAGACATGAAAATATTTGTTGACATGATTAATTATAATTAATGATGTTAACATATAGAAATATACTGTAGAAACATAGAAATATTATGCAAAATGCACATGAAATAGGTAGAAGCATACTATAAGAGTTACCTTATATATATATTGATGGAAGATTGAAAGAAAGAAATTGTTTTTGGTAGACACCCTGTATTGAAAATAATACGTGCGTGATAGATAAAAACTGTCTTCATTTTTTTGTTTCAGCACACCAAATAACATAAAAATCAACGAAAATTATGAAATCAAAATTTTAGATGTTGACTTGTGTTATTGAAAAAAAGAAGGGTATAAGACAATTTTTCAAAATATAGCTATTTCATCACGAAAAAAAATCTGGATAGAAATTCCTTTTTATGCAAGACAGTGACCCAAAACATTCTTTA
The DNA here is from genome assembly GCA_963930645.1 of Salticus scenicus. Lineage (NCBI taxonomy): Eukaryota > Metazoa > Arthropoda > Arachnida > Araneae > Salticidae > Salticus > Salticus scenicus. The sequence continues at coordinate 226,258,638 of OZ005654.1, read as the reverse complement.
AAACTATGTGAAACGTGTTTGGAAACGCAAGAAAGAAAAAAAAAATGTCTTGAAAAAAGTGATTGGAGTTTTCTCGATCACCCGATCTGAATCCGATTCAAATTGATTTGTGATAAACTAGACAAACAAGTGAGAAAATTTTGCCCAATATCAACTACACATTTGATCAAACTGTTTCAAGAGAATCGAACGATATCAGTAAAAAAATATTTGGAAAATCTAATCAAGAGAGTGTCATGATTATCTGCGCTGTCAATAAAACGTAAAGTAAACCATATCCATGAATCAAATACTATGCGATTTAAATATTTAACATCTTTCCGCATAATTTGGATGCATTTGGGCGATAATGTATAACAGAGTGTACATATATAACAGAGTTTATAATAGAGTGTAAAGTATGTACAGAGTGTTTTCAAAGAGAATCCCTGACTTTGAAATGACATACCTGCGAAACATTGAGAGACAGAAAAGTGAAAGAAGTGACGTGTTGAATGGCATGCACTGTAAATTGTTATACGACAGTTTGCAGAAATAGTTCGAAGGTTGGCTAATAGGTGATTCTATAAGCAAATGATGATTTAAATAGTACTCAGAAATACCGAAAGTTCATTCTGTCTTCAGCTATTAATTAAAAAAGACGTGTTTCAGTTATACGCGGCGTAGTGCCATCTATTGATGACTTATGTTAGTAAAAGTCTTCTCCTCAGAGCTTATGAGAAAATGGTTCGACTACTGGTCTGTGGACAAATAGCTACTGATTTTCTTGCAAATTTCGACCAAATAAACAATGAGGAAAATATTTCTACAATTTCTATAGAGGTCGACTCTGCGGATGAGTAAAATTTTAATAATCCTGAAATTATGGAGCAGTAAAATTCAGATAGCATTAACCACTCTGAAACTATACAAAAAGCAACAATTTACAGTTCTTCATTATTGAAGTAGGTCACAACTGAATTAAGACTGCTATAACTGTAAACGACTTTTGCGAATTTTCTCCTCTAATTAACCCCTTAACTGCCCCGGGTGAATATATTCGTCTGGCTAAGCCGGTACGTTAACTGCCCCGGGTGTATATCGAATCGCTTTTCGCGCGCCAGTGGTAGAAACAATGGGACTGAGAAGCGAATCTCTTAAGTTTTTATCGACAGATAAGATTAAACTAAATGGCGATAAGTTCAACAACGATTTTCGAACGACGATTATGTACTACAACGATTACGTACTGCAACGTCCTACAACGATTTTCGAAATACCCAAAAGTATTCAGTTGAAAATAACCTAAAGTACACGACACTTAACCCTAAAAACCTCCAACCTAAAAAAGTTGTTCTAAGAGGCATACCTTGCATCATTGAAACAAATCATTTATCGATGCATTCAAAGAATTAAATTTCACTATTACTAGAGTTGCGATGATACGTAGCAGTAAAACTGGGCAACCAATGCCCTTTTATTTGCTTCACGTTTCTCCCAAGAATAATATTGCAGGATATTTATAATATATTTAACACACTGTATACTAAAGGCCCTAAAGTGTTATACAAATTCCGACAAAAATAAAACAATATTATACACGTCAGTCACTCGAGCATGCGTCTGAAATTTAGGGGTTTACACTTAAGTGCGTAAAATATACTAAAAACCATCTTTCTAATGATTGCCCGGAAGAAGTCAGAATAAAATCCACTTGCGCTAACTGTGATGGGATTCATCCTGTTTACTGTAGAGGGTGCCTCAAAAATCCATCTAGCTGTCTGTGTGTGGAGGAGAGCTGTGTATGACCTCAGTGATGCTACTTTTAATGAAAAAGAAAATAAAATCTTATAAAAAAAGAAAAAAGAATTAAATATATAGGTTCTATCTCATTCTCTTTTGTAACGTTACTCAATCTAGGACACTGTAATCATTTATCTTGTTAAACTGTATGCAATAAGAAATTCTTTTACTTATTCATCAGTAACTGTCTACATTAATTTCACATTAGCGGGCACATATCGTATGTCCCCCACTGTTAGTCGTCGATTAAATGGCTAATTCTCAATTTGCTATACTTTCACATATCGCTCGGGAGCAAAGTTAATTTTTCTCTATGAGCTCATCAAAGCCACTCCTGATTCCTAATTCCTGAAAGTTCATTTATCAGTCTGTTCCATTTCTGCCACGTGTAAGGGAGTCATATCAAACCAGTTATTATAGGAAATTCAAGAACATGTTGTTGTATCCCTTGAAAAAACGTTTTTCTTATTATACTGGAATACCACTGACTAGGTCAAAGTCCAACAATGACAAGTCGAAGCTTTCAACAAACATTTAACCCATACAGCCTAGTATCCATTAGACATTTAAATTACATCCAATGATCCATAAAAGGTACAAAATATCTAAAGAATGTCCATTAAAAGTCCTGGATATCCTGTACTAATTATAGATATCTTATAGATGTTTAAATATAGATTAAATTTAGACGTGCCTTTATGGATGTCTAATAGATGTAACATGTTAGATCAAAACAAGATTTCGATATATTCAATATTTATTAGACCTAACAAGTGCAATTATTGGACATTTGGAGATTTATCGGATATGTAACAGACATCTAAAGGATGTAAAAAAGAGTGACATTTGTCGTGCTAATAGATATTTGTACGATATTTATAGATGTTTAATGGATCATTTTTTAACCTTTATACGTGTTTATGAATGTCTTATGGATGTAAGCGTCTGTGGGGAAATGTTCTAAATAAAATCCATACCGGAAAAAGTTTTGCAAACCACTTTATAAAAATTTCCAGACTTGTCTGTCCAACATACCATATTTTTCATCTTTCTGTCTCTCACTGTTTCGCAGTTAAGTCATTTCAAAGTTGAGGAGACCTTTGAGGAGACCGTTGAGTTTGGGGTTGAAATACATTGATAATATAACCAGGGTTTAAACTGCCATTAGTTTTTTTAGCATTTTGCTAAAAGGTATCATATTTTGCTAAAACATGTTGGTCAGAATTTCGCCAAACAGCTAAAACTAGATAACTGTATAAAATATCTCTATATAATAACTCGGATTTTTTTTTTTTTTTTTTTTTTTTGTAATATTTGCAGGCAAAAACTACAAAAGGACTGAAATTTTTGGGAATGATTATTTATATAGTAATTTTGATTTATTTGTAATGATTGAATTTAAATGCAAAAATATTTAAAAGTATGTCAGAATTCAGAATTTGATTCATAGAAGCATTCTTAGCACTAGTATTTCACAATTATCTACCTCTACACTTTACTTAATTTTTCAATTGCTTTTTCATTTTACACATATGATATGAGTACCTCTTTTTCTATTGTTAAAATCAAAACATAGTTTCCCTGATTCATATTTTTAAAGTCACAAATATGGATGCTTGGTTAAAATCATCAATGAACAAAAGAATAGAAAATAAAACTGAGGGATAGCAAAGCTAAGTAAAAGAAATCAATGGTATCCAAAGAATTAACTTTCGAAAAAGCTAAAATAGTGCTTGCCTATTTTCGCTAAAATGCTAAAGTAATTTTTTTGCCAGGTTAAACCCTGAATATAACTATATATATTATAAGCATATATTGTGTATGTACGTACAACATAGATATATATTTATGTCGGAAATTTTCGAATCGAAAAAAAAAAAAAAAAAATCCTGTTATAATAAAAATTTTTTAAATTCCGCGCTTTTTCGTATGCTATCTCATGCAATGTATTTCTACCTTACTGACGACGAACAATCTAACATAATTTGGATTGCGAGAATCGCATAGAAGTTCAATATACAATTCAACGCACGTTTCTATTAATTCAACATAGATATTATAATTGTGACAAATCTTGAAATTCATTAAAATATTTTTTTTTTTTTTTTATCTTTGATTTTGCTAGCTACAAATAATGTATCATACAATTAACTTACTAATGTGAAGTGTTAATAATTATATAATGTATATTGTTTGAATAAGAAATATTGTACTGCAGTGCTTTCGAGTTTGAATTTGTAAATCTATCATTGCTGATATATTAATATAACTGCTGCTCATCATCACGTAAGTAAACAATTATTTAAATGAATAATTAAATTTACGTACATTATTTTTAATTACAAATGAAAAAAAAAAAAGCTAACACGTGGATAAAAGTGTGTATCACTATATAGTATATATGTACACGTCAGCTGTCTCTTTTTCTTATGTTGGTCATGAGATCTGTACCAACTGTTACGGTGCAGAAATGCAGCGCATGCGCGCCTTCTCTCTGTTTTTAAATTTTGAATACCCAAACATTGAGCTCTAATTTAAAACGTTATTATAGTAAAATGAAAAAACTTCAAAAAATACCGCTTTCAAATAATCTATACTCTTCCTAACGATTTAAGAAATACACACGTAATTGTTCAAATTTTCACTTCTGTCGGCACTCCCGGAGTGCAACTTTTTTTTTTTTCCTTTGCATTGTGAATATAATTTTTAGCTTTTTTTGAATTATTAATTTATAAAATAAGGTTCAAAAAAAAAAAAAAAATCTTAAAAACTTAATAATTCTCTTAAAATTTAAAGATTATATCTGTACTGATAAGTATAAAGGATTTAAGTCCAGAAATGTCGATTTTGAGTTAAGTACATATTCAGACTCAGAAAAAAAAATTCTTTATCGATTCGTATAAAGGATTTAAACCCATGTCATTTAGTCTTTGAGAAAATCCATTGATAAAAACAAAAAAATTCAAGTCAGAAATTTAGCATTAATTTTTAGTATAAAATATTTAATTCAATTTTTTCCCTTTATTAAATGAAGATTGACAATCACTGAATGGTATAAATGGTATAAACCAACCTAATCCCTTTTTCCTAATCCACTCTTCAGATTAGTTTTTAGTTAGTTTAACTTTATTTTTCGTCTCCTGAAAAATCAAGAATATGGACTTAAATCCTTTATACTTATCAGTACAGATATGTAATAATTATCAAATAAAAGCCATTCCAACAACCTTAAATAAAAATAATAATTTCATTTTGAAAACTCTCTTAACAGATAGTAATGTAATATCTTGCAAAGATAATGGTGAATTTAAAAAAGGCAACTGTTTTAAATAAAGACAAATACTCAACATTTATCGTATGTGTATATTTAGTTAATGGAACTTCTTTAAATTAAATTTTTCAAAAGCAACACATTCAAAATTGCATCCTTTCCTAATGAAAATTTTATTGTTTTCTGCACCATTTCCTCTCACGATAATGGTTAAGAATTGCTTTTAAAAATCTGAATGCCGCTTAATAATAGAGGTAATTAGCTTAAGAAAAGGTATAATTAAACATTTTAAGTAAATCAAATTGGATATTACTGAACCTCACATCTCATTTTTCACATAATAATTTTTATTGATGCATTCTATCCATATATACGAATTTCTGACTCATGGATGAGGTTTGAAAATATAACTGAATTTTATGTTATATAAAATGTTGTAATAAAAAAAAATAGTTTATGTAAAAATGTATCAGTTTAAACCTTCTATAAAAATTAACGCACACACATTTATATATATTTCCAATGGCGCGGCTTTTTTCCTTAACCATAAATTTAGATATAAATTTGTGTAATATTTTATGATATATGTAGTTTAAAAATTATGAATTAATGCTTAAAAAATATGCTATATTTTTAGAAACATCAAGTATTTTTTATATTATTTTAAAACCTTCATAATGTAACAACTGCATATACATTTTTAAGTTTCTTCTTTTTATTGTGTAGGAAAAAGTATATTAGGGTTTTGAGATAATTTAAGGAATTAAATCTTCTATATACAATATAGATATTCATTTACTATTATGTAATTCCGAGTAAATTTGAATTTGTCTTCATTATGAAAAGTTTCTATTTATGCACATCTATTTGTTAGTTTATACTAAATATTAAATATTGTATCAATTGTTAAATATATTTTCCCTATATACAGGAGCACTTCCCTCACATTTCTTTATGCACAGAAAAGGATACGCTAAATGCTACCGAAACAACTACCTGCTGTTCCATTTTTCTCATTGATGTTCAAGACATTGAAGATTTTTCCTGGGTTTAGTTACCTGTTAGCTTATTTTGTGTAAAAAATTCTAATACTCTTTTTCTTCTCTCTCTCTTTAAAAAATACAAAATTTTTCTGGTAATTACATATTTGTTGTTTTTAAATCATAATATATTCCTAGTTAATCAAAAATGTGTTTAGTAACTATTTTTTAAATAGTTCTTCAAAAATGTACACATATCAGTTATTTCTTGACTAACGAATTATTTCATTCTGGTTGATTTAAAAAAAAGGACAGTAAATTTCAATATACGATATTAAGAAAGAAACAATTCAAAATCCTGTTAATTTACCTATTTTTCAAAACAAAAGGTGCCAATAAATGGATAAACTAGCAGAAAAATTTAAATTCTTATTCAATCCCTAGCTAAAAGATAGTGTACATTGTATGCTATTGCAAATAAATCTTTTCAGAAAGTTATCTTTACTTGTAAATTGTAAATAACTTCTATATGTTTTCCAGTTTTATGTACCTTTTAAACAGATCTCATTTATGTTACTCAGCGATTTAAGTTTAAAGTAATTAATCTTTGGAAACAATGGTATAATTGGAATTTTTGGTATAATATTTTATTTATTGTACAACTCAAAATAATTTTCATTTTAGAGAAGAGAAAACCTCCGATAGAAAAAAAGAATTATTTGAAACCTTTAAAAGTGTATTTAGAATCAAAGAATTATCCAAATATAAGATTATTCGAAAATTTTATTGGATTATAGTAGTTAAAAATAATTAATTTGATAAATACGTATTTATTAGCGATATAGCAAAATAATTTATCGTTTAAAATTAAGAAAAAATAAAATTTAAATATGTAGAAATAAAATTTAATATCAGATATATTGAATCTGAATTATCTATCCGTACATATTATCTAACTATACATATGATATAAAAATATATGTGTTGCAGAAATCACATATATTTTTTAAATTTTCTATTTAATTTAATTCAAATCTATTTTAATACTTTATATAATAATTTACTCGTATATTCAATATTAATCTTTAATAACCGCCAAATTTTTTCTCCATCAATAAAAAAAAAAATTAAATTAAAAAAAAAAAATAAATAAATTAAATTAAACGTGAAAGAAAATCACTCTGCAAGCAGAATCTCATGATATTATTTCGACTAATAAAGAATAATACATGGCTGATATAATATTTATCATAATCTAATCATAAATCATGATTAACCTAAATCATAATCTAATCGCTAACGTAATTTTATTCTGTTAGTCAAAATTATTCTTGAACAGAATTAAATTATATCTATTTTTAAGTATGTGTCGTTGGGGTATCTCGTTTCTTATAAATAAAGATTGGCGAAAATGAAGAATTAAATATATCTGGTGATCCTGCTTTGTGTATTCAAATTTATTAGCTTGATTAGAGTATAACATAAAAAAAAAAAAAAAAAAAAAAAAACTTTTTATGTGTTGCTGTTGGCGAAGAAACTAAATGTAACAAAACAATATGTAACGATAATTTTGAATTTGGCTTCGTTTCGAGTTTTGGAGAAATTAATTAAGAAATCGGAACGTTACTTCATCACCAATATGTAAGCTATTATGTCGTTTTTTTTTGCTCACACTCAAAGTTATTCAATTAGTCCAATTCTACCTAGCTTTTTATAATAGTATGTTTATCTAATAGTTGCCTATAGTCATATTAAATATGTCAACAATACGTATAATAAAATTCCTCTTATCATCTACAAAAAAATAAATAAATAAATAAATAAAAAATAAAAATGGCCTGATTCTTTTGATCGTTCCTGTGTTATTGGGTTACTTCGAAAGTACTGTAATAATATTTTTAAAATTATCTACAACATTTCTGGCCAAGAAAATTATTTATACAACGTCTTTATAAATAATATATTACACGTACTCCGAATTTTAGATAAATTAAGCTATGTCACTACAGGGTTTGGCCATAAAAATTAAACGAGTCTGTTAGCAGGGCTGTCACTACTGATCTCAATGTTATTTTGTGGTTCCAGTAGCACACGTAAAAGTGTTTCATGATAAAAAAAAAATTAACACAGTAAATAAATTCTGCATAATTATTTTAGCCACATGAAAGCAAGGGACACATGAAATCAGATAAAAACTGGTATGTTGTGGCCACCACAAGACTTTCTTCTATATTTTCCTATACAAATTCACACAGTAACAATATATTAAAAAAAAAAAAAAATCCAAGTCTTTTTTTCGTTAAAAGTAAAAAAAAAAAAAAAAAAAAAAAATCAATAACTTTGTTTTAAATTATCACCTACTTATAGTTCAACCATTCGTTTTAAATGTATTGATGAGACCTTTCTAAAGATACCCATCTTGAAAATTTAACCTCCTGGGGGGAAGTACCCCTCGGGGGGGGGAAGCGATCACCCCACATGTACAATTTTTTTCCTAATTAACTATTACTATTATCAATAATTCATATTAATTTTACAATCACAGGTTAAGAATAACTCTCATTATGTACATTTATACGAAATTTTGTCCTATACTGCAATGTTAAAAATTTAGAAAAAAATACGATCACAGCGCCACCTATTGAGCGATTGATCCCCAAATATAATGAGCACCAGTTTATGTCAGGGGCCAACTAAATACCAAGTTTGGTTAAATTTCGTTAAATTTTTTTTTTTTTTTTAAATTACCGATTTTTCGTAAAAAGTAAAAAAAAAAAAGCGATAACTTTGTTTAAAATTATCATAGATTTACAGTTCAACCATTTGTTTTAAAGGTATTGACGAGACCTTTCGAAAGATACCCATCTTGAAAATTTACTCCCCTCGAGGGGGGACTTCCCCCCCAGGGGTGTTGACGAGGCTCCTACACATACAAAAAATTTTTCACAGTTGACTGTCTCTATTATAAATATTTCTTGTAAATTTCATAATGATTACTAAAAAATAATTCTCTTTATGCACATTTATAGAAAATTTTGTCCTATATCACCATGTTAAAAATTTAGAAAAAGCGGGATGGCAACGCAACCTGTAAGACAATTACCAAACGTTGATAGGCACTAATTTATGTCAAGGTGCAACTACGTAGCAATTTGTATGAAATTCTGTGCATTAGTTCCTGAGATACAGTTGCCACAAAATTTTGTCACACACACACAGAGACAGACAGACATTTTCTAAAAATGGTCAAATCGTTTTCTAGAGCTCTCAAAACATGTAAATCCATCAAAAACCCGAGGTCGAAAATTTTTACGAATCCAATACTTTCTTCTATTGAATATAGAAGAAAGTAATAAGCAAACACAAAGGAAAAAACATTTCATTTCTTTATTCAAAATTACAAAAATAGGGGTTATTAAAATTAAATTAGAAGAACCTCAAAGTAAATTGCTTTCTTATTCATCGTTGAAGACATAATAGATCTAATTAAGATTAACTCTGAAATTTTTATATATAATTTGTAGCTAACACTTCGAAAATGCAGATTTCATAAATGAGTTTATTATGAAAGAGAACTAAGGTAAATGGACCATGGTCCATTGTACTCCACTGGACCTCTGAGAGCAAATGATAAAAAAAAAAAAAAAGTATCCTCTTGAAAATATTTTAATGAGATTAAATATAATAATAGATGACCTTAGCCAATCATTGTGCTAAATAGCCTGTTCCAGATCATTATTCCTGAAAGACGATAAGAAAAACAAAATGTTTAACTAAAAATATTTACTTTTGGATATCGTAAACTAAACTTCATGAATAAAATGAGTAAATTGTTAGTTAGGAATTAAGTTCCTGGCTAAATTTTCTCATTGCAGTGCTACTCTCTATGTACCAAAATACGAACCATAAAAATAAATAAATAAATAAACTATAGGGAGCGGTCCATTGTACCCCATTCTCCCCTAAGCGTCAAAATGTCGGAAAACAAAAATAAAGAACGAAAGAAAGAAAAGAAAAGAAAAATCAGTTAAATTAGTGTGTTATTCTAAGTCTAATGGCTACAGATATTTCTAATTCAAGACATTAATGGTAGAGGATTATAACACCTGTTCTAAACATTTTTCCAAACAATGCAAGAATTAGAAAACTCGTTTTCAGAGTTTAAATATAGACCTATTAACTAATGGTACAGAATCCACTACTGATGCATTTACGCTGAATGTTATATAATACTTAAATATTATAGAACATACAATTTTATTTTAAAAATGGAAAAATTATATTTTTGGTTGCTTTTCGGATTTTTATATGGAAAATATATCAATTTTATTAGAAAATATATTTTTATTATGTAATTAATTTTATTTTGTTATTTATTTATTTATTTTTTAAGAAATTAAAACAGGAATATTCACTATAGTCAAATTATTAAAAATAATTAACACATTCCTTTATTTTTATACAAACATATTTTAGCAAACAAGAGAAAGTTAGAGTATAATTTATTTAAATATTTAAAATATGTATATATTGAACAATGTTTCAAATTTTTATTCCATAGTTTCAAAATAGAAGTTTATTTAATTAAGCATGTACACATGCCTAAAAGAAGAAATTAAAAGGAATACTATCATTTTCTTTGTGACATATATATTTGAGAAAATCTTGTTGTTTCTAGGTTTTCTAATGTAACTTAATCTAAACTTAAATAATCCTTTTGAAAGAGGAAAGAAAATATCACTCTTGTGAGTATTTAAAGTATATTAGCTTTGTAACTGAAGAGCTTTCTTTTCGATTACTGGTTTTCACTCATCTTGTGGGAAAGTTAAATTACTTTACAAACTTTGCTGAAAACATTTTGAGATTTATCTTTATAATTCAGTTTTCTCTTCTTTAACTCTTTACTTTAATGCTCATCGAAACGTCGCAGCTTAGTATTAGAGTTAATCGTCTTTTCAGAAAATTATTAAACATTATTTTGAAAGTAAAATAACGACATTTTTCTTATTTTTCGTTTGAAGTTTCTTTAAAAACTTTTATTTGGCAGGATGTTTCTTGTCAGAACGTAAAACAAGCGTAATTACTAATAAATTTAGCTATAGCTTAAGAATCAAAAGTGTACATACGCAAACGCAAACTCAGTATTACATAAATATTAATAAGAGAAAAAATTCCAATAAAAAATTTATCATTAGTATATTAGATAAAAATATAAAATTTACATTTAGGTTATCGTATTTAATATTCTGAAAAAAAAAAGTGTCATTATTCTTGTAATTTTTATTATTATTAAGTTTTCTAATATTCATATTATTGTTCTTGTGAATATTTTGGAAATTTTGTCAACTGTTTTCTTGACTTCTATAATCAATGTATTATTACACACACACGCATACACAAATATTAATATATGTATATTTTTATATTTAATATAACTGTTTCTGGATATCTCTGTTCTTTGTTCTTATGAATATTTTAACATTTGATTCTTCTTGCAAATATATATATTTATACAGTGTCCCATAAATTGCGGCCAAACACTACGCATACAGATTCCTCGTTGGGAGTACATAAAATATGCCCAAAGAACTGTACCTCTACGAAACACAGTTTAGGAGAAAAATACGAAAAACAAAGTATGACGTCACAGCCGGTTCAAGGAAAAATCACCGTATTGGACACATGAACAGCAGTATTTCCGTATCTCAGGCGGACACTTTCAACATCTGCTTTTATAAATTTTTGCAAATACTGCTGTTGTTGTGTCAAATAAACCGTTCTTTACCTCGCACCGGCTGTGACGTCATACTTTGTTTTTCGTATTTTTTTTCGTAAACTATGGTTTCGTAAACAGTTCTTTGGGCATTTTTTATGTACTCCTAACGAGGAATCTGGGTGTGTAGAGTTCGGGCACTATTTATGGGATATATATATATATATATATATATATATATATAACAATCACAGATTTTCGTATTTTTTAATAACACAAACAAATCCTGTTTTATGTTCTATTCCGCACAAGTGAAATAAATCAAACATGAAATTTTACAATCAAATTTTTAAAATTACAGTCACGTATTTAAAAGTCACACAATTTTTCCACTTTCTCATTGTATGCCATTTAACTAAATTTGGTTATTTATCTACATTAGAATATCTATCTCAAACTGAATTTTAACCTTAATTTTCTCCCTGTTTCAATTTTATAATGTTATTTGTATTTAATTTATTATTATATTTATAGTTATATATATTCCATACTATTATTTTCATTTTATTTAATGTTATATTTTTTAATATCCTATTAGATGGCACACCTAAAAATTATTATTTTTATGTTTAACTTTTTTGCTTCAAAATTTAATGCTTAAATTTCTTTTTAATACTAAAACTTAAATATATATATATATATATATATATTTAATAAGTTATTAAGCTTGATTGTATTATTTGCAGTTATATATTTTTTAAAAACAACTGCACATTATTCTAAAGTTTACTCCATGTAAAGATTTTCTTGTTACTTTGGCTTCTATTATTAGCTGTTATCTGTGTTTGGTAAATACTTTTAATTCCACAAGTTTTACTCTTATTTTTTCTACGCACTTCGTTCGTAAGAGGGCTAGTCTCAGCGTTTTCATCTTTAGGAAATTTTTAAATGGGTTTTTTTATTATTTTATACTCTAGTTGGGCATAAGTAATTATAAATGTCTTAGCACAGTGTTCACAACTACACAAAAATAAACGTATATATTGCTCACAACACTTAAATTATCTTCTGATCAAGCTTTGAATATTGCAAGTATTGTTTAATTTTCGTGATTTGAAGTCTTTTAGTTATGTATCTCGACAAACCACCCTGCAAAGCTATAAATCTGAGTGATGCCATTTTTATGGGTATCAACCGTCTCTGCCTGCTCATCTAATCAGGAATTGAATTTTTTGGGTACAGGTTGAACCTGTTTAATCTGTTCAGCGCTACTGCTTGACGACTAGATCATTGTGCAGCTTTTGAAGTTTTCATTGCTTTATTTCCTATTCTTTTTATTGTTTCCAGTAATAAGTCCTGTAGCCTCTGTAAACACACGCACACACATATGTATAATACACACACACACACACACACACATATATATATACACCCCGCAACAAAAATAGATACAAAGGGTTTTTTCTTTGGTTTTTCATAAAATAACATTATCTAAATTGTTTAACGTACACAAACATCAAACCGTCTCAATTATATATATTAAAAGCAAAAACTGTTTTATTTAAGAGACAAAAAATTTTAGTTAAAATACATTTAAAGACAAAAAAATATGTATAAAAAAAATTAAAATCTAGGCGTTTCGAAACCCGTCCGGGTTTCCTCATCAGTAATTATAACACAATATGCAAACATTACATGAACACTCAATGAATTTAAAGGAGTACCGAATATTGAGGAGCCAGTGCGCGCGCTTCACTGATAGTGTGGAGATGCTTGGGCAGTGTGCCAGCTCTCAAGGAAAATACGCGATTTATAATCTTGAAAACCAGAATTTAGAATTTTTATATTATCGAAGTCAGGAATATGATCGGTTTCTGTTGAATGCATTACAATTTTAGAATTTTGGTTGCAATTTTTAAAAGATCGTCTGTGCATCTGTAGTCTAATTTTTCCTGCACGGCCAGTTCACCTATATAAACGTATTTGCAATTTTTACAAGGAATTAAATATATTACTCCAGTTAAATCCAGAGAAGGGGTTATGTGTTTAAAGTTAAAAAGGACGTTTTTTAATTGTTTAATTGGCTGGAAAGCAGTATAAATATTATGTGGTTTAATAAATTTAGAAATAAATTCTGAAGGAAAACCAAAATATGGCATAGAAATATAATTGCTCTTAGTAATTAGGGAATTTTTCATTTGTATTGGAGTAGAGAAGGGAAAATGCAGGAGGAAACGAAGGAGAGGGGAAGCGTATAATTTTTTCACGATAAATTCGTTTTAACCAATTAAGAGGGTAATCGTTATTTATTAAATCCTGAAAAATTCTTTTAATTTCCAACTTAAAAAGTGTCTTGTTACTGCATAACTGAAGAGCTCTTTTGACCAAGGTTCGGAAGACTGCAATTTTATGAGAATCAGGATTAGCAGAATGAGAATTTAGATATTGACTTGTGAAAGTGGCCTTACGATAAACAGAAGTTTGAAAAATGCTAGGTGAATTCGAAAAGTTTTTGAATTCTCCTAGCATTTTGAAGGAAACCCGGAGGGGTTACGAAACGTCTAGATTTTAATTCTTTTTACATGTATTTTTTGTTTTGAAATGTATTTTAACTCAAATTTTTTGTCTCTTAAATAAAACAGTTTCCTTTTTATTATCTAAATTGTGCTTATCATTTATTATTATCATAAAATTACACTATTCCCGGACTAATTTTTGTTTTAAGACTAATTTAGAAAAGTTTTAAAACTAAAGTTTTTCTAATTTAAGACTACACTCCGCGACAAAAAGATAGGAACAAATGTTTTTTTTTTTTTTTTTTTTTTCATAAAATAATTTTTCATAAAATAATATTATCTAAATTGTGCTGATCATTTATTATCATAACAAAATATTATCATATCAAAAACGTATTAAATATTTTAATCATATTCAAAATAATCATATTGAAAAAAAAAAAAAAAAAAAAAAACCTTTGTTCCTATCTTTTTCTCGCGGCGTGTAGTCTTAAATAAGAAAATTTTTTCTAAATTACTCTTAAAACAAAAATTAGTTCGGAAATAGTATTTTTCAAGATAATAATAAATGAAAAGCACAATTTAGATAATGTTATTTTATGAAAAATCAAAGAAAAAACCCTTTCTACCTATCTTTTTGTCGCAGGGTATATATACCGGGAGATCCAAAAGTCAGGACAAACTTTAAAAATGAATAATTCGAAACGAATCAAGATACAAAGATACGGTTTGCACCAAACGGATGAAAAAAAAACCGGGTTTTGTATGGCAAAGGAAAGAAATTAGTTCTGTTGGCGACCAACAGATGGCGCTATAGTGTTTTATTTCACCAAAAGATGATTTACAATTGAAAAAAAAATGTTGTCAACTTAAAAGTCAGCTTAATTACCCTTAATTAGTACTACTACAGTAACTGTTCAATGTCCATCATTCAGAAGTACAGCTGTGAGATGATTCACCACATCGTTCACAGCATTTAGTAGCATTTCTTGCGTTATGGCAGACACATTTTGGCGGATGGCATCTTTCAGTGCTGCTAGTGATGCCGGTTGGTCGCAGTACACTTTTAACTTCCAAGAATCCCCACAGCCAAAAGTCACAGGGTGTCAGATCGGGAGATCTTGGAGGACATGTGTGATTAAAGTAGCGACTGAGAATGCGATATTTCAATGCATATAAGCTTCGACTACCATTACCTGCTGTAGTTGTTTCTTTTAATATCGTTTGTTGCTTTGCATAAACCTACATAAAAATACGACAACGCCATCTGTTGGTCGCCAACAGAACTATTTTTATTTTTTGCCACACAAAACCCGGCTTCTTTTCCATCCGTTTGGTGCAAACCGTATCTTTGTATCTTGATTCGTTTTCGAATAATTCATTTTTAAAGTTTGTCCTGACTTTTGGATCACCCGGTATATAAACTTGCGAGCTTCGCCCGCTAGCGGGTCAGTATTTTCAAATGAATCACTAAAATTAATGAATCACTAACAGTAACTTTTAGTGTTAAGAAAAGAAATTAAAAAATATATATCATTTATGATTGGGTAAAAAGTCGGCCCGGGTCCCCACTGCCTTCGGCAGCGCAGTCCCGTGCGCGCTGCGCGCGCACAACTTAGGGGATGCACGCGCTGCTCGCGCGTATTCCTTCCCTGACCCTTCGTGCCCCCTAAAGAAAATCATTTTTGATCGGGTAAAAACTCGCACCGGGTCCCCACTGCCTTCGGAAGCGCAGACCCATGCGCGCTGCGCGCGCACGTATTCCTTCTCAAGTCAAATTTTTATTCTTAAGAAAAGAAAATTTAAAAAATCATTTCTCAGCGGGTACAAAGTCGGACCGGGTCCCTACTGCCTTTAGCATCGCAGTCCCGTGCGCGCACAATTTATAATATGCACGCGCTGCGCGCGCTTATTCCTTCCCTGACCTCTCGTGCCTCCTAAAAAAAAATCATTTCTGATCGGGTAAAAACTCATACCGGGTCCCCACTTCCTTCGGAAGCGCAGTCCCATGCGCGCGCACGTGTGAATGTATACGCGCGCTGCGCGCACACATTCCTCCTCAAATCAAATATTTATTCTTAAGAGAAGAAAATCGAAAAAATTAATTCTCATTGGTTAAAAAGTCGGGACGGGTCCCCACTGCCTTCGGCTGCACAGTCCCGTGGGCTCTGCGCGCGCACACGTTCAGGGATACGCGCGCGGTGCACGCCTATTTCTTCTCCACTCTTTCAGGCCCTCTTAATTAACTTACGTATACCAATTTTGAACGACCTAACTCATTTGGCTGAGATGCAAAAGAAAACGTAATCAGGACACCTCAAAACGTGTAAATCTGGTAAAAAGTATGCCTCCCAGGGGAATGCCTTCCGTGGGGGGTCTTTCTAAGAAGTCCTAGCCAGTATTTACGTGTGTTTCGGAAGAAACCACGGAAAACTCCGAAAGGTTAGGGCGATGAGCGCGACCTGGGATCGAACCCGGAACATCCCACTATTGGATTAGAGAAGATTAGACATCAATTTTCACTGTTAGTTATTTTTACTTATATATGTTTACTTTTATTTTTAATCCAATGACTTATTTGCGTACTGGGTTGAGCTTATAAATTCTAATTAAGCGACTGCCATATTAAAAATTTAGAAAAAATCCGATCACAGCGCCACCTTTTGAGCGATTGATTAATCTTATTCTGATAAAATCGAAACTTTTATTTAAATCTGATATTTTAGAAAAAAAAAACAGCCCGTATTTACGTGAGTTTCGTAAGAAACCACGCAAAACTCCGAACGGTTATTATTCTGATAAAATCGAAACTTTTATTTAAATCTGATATTTTAGGAAAAAAAAACAGCCCGTATTTACGTGAGTTTCGGAAGGAACCACGGAAAACTCCGAACGGTTAGGGCGATGAGCGCGACCTGGGATCGAACCGGCAGCGCTGTCCCGTGCGCTCTGCGCGCGCACAAGTTAAGGGATACGCGCGCGGTGCACGCCTATTTCTTCTCTAACCTTTCAGGTCCTCTTAATTAACCTACGTATACCAATTTTGAACGATCTAACTCATTTGGCAGAGATGCAAAAGAAAACGTAATCAGGACACCTCAAAACGTGTAAATCTGGTGAAAACTTTTCATAATTTAAAAGAACTTTAAAATATCTTTCGAATGATGTATTAAAAATAATTTAATCATAA
This sequence comes from Salticus scenicus, assembly GCA_963930645.1. Classification (NCBI taxonomy): domain Eukaryota; kingdom Metazoa; phylum Arthropoda; class Arachnida; order Araneae; family Salticidae; genus Salticus; species Salticus scenicus. The sequence continues at coordinate 226,241,186 of OZ005654.1, read as the reverse complement.
TTAGAAATTGAAATATTGAAATTTGAAAATATTACAGCGCCATCTGGCGGTACAAATTTCTGTATTCCACTGTTCGATTCCAATTCAAAAAAGCTTTCTACTGATGTATTACTTATGAAATTATTTTAATTAGTAGCTGAGATACAAAAGAAAACTAATTCAGGACACCTCAAAACGTGTAAATCTGTTGAAAACTTTGAATAATATAAAAGAACTTTAAAACATCTTTCGAATGATGTATAAAAAATAAATTAAACGTAATTAGAAATTGAAATACGCGTATTAGAATATTGCAATATTTAATCGCAGAACACAAACACGTGACCTCGTTAAATACCAGATGTTTATCGCTGCTTTTTTTCTCTTCGCTTCCGTCGAGAAATGAAGCTCTTCTCTTCCTTCAAGTGGTTTCCATGGTAACGACAAACGGCAATGGAATTCTGAAAATCACTACGGAAGGAAGACCGCGTATTCAATTCAATGGGTTTAAAGCGTGAAATTAAAAAAATTATAACTCATTCAGTTTTTGAAATTTTCTCTCAATCTTTTGGGAATTAAATTATGAAAGCGAGATCTATATACAAAAAAAAAAAAAAAAAAAAAAAAAAAAAAAAGAAATGATTTATCTCTGAATGCTTTTGAGTTATAAAATGCTTTGTGAAAAATACGATGTTTCCTAAAATCTAAAATTATTGATCGCTAATCCGTATTTTGTAAAAATGTTTATATGGTTCGAAAGAGGATTAAATGGCCTTTCTTTATACACCAGTTGTTAAGAAATGGAAGAGTTACTCGGTCGTACAGGGCGTTTCAAAAAAGACGATCGCGAAAAAGAGAAATTTTCGACCCTTTTTAAAACTTTTTTTAAAAATATAAAAAATCCGTATTTAAAAAAAAAAAAAAATTGTACCGTAAGAATCGGTAATAAATGTTCTTTCTGCTGTTTGAGGTGTATTTCGATATCTCGAACCGTTTGAGCAGGATCGCTTTACAAATACCCACGAAATTTTCTCTCTTTGCTTTTTCCTTCGAGGTAAGCGGTCCCGGTCGAAAATGATGATCGCGTGCCATTTTGAATCGTTTTTTCGTTAGAAAATGGCCGACATTTTAATTAATATCTCCGCTAATTAGGGTCTCATCGTTTAGCAAATTAGATAACTTAGATCTGCGGTAAATTCTCTGTCCGACGGTACCTGTTCGAAGTCCGTGCGACCGTTAGCGGTGGAGCCTTTGCTGTTTCAAGCCGTTTCTCCAAGACAGACAGACAGACATACAGACACACGCGTACAGATTTTAATAATATAAGGAGATTATAGTTTGAGAATTAAGCGATATTTCTTATTTTCTAAAAAGATATTATAAATAATTTTCAGAAATTTGTAATATTGTTAATTTATATAAATTTTCATTTAACGAAATATCTTAAAATGTACTTAAAAATGTGTTACCAAATTTTAATAAAGGTAAGTAATATTCATTGGACTCTGAAATAGTCTTGCTATACGGGATAAAACATTTTTTGTTCAATGCATAAACTAAGAAAATAAAAATAATTCTCGATAAATACCTAGTCGAAAACTTAAATACAAATTAAGCTTAACTTTTGTTTTATGCATTTATAAATATTTTGATTGGTACTCTTAAAAATAGGAAATCTTTTTAAGTATTTGAAAGTTACTTATCAAACTTCATTTAACATTCTCTAAAAGTTCCTACGTGTAAAGTAGAGATAGAAGCATACATATGAATGATGTTCCCAGAACGAAGCTTCACTTTAATCCGATTTATGCAATAAAAGTTTATCAGATTGAAGAAAATCGACTTATATTGCCAAATGTTCTAAATGATAAGTATGTCAAATGTCTATATCACTCACGAATCATTTTTGGAGAATGTCAAGGAGAATGGTAATTTAGTAAAATTAACTATTCTCTTTGAACCTCTTTCAGTGTAAGAATGTTATATTTAAGCTTCATTTGGAAAATAATTGATATTTTAGATTGAATGTTGTGATACAAGATTAATCTACTTAATTCTAAATAACTTGAGTTAGACGAAAACAGAAATATTTGTACAAAGGAAGAATTTTCTATACCTTTTTTCTTAATACATTAAAATAAGTAATATAAAAGATTTTAAGTTCAAATTTTATTCCTGTATTAGAAAATTGCATTTTCTAAATTCAATTTTTATTTTTAGATTTTATTATAAACAATTTAAAATTTCTAATGAATTTATTTAAATTATACCCCCTTTATTATTATTATTATTATTATTATTATTATTATTAAATAAACATTTTTTTAAAATGAAGATAGTTCATTATACAACTGTAACAGCGAATTATCTAAATAATTAGTTTATTTTTAACTAATTGCTATAAATCAAATTATTCTGATAAGAGAAGTATGAATCAGAGATTTCTATTGAAACCAAACCTAGCTTAAATTAAAGCCCATGATCAAAAGCATAGGATAGGTTATTAGCATAACCGTAAAGTTAGACTAAAAAATTACTATAGAGGTTTCAGTGTTTTTATCAAAACAATGAATTCTTTAGCTTTTTCTTTCTACTTTTAAATATTTTTAAGGAAATTATGTTTAATGTGTGTTAAACTTGGCAGACTGAATTAAAAAGTTTTTTAAACTTTCCTAATATATATATATATATATATATATATATATATATATATATATATATATATATATATATATGTAACAACCTTACGTTTTGAATTTTATCAATGGCTATCCTTTACATATAACTAACATAATTTTATAATAAATATAGCAACACATATTTAGTTTCGTTCATTTAAATTATTGAACATTTTTGTAGACTTGATATTAGGATGGAGGTATGGTACCCATGATTTTTTAAATTATTTTTTGAAATCTCACCCTTGGTGCGGCAACAATGTTTTACGTATGCCATCATGATTTTTAAGAAGATTTCTAGTTGGAAAAGTAGAATGTTTCTTCAAATCTAAGAATGAATTTCAAGAGATTCCATGCCCAAGCATTGTGAAATTTTATAGCGAATATATGGGAGGGGGTCGTTCTTCGATTCCATATCAAGCTATTACTGTCTAATGATTCGATTAAATAAGTGGTACATGAAAATATTTTAGTATTTAACTGACATGGCTAAAGAAAATGATTGGCTATTGTGGATATGCAATATTGGTTTGTCTATGTCATTTTTCACTTCAAAAAAGCAGTTGCCGGCGTCCTTTGCGATCTAAAGAAGCCTGTCAGACGCCGTAAAGGGCGCATCACCAATAAAATTCAGCGTGAAGTGGATAAATAGAAAACAAGCAGACCATTTGCAGCTGTTTCTGAAACTCGCATTCTATTGCACAATCTTAGATACTTATCTATACGAGAGAATCGACTGCTATACAAATTTCCAAAATGCATGGTTAGATCCCTTGTCTAGTGTGAGAAGCATGAAGTTCACTTGTGTGTGAATATGGACAGAAATTGCTTCAGAATGTTCCATACACCATGAGTAATGAAGTGTTGATGTAGATAGTGTGCCATTGGAGAACATGAATAAAGTAGTAGCTAAGTCGCATAAAAAAGTAGCAGTAAAAAAACACTGAATAACTAAATACAACACCTTAATGCATAATATGCCAGAAATATGTCAAACCATATTTTCTTTAAACATATATTTTGGAAGATAGAACTTTTTTTTTTCCAGATTGCTTGGCAATATGCTGTAATATTATCAGAAGCAATACATATAATTTTTCACACATACACACACAAGAAAAAACTGGTATGTTGTGGCCACCACAAGACTTTCTTCTATATTTCCCCATACAAATTCACTCAATAACAATGTTAAAAAAAAAAAAAAAATCCAAGTTTTTTTTTTCGTTAAAAGTAACAAAAATCGATAACTTTGTTTTAAATTATCACATATTTATAGTTCAACCATTCGTTTTAAAGATATTGACGAGACCTTTCGAAAGATACCCATCTTGAAAATTTAGCACCTCATGGGGGTAATCTTCCCCGAGGGGGGGGGGGGGAAGCGATGCCCCCACATGCACAATTTTTTTTCCTAATTAACTACTTCTATTAGCAATAATTCGTATTAATTTTACAATCACAGGTTAATAATAACTCTCATTATGTACATTTATAAGAAATTTTGTCTTATACTGCCATGTTAAAAATTTAGAGAAAATACGATCACAGCACCTCCTGTTGAGCGATTGATCCCCAAATCTAATTAGCACCAGTTTATGCCAGGGGTCAACTAAATACCAAGTTTGGTTAAATTTCGTTTAAAATTATAAAAAAAAAAAAAAAAAAAAATTACGATTTTTTTCTAAGTTTTTTTTCGTAAAAAGTAAAAAAAATCGATAATTTTGTTTTAACTTATCACAGATTTATAGTTCAACCATTCGTTTTAAAGGTATTGACGAGACCTTTCGAAAGATACCCATCTTAAAAATTTACTCCTCTCGAGGGGAGACTTCCCCTCAGGGGGGTTGACGAGGCTCCTACACATACAAAAAAAAAAAAAATTCCCAGTTGACTATCTCTATTATAGATAATTCTTGTAAATTGCATAATGATTACTAAAAAATAATTCTCCTTGTGCACATTTATACAAAATTTTGTCCTACATCACCATGTTAAAAATTTAGAAAAAGAGGGATTGCAACGCAACCTGTAAGACAATTTTTGACACTAATTTATGTCAAGGTGCAACTACATACCAATTTGTATGAAATTCTGTGCAGTAGTTCCTGAGATACAGTTGCCACAAAATTTTGTGACACACACACACAGATAGACAGACAGACAGACATTTTCTAAAAATGTTCTACAGCTCTCAAAACGTGTAAACCCATCAAAAACCCGAGGTCGAAAATTTTTACGAATCCAATACTTTCTTCTATTGAATATAGAAGAAAGTGAAAACATGCAGAAAGGAATTAGCTTCTGAAATTTTTATAAAATATCTATTTTTTTTTTTTTTTTTTTTTTTTATGGTTAACTTTAATTTAATCTTATATTTATATATGCGATACATTACATATGAAAATTCTCATTTTGACTTCCTCTACGTTACAAGTATATATATTTAGGTAATATGGTATTAGAAATCATTTCGTATTGAAAATAATTTATAACTTTCTACAAAATAACTAACGCAATGTGAATGATTAAATCGGCTTTCTGGCAAGTAAAAAAAAAAAAAAAAAAAAAAAAAAAAAAACTAAATAAATAAAATAAAAATAGCTTGTATCCGTTACAGGAAAAATGGGGCTTTTATTAGTTTTATAAAGTTATCTGTTTTCGGGGAATTTGATTTCTCCGTCCTTATTTGTACACTTTACTCATGGCAAACGGTGTAAAAGGAGACAGCTCAAATATGACTTGTCAGACTGACAAGCCAGAATGTTTAGAAAAATTGTTTATAGCAAATGAAAAACATATTACACAAGTCTGCAAAAGAAGAACTTTTTTCAGCTACAGGAAAGTTTTTTTGGTAAATTTTGTGTTTTCAAGGATGCTGAATCGAAAAATGACTTCCATTTTTACCCGTCACTCGAGACTTTTTGCAGTAAAAATACTTTAATTTTATTACATTAAATTAAACGTATTCTATCTCATAATTAAGCAAACAGTTCCTTAACATTATGTGTTCAATATTTTGCCTATGAAATATTTTCTTATTTTTTTTAGACCAACCCCACCTCTAAGAACGCGCTTTCACGTTCACCCAATGCTACGCCCACATCCCTCACATTTTTTAATTTTGTTATTTACCTTTAGTTTTAGTTTTATAATTGATTTAATTGTTATATAATTGAATAAAATGTTATAATTGTTTTAAATTATTGAACAAGTTTGTATAATGAGTTATAGAATACTAATTTTTGTGATTTCACACAAAATTTATCTAAAAATGTACGTTTTGGAATTGAACTAGGCGTGATATTTTTTTAAACTTTATTTATTGGTTTCATTGAATAACGATCTGTAAGAAACAGTCGAGGATTAGTATGCAGTTTTTTGGTTGCAGACCTATGTTATTAATATTTTTTTAAACAGGGAAATTTAACAACATCGACATTTTATTTTTACTACAAAATATATATATCAAGTTTAAACTGTAAGATTCAAAAATTGCTACAAACTGTGATTACTCTACTTCAATATAACTATAAACTTTATAGTCCTCGCTTGCAACAAAAATGTGTAAATACATGATAAGAATAATACTCCTTTTTTTATGAAAGTATTTTATGAGAAGGCTTTATGTTGACAGAATGAATGTATTATGCTACATATACTTATAATATTTGTACATTTTTTTCTTCATAAAATATTAATCCAAAAGTCATTGACAAGACAAGGAAAAATTTATTCCATTTTACTTTCAAAAGTATGTGTATAAAGTACTTTTTAACCGACTTCAAAAAAGAAGGAAGTTTCTCAATTCAAACCGTATGTTTTTTTATGTTTGTTAGCTCATAACTTTTGAACGGATGCTACGATTTTGACACTTTTTGCTTTGTTGAAAAGGACTTGGTCTGAAATAGGTCCCATTGTAATATCTTTACAATCTAAAGAAAATACAGGGTGCCCAAAAAAATCAGTCCCAACTCTTTTAACTGCTAAACGGCTGCAGCTATAGTGTTGAAAATGGTATGTAAGTATAGCAAAGTTGCCATGCAGTACAAGGTTAAACCGCTTGCAGTGCCACCTGGTGAAAAATAGCGGAGTTAGTGTTACTATCTCGAAAACGGTTCTAGAGAAAAAAGGGAATTACATAGTTGAAAAGTATCATCGATGTAATACAAAAAGATAGTTTAGACATTCGTGCTAGCGTTCCTATCTTGGAAAAGGTTCAAGACAGGGGGAAAAAGTGAATTATAAAATTGCAGGGCATCATCGATTTAGTACAAAAATATAGTTCTGACATTGATGCTAAAAATACAATGCTAAAAACGTGCATTTGTTTGTTCGCAATTTCTTACACCATGCACACTTGAGCTGCATTGCACACGTTGAGCGTAGCTGGTGAGACATACGTTATATAGTTTAAATTACGGTTCACATTGGGTGCATATCATGTATTTTTCAGTGACATAAACCATTTTTTGAGTTATGTCACTTTTCTTGGAAGTTGTGATTTGTGAAACTGCCGTCGAAAGTCTTTTGATGCTTTGCTATATGAATAAGTTTTCACTGAAAAGAGAAAAATAAAATCTTTTTGTAAAAAAATAGAACCGACTCCAAAAAGCAACTACTGTTCAAAAAAAAAAAAAAAAAAAAAAATGTATGAAATGAAACTAAATTGCGCCTAAAAGTATAAAATAATTTCATTCGCCAAACAACCTATAACACTACAATTAATCATATCTTTTGAAGTCGGCGCAAAATTAAATAAAAATTGATACATTTATTCAATACAAAAATCAAATCCTATTCAAAATACACATCTCACATTGTCACCTGCAAAACGCAGCCGAAAACTATTTTGATTCAAGAAAACAAATAAGATTTCGTAAGCAGCAAAATTTGGCGAAGATGCTGGTATCTGACGTCCTTGGTGAAAGAAAAATCGCAAAATTATCTGGCAAACATATTTAATTTCTTTGGGATATCGTGATTAATTTGATAAGTTATATTAAGAGAGTAATCAATAATATGAAACAATACTTCGTACAAAATATATTATGAAAATATACATCTTGCATGTATATTTTTGCAATACGTTTTGAACGCCAAATCCAAAAGCCACCAAGGATGATAGTTACCAAAGTTATACCAAATTTGCAAAGGAAACTCTAGCTTCGTAGAAACATAAATACCACATTGTGAAGAATGTTCACTGTTCTGTGTAAATGCTACCAATGGACCAATTGTATACAGTGATAAAATAGTAAAGGAAACATGAAAATGGATCATTCGAGACGACAACATTTGTTGCTACCGATCTAAAAACAAACCTTTAAAAACTAATTAAATTGTTTTTAATTTTGCGCCGACTTCAAAAGTTATGATTAATTGTAGTGTTATAGGTTGTTTGGCGAAGGAAATTATTTTATACTTTTAGGCGCAATTTAGTTTCATTTCATACAATTTTTTTTTTTTTTTTTTTTTTTTTTTTTGAACAGTAGTTGCTTTTTGGAGTCGGTTCTATTTTTTTACAAAAAGATTTTATATGATATTCGCACATTTAGATAAATGCTGCATTATTGTGTAGATGTAAAAAACAATTAAGTACTATATGACCTAATATATATAAAATAGTAAATAAAATAGCAGAATTAATTTCTATCATTTCATATACAAACAAAAGAACGAAAAGTTAGGTGAATATTAAAAATTTAGAATTTTGTACACATTTATAACTTTGTTACACAGATGGAATAAAATACATAATTTTATTGAGGAGTCATATTTTTGGAAAATACTACTTCTAAATCATTACATAAAATATACTTGAAAACAGTTTCATAAAATTTTTTTGCTAACAATTTTCAATTTTTAAATTGAAAAAAAAACAAAAAAAAAAAACGCATTTTTGTTAAGAGTAAAACAAGTTAAATTTGACATTATGTAATGCTGCTCAATGTTTTGCTTAAAAATTATCCCTAATAAAATTGTTATTGATTTATGACAAACCGTACATCTTATATTTTAAATTCATTGTGAATTTTCAGTTTTTAGTCACCATAAAATCTACTTATTATTATTTTTTTTAGTTTATTAAACTAACTCTTAAATTAAATCCGAATGAACTACTACGTCAGAAACGCCAAAGGAAAATATTTGAGATGAATACAGCTGTTTCGGTAGCCTTAAGCGTACGGACTTCAGTGCAAAAAGAATTCTGAATCTGGAGAAGTGCTCGTATTTATAGGAGAGGGACCGAATTTAGTTCAACCAATAATATTACGGTAAAGGTGGGGAGTGTGACCAATAGGAATTTAGGAATGTTAGCTGTGTAAACAGTAAAAAAAATTAAGAAAATGTGGACTGAATGTAAATCACAATTTACAAGGTTTTTAAAATTTTTATAAATATGAAAAGCTTCAAAGAAATCGAGTTCATGAATGGATTTAGGTCTGCAAATTATTTTAGCAGAATTAAATTTAAAATTATGATTTTCCTCCCAACAATGTTTAGAAATAGCCGATTTATTGGTTTCTTGTTTGCGGACGCAATTCATATGTTCTTTTAGACGAAATTTAAGACTGCGTTTAGTTTGGCCAATATATGATAAACCACACTGACATGAAATACTATAAATGCCCAAGAATTATGCATATCAATGGGATCTTTTAACTGAGAATAGGTGAGTTTATTGGAAGACGAAAATATTATTTTAAAATCACATTGTTTGAGAATTTTAGCTATGATTTGACTGGGTTTAGGAGAATAGGGTAAAACAATACTGATATTAGAAGAGACTGATTTAGTAGACGAAATACGAGGGAGTTGTAATTTTTGGATAGCTTTGTCAACAATGGAAGGTTATAACCTCTGTCAATTGCAATGCCTTTCAGGTATTTAATTTCAGATTTTAATAAAATAGGATTTGAGCGAATATTAAAGGCACGGTTTACAAAAGTATATAAAGCAGCCACTTTTGGTTAGGTAGGTGACATGAACGCGCATGGGAAGGAAGGGACACTGCAAAATTTTTACGATAGACGGTGGTTGAAAATCCATTTACAGTGCGAGAGACGAGGGTATCAAGAAATGGAAGGGAGCCATTATTTTCTATTTCATATGTAAACTGGATATTGCTGCCAACTGAATTTAAAGTTTCTTAGACATGGCCAATATTGTGACAAGATATGCCGATAAGCGTGAAGGTGTGGTCAACGTAACGGGTCCAAGCAAGCTTTTTAATAAAATATCTTTTCTTTTTTGGACCCGTTACGTTGAATTCTTTTTGCACTGAAGACGGTACGCTTAAGGCTACCGAAACCGCTGCAGGCATCTAAATTATTTCTCAGTGGCGTTTCTGACGTGGTAGTTTATTCGGGTTTTAATATTCCAACGACAAGACTCCTGTTATTATACCTCTTAAATTCTTATTTTTCATAGTTTATTATAAGATTATAACTAATATAAAATAATATATCCGATCACGGTTTTACCACTTTATATTTTTATAAGTAAAATATAATTTTTTTTCAGTATTTTAAATAATGTGAACGCACACACACACACAGACAGAAAAAAAAAAAAAAAAAAAAAAAACTTTTCCTTTTTATCTTATTTATTTTGAATTTTCGGGAAATGGAAAGAAAAACAAATGAATTTTTAAATATTATTTAAGTATCCAAAAGAAACCACCTGTGTTACAGATATTTAACGATTCCTACTTTTGAAAGTAGTATCTTTTCTACTCAAACAAAATAACTAAATAAATATATAAATACAATAAAATAAATAAAATAAAAATAAAAATAAAAATAGATAAAAAATAAAAACAGCATATATGTAACTAGCTATTAATTAACGCTAAAAAAAAAAAAAAAAAAAATGTGGGCAGTCTTTGTTGACTGCCGATAGAAGTGAAAACTAAGTAACTTGTGAATTGTATTGTTGAGCTATTAGATTATTATTTTTGAATTATTTTTGGTTTGTAAAGAAGGTTTAATGACAAATTAAAACTTTAATCATTTAAACTTTAAATTTATATTGAAAGCAAAAAGAAGAATATAACAGTCTGTACTTTGTGAACTATGTATATACTGAGGAAAAAAGTACAAACATGCATAGAGTATAGAACTAGAAAGAGACAGATGCCAGTAGTCAGTATACTACTTGTTATAACTGAGCCATTTTCAATTTCAGTGTATAAATTTGTTTATTATTTATCCTCTATTTTTTGTAAGTTCACGTGCTGAACAATATGTCAAAGAAAAAAAGAGTTAAATGAATTTAATGCTTTTAATTTTTATGTAAAATATGAGCGCGTGCTATCTTCAAAATTTGTTAAAATGTAAAGATTATGTGATGCGTGTGGCATCCACAGTTTTGTTTTTTAATTCAAGAAATAGAACAGAATAAAGTTAGCAACGATGTTAGTTGCATTTTTTTCGTATAGTTAGAATTTTTAATTTTAGTGAACTACTTTTTACCGTAGGAATAATTTTCTTATGTTTAATGTTATAGGAATTATTACTACTCGTATGAGTATACATTTTATACATATATATATGAGGCAGGCCGCGCCGTGCGCTACATATATGGATATATATGTAGAGAGATATACTCTTTGTATATACGGAGGTATGTCAATGTACATATATACACAGTATACATATAGCGCATGGAAAGCGTTCGGTGACGATGACGCGAGTTCCATGATTTTTGTTCACCCAAAAGTGCTCAACGCGCCTAAAGAAGTTTTCACTTCAAATGGAAAGCGTTCGGTGTTGATGACGCGAGTTCCATGATTTTTGTTCACCTAAAAATGCTCAATGCGCCTAAAGAAGTTTTCATTTCATAAAAAGTAAATATATTTAAGTAAAATTAGTTTTAAATGTCTTAAATTACGAAAAAAAAAAAAAAAAAAAAAGTCGTCGAGTCATTCTCTGTACTACCTTGAAGTATTTTTACACCAAATTTAATAACAGTTTTTTTTTTTTTTTTGTATGTTTCACCACACGTTCACACATTTATTTGGAAAAAAAAAAAAGAAATCCCTATGACAGAACTTTTAATATAATTTAAGCATTACTTTAAATCTCATTTTTGCATTTACATTTCAGAAAGCTTGCTTTACGTAAGGTATACATAACTGAAAGTGATCCTTTACATAGAAAAAAAATGTAGAAATGTTTATAATGCGGTTCTTGTTTTTTCAGAATTTATTTAGATCTTTGTCAAGATATGATCACTGTGTTTTATAAAAGTTACGATACATTTTAAAATAAGGGAATATTTTGAAACATTTTTTAAAACTTTAATATCCTGTTTTCTTTACTCATCTGACTTTCTACTTTCATTTGCAAGAAAAAGGTGAAATATTTGAATAATATCGAATCGTGAATTTTTTTTTTAACTGTATCACATTTAGAATATGAACGAGTAAATTCCCGCCTAAAATTTAATTTGGTGCATCCGAGTGTCTACATTTCTGTAAAGAAGATACGCACATAAAACTTTCTCTAAAAAAATATGCGCAAATTTTCTTAACAGCAAATAGCCTCAAATTAAAATTAGTTTATATATATATTTACTTTAAAGTGCAATTTTATGCCTCATGTATTAAAGTGTTTTCATGTTTAAAAATAACTTCTCCTTAATATTTAAGCTCGTTTCTAAAATTATATTAAATTAATTATATTTAAAAAAAAAAAAAAAACACTAAATTATATTTTTAATAAGTATAAAAATGTAAAATAATACTCCTTCGCCATTCCAATACCATTTTTTGGAATTTCATGCAATTACAAATAAAAATGTGTTAAAACTTTTATTTAAATAGATATTAATCATACTTAAAATTTAAATTTTGAAATATAATTTAAGATGTTACATAAATTATGAAACAATTATTTCTTTATTGATAATTTCATAATATCCATAAACTGCACTGATTTCGAAGAAGTATGAACATCCATATTTGAACCATCCATACCTGAGGATTCGATCCTAGAAACTGAAGGATAGAACGCCGTAAATATCCTTTTTCTATGGGCGTTTCAATAATAGGACAGAATTATGGGATAGAGCTTATAAAAAGAATATACGTACTTTGAAAGTTTTGAATAGCTTCAAACTATATACATATAACTAACTAACTAACTATATATATATATATATATATATATATATATATGGTATTACAAAATAATATTTATTATTTAATCGAAGATTAAATTATCATGAACTAATACTGTCAGTTAAAAATTAATCCATCTAAAGGTGTACATTTCATACTCAAATTTATTGTGGTGGAAAAGAATTAACTCAGTCATCTATAACTCTTTCCACAATTGCCTTTAATTTTTTAACGATCAATTTAAAACAATTTTGAAAGAAAAAAAAATCCTTTTCAGCTTTTAGTATTAATCCACATTTGGTCGTTTGCTATTTGACAATCGATCTACGACTTTGGCAGTGGAGAACTCAAACTGCCCCAATCCACATTTTAATGCATGGCAATCGACAATTACAGGAAAAACGTTATCAATCGAGGTATTTTTTTTATTAAATCATTTTTGGTCAGAGTGAAAAGGAAGCATTCATCGTTTTCTAGTTAAGAAAGAAAAATCTTGTGTTCACAGAATATTGGGCGATTATTTGTTATCCAGATGCAATGGTATTAAAAATTTATTGATAAAAACGACTGTCAGTCTTATTGATTTTTTTGCTTTTATCATGTTTTATTTTGTCGAATTTTATTTCTTTCAGATAAAGTTGATTTGATTTAATAATTAATTGCATTTAAATAAAATATTTTTGTCAGTTAGCTAATAAATGATTTAATAAAAGGAAAGCACCCTCTTATTGTGAATGAATAACGACCAATTTAAAATGCGTTGGTAAATCATACATATCTGATATATCATTTAATAATTAAAAATAAATCACACTTGACAGTTACCTGTGAAACCATCAAGTTACAATCACAGAAAGTACTTATTTTTTCATGATCAAAAAGTTTTACATTCGAAACAAAATAAAAAATAATTAATTAATAAACTTTTTTAAAAAAGTGCAAAGGCAATGTTCGTAAAACGGTTGTCGGTGAATACGAATAATATATTTATAATCTATCTTAAAATTAAAATAATAATAATAATAATAAAATTAGAAATTCTAACTTCTAAACTTTCATTAAATTATTTATTTTAATTTATAATTGTTGCAAAAAAATTAAACTTTAAATTTTACATCTACTTTTTAAGATAGCACGCGATCTTGTTTTATATAAAAATTAAACCATTAAATTCATTTTTTTACTTATTTTTATTTCATATTGCTCGGGCACTTCTTAGTTCCTAATTCCAAAAAAAAAAAAAAAAAAAAAAAAAACTTTTTCTATATCGCTTGTAACGATACTGATTATTATTAATTTTCTTTTCTTTTTCTTTCAGTAATAATAATAATAATAATAATAATAATAATAAAAGCAAAATAATAATAAAAGCAAAAGCAAAATTTAGTTTAGGACGGAGGACTATTAGTTTTTTTTTTTTTTTCTTTTTTTCAAATTATAAGATCGCTTTCAAATTATTTAATTCTATTTTCGATAAATTTTAGATTTCGACAAATGTCCAACTATCGAAAACGACAACGCAAAAATCCCAGATTGAGACTAATAGGCCCTCAGTCCTAAAAAAAAAAAAAAAAATAAAATAAACTCGATTTAATATTTGTTTGTAGCTAATTGCATAATTTGACTTCAAAGTTAAAATCAATAATACGACATTTTTTATTTTTTTATTTTAATAACACATTCAAAGTATTAATAAATGATTTTATTATCCATTAAAAAAAATAATAATAATGGAATATCCTAACAAACTAAGTTATTTGAAACGATTACTGTTGTGTAATAATAAAAATAAACTTGTAAAATCTTATAAGTTACAATTAGAATTTTAAACGGCCAATCACTGAATAAAACTTAGTTATTTCAATTTTGCTTTAAATTAAGTACGATTTTACCTCATCTAATGAACATCAAAATTTTCTTTTCTTTCTTTCTTTTTTTATTTAATGATGATATATATTTGATTAAATATTATTAAACGTAAGTTAGGAACTAATTTTAATCAAGCTAAAGAGTTCAATTACTCATCATTTATAACATTCTAGCAAATTAACTTAATTATTAAGCTTAATCCATTTAATACTAAAACAATCAAGAAATAAAAAGAAGAAAAAAAAAAAGGAAAAAGCATTAAAATTTTTATATATTTTTATTTAAAAAAATTAATTTATCTCAATAAAGCTACTAAATAATAATAATAATAATAATAATAAACTATAAAATTTTATTATGTAATTTGTTATCTAAGGTGTTTTTGTCTGATATTTTTGCATGCTTCATCTGACGATACTACGAACGGGAATCTAAAGAAAAAAGAATTTGCAATTGGTTTTTAACCTAGGCATAAACTGGTGCTGAATAGGTTTGAAATATTTAACTAATCAGGGGACATTTGCTATGCTGCAATCTACCCTTTTACAAGCTATATCTTAGCCTCTGTAATATATATTTGCATCAAACTATATATGTGAGATGGCCTTCGTTTAAAGTTATCCAGATTTAAATTGGATGCATATCTGTAAGAGACGCTGCTAAGCTAAAGTTTACTCTATTTACTGAAAGTATATAACCAAGCTTAATGTACGATACATAAATGCATCGAACTTAATATGTGAGATAAGTAGAGAAAAAATATTCTGATTTAATGTGAATGCATATCGAAAGACAATGACGCAGTTATGACTTATTTTCTACTACTTGTCATATAATTGTATATGAATACCTACACTATAAAAAAAAATAATAACAACGTGTCAATTTATCTGTAACGTTAAACTAAAAGTTTTTTAATAAGTACAAAATTTTAGATAAACTCCATAAAAAGCTAGAACTCGTAACAATTGTTTCAGGTCAAAAGAAAATACGGCCATTGTTCAGGCGAACAAAGTAGGTACGAGTGATGCAAACAAACTGGCAACACTCCTTGTGTTTGCAGCACTCGTGCCTACTTTGTTCGCCTGACGAAGGATTGTGTTTTCTTTCGACCCAAAATAATTGCTGCGAGTTCTTGCATTTTATGGTGTTTATGCAATGTTTTGCACTTATTGGTATTAAACGCCAGTTCTGTGGATACAGTCTACCATCAAACACGCCAGTTGTGCGTTTTTTTTTTTTTTTTTTTTTTTTTTATAATAAAACGTTTTTTAGGCAACTTGGTTTTTTAGGTTGATTTCATTAGAAATCGACCTATTGCAATCACTTCGTTTATCTATCTATCTATAATGAAAATTTTGTCATCACGATAACTCCCGAAATGATTCTCGAAATCAAACCAAATTTGGACAGTGATTTGATCTTACAAATATCTTCGACGAGTTCGTTAACCAAGTTGCTCCGACTTTTTGTTTTCAAGTGGCAGCCACTTGAAAATTTCAAACCGACATTGTAAAAAGCATATTTAAAGCAAGATTTGCTTGAATTTTGTTGTAAATAAAGGTCACATAAGGGTCTCAATGAAGTGTATTAATGAAATGTATCCGCCATTTTTAATAAAGTGGCAGATATTTTAAGTTAAGTGGGACCACTTGAAATCAGGCTACTACTTGAAAATTTAAAATCACTATAACTTCCGAAATAATACTCCAAATCGATCTAAATTTAGACAGTGTCTTAACTTAACTTATAAATATCTTAGATGAGTTTATTAACCAAGTTGCTCCGCCATTTTGTTTTCAAGTGGAGAGCACTTGAAAATTTCAAATTTAAATTGTAAAAAGCGTATTCCGAATTTGATTGAAATTTGATGTAAATATAGACCACATAAGGGTCTCAATGAAGTTTATTAATGAAATTTATCCGTCATTTTTAATAAAATGGTAGATATCTTAAGTTAAGCGGAGCCACTTGAAATCACTCTACCACTTGAAAATTTAAAATCACAATAACTTCTGAAATAATACTCCAAATCGAACCAAATTTGGATAGTGTCTTAACTTATCTTATAAATAACTCAGATGAAGTTGTTAACCAAGTTGCTCCGCCATTTTTTTTTCAAGTGGAGACCACTTGAAAATTTCGAATTCAAATTGTAAAAAGCATATTCCGAATTTTTTTTAATTTTGTTGCATACATAGATTATACAAGTGTCTCAAATAACTTAATTAATGAACTTTATTCGCCGTTTTTAATAAAGTGGCGGCTATCTTAACTTAAGTTAAGCGGGACCACTTGAAATCAGGCTACTACTTGAAAATTTAAAACCATGATAACTTCCGAAATAATACTTCAAATGGAACCAAATTTGAACAGTGTGTTAACTTATCTTATAAATATCTTAGATGAGTTTGTTAACCAAGTTGCTCCGCCATTTTGTTTTCAAGTGGAGACCACATGAAAACTGCTACAATTATCCAATTACGGAAGTGTTTTTTTATTCTTAATAAATAAGGACTACAAATAAATTCAGTGAAAAATAATTTATTTTTTATTAAAAAAAAAAAACTTAGAAAAATGCCTTCGAATGAAAGTCTGCACTCAAAAAATGGGTATATTTGGTCGGCTTAGGCTACATTAAAAATTCTGTTTGTTGATAAACAGTCGTAGAGACCGATTCTCTTCTTATATGTAGGAGCCCTTTACTTTTGTTTCTTTATGTATCAATGATATTACGCTCAATGATATCGAAACAGATGTATGCAATTTCATTACTTCCACATGCTGAAGACTTTTTTCTGTTCCTTTACCAATCGCCAATTTTTCTTTTAATATTCTAATACTTTATATTCGATTTTTAAAATACCTGAACGATTGTGTGTACTAGGTACATAAAATCATTAACAATGCCTCAAGGCAGAATATATTTTACACGATATTATAATTAAAAAAATATATTATTTTAAGTATTTTTATATTACATTCTCTTTTAAGTAAAATTTTACAACAAATACACATATAAAGCAAGTTATTAAAAGCGATTGTTTAGAGAATAACAGTGTAGTTGAAAACCACTTTTAAAAAGCAGAAGAAAATGTTCTAATCTCTTTAATAAACTGTGAATTGACCAAAATCTGTTCTTCAGACTGTGTTCGGAATCTAATAAATAAGAAACTAAAGAGTCATTTTAGAATTAATTTTTTAAATCTTTCCACAAAATATTACATATTTGAGAATTATAACTAGATTACTATTTAAAATTACCAAAAAAAAAAAAAAAAAAAAAAAAAAAAACCCAATTTTTAATAATTTCAGAAATTTAATGTTCTCGACAACTTAAAAATCTCTCGACATAAAAAAAAAAAAAAAAAAATGTTTTTAAGGCACTTTTCGAAAATGTCTAAAAAACATTTTTGAAGTAAATAAATTTATACAGATTGAGAGCAACAAATATTTTTCATACGCACAGCAATTAATAAGCTGCCCAGATAATTAAGGCATTTCTTAGGTTTGATATAAAACGTCCAGATTTGAAAAATCATCTTAAAGTTATAATTTTTTTTACGAGATAATATGTTAAAATATTTCCTATATTTCCGTTGCAAAAATATAATTTATATCAAAGAATTGCACAAACGTACAAACGTAAGTATTTATCTTTCATTAGACTTGCGGTATGAAAAAAAAAAAAAAAAAGATATTTTTATAATTTCAACTTTATTAATATGTTGTCAATTCTTAAATCTTTTTTATTTAACTTCTTTATGAAATAAAATCGTTACTTTGCAATATTATATAACTTCATTGTAATTTTCAAAAGTATTTAGGGACTTTCCCCCCTCCCCATTTTCTAGATTTAATGTTCCTCCCTAAGCTAATCAGAGAAGTTATGTACTACTCGATGCAGCCAGTTCTGCCCTCAAGCAGAGAATTCCCTTAGTTTGAAGTTAGCTTGCAGGCTGAAAAGATACTATAGGATTATCGTTTGTGTTTATAAAAGCTTATTTTCCGCGATGCAGTGCTTTATTAAATTTTAATAAATAGCTTCGACAGCTGTATTTGAAATATTGCTGTTATTCATTGCCACTTATAGATAAATGTGTGTGTAAGCAGTTTGGACATAAAATACCGTGAGTTGTTCAAAACCCTCTAGCAAAAAAAGGTATTGGACGTTACATAATCAAATTTATTCACATAAAAGAGTTCTGTATAGCGATCTTAAGTACGAAGTGGTAGGGGAATTATCATTCTAAGACAATCTGCCATTCGGTGACCTTTGCCTTACGGGACTGTCCTTTGTTAGTCTATCATATCAGAAGAATTTAATGCTAATGCTGCACTCCGTGTTTCGGTGGTTAAAGAAGCTGCGAAAAGTATTGGAGAACATAACAAACATGATTCAGTGATTTAAAAGTAGAGGAACTTGTTACAGCAATTAATCGTGAGACGCAAAGTGGTTAGTCAGAAACAAGTTCAAGTATTGAGTGTTATTTTCGAACAGGAGATAGCAAATGTGCAGAATACCATCAGTACTTCCACGCACAGATCCAGTAGTGAACTGTGCGAAAGATCCTATATCAGCTATGGAAGTTTGAAGATATTGATGTAATTTCTTTTGTTTAAGAATTGTCCCTGGCGATGCAGCCACTCGATTGTATATTTCATGAAACTTGATAGCACATGGTAGATTTTATCGAATAGCGAAGCTCACTTTCATTTGAACGATGTTATTATCGCGTTCTACTGCTGCATTTGGACTGCGAATAATACACACGATTGTGCGCAGGAGCCTCTCCACTCGCAAGAAGTCCCAATGTGGAAACATCATTTATCACAGGTCCTTGCTTTTGCGAAGAAAATTGTGCATGTGGTCCTGTTGCCTGTATCGTTGTAGTGTAATCATGTTTCTCGTGCCTAGTTTTGAGTACAGTTCCAAAGGCTTGGAGATGTGCCAAACTGACAGACAGGTTGAGATTTGGTAAATATGTGGTCATTCGGCTGTCCCTTATTACTATTTTCTCTCAACAGCAAAGGTTATGACCCTTTTATTAACACTAGATTCATTAAGTCGGCACTTGCGCAGAAGCTCCCATGGTCGTAAGGAACGCGGTTCAAGAATACTATTGAAAAGTATGCCCATATGCTACAGAACCTCGTGGTTCCAAACTGCAGCAACGAGGATATCTCGATCCGACTATATTCAGACAAGATGGTGCACCACTCCACATTGGCCTTAATGTACAGCGTGTGTTGCGGGAACATTTTTTCTGACATCAGAGTCACTAAACATGAGTTTTTTACAGTATGGTCACTGAGGTTATCACGTTTAAATTCTGGTGACTTTTGCTTGTGAGAATTTCTGAATTATGTTATGCATCAAGGGTGTATTCCTGATATCGAACCTTTGAAAAATCGAATAATGTTAGAGAAGAGACAAATTAATTCTAATATCTTGCGAGCTGTTGCAAAATATTCCATGCATCGTATGTATTTCTTGAAGCATCATGATGGTGGTCATATTCAATCGCATCTGTAAGTAAAAATCATTTGTTGTTAATAAAATTGATGTGTGCTGCGTGTTTTGCCATTTAATCCTTCAGTATTCACACTAAAATACACATTTGCAGCTCTAAAAGTCCTCTGTTTTCGACTTTCTGTTGTTATTATTATTATTGTTATTATTATTATTTTAGAAATCAAAATTCCATGGACCACTATGTACGGCCCGGAAATTAAGTTACGTTTCGTCTAATATTTTACTCGCAAGTGGACTCTGAATAACTCACGTTATTTTAGGCCAAATCAGTATATATATATATGTGTGTGTGTATGATGTTTATGATGTTTTGTGGTTTATGTGTTTATGATGTTTATGATGTTATACATGTTACACGGCGATTTATGTCAGTTTTACTGCAAATAAACGTATTTATTTCTTTTAATTTCTTTGTAAAAATATATGCATTTTTTCACAATCTGTTTTAAAAATAAACGCAACGCTACGTTATTGTAGTAAGGAACCATATGAACTCATTATAAAGCTGAAGTGTGTGTGATAGAGGTTTTAAAACAATTAAACATTAGCAAGATTAACTTTTGATTATGATTTATTTCAATTTTTTTAATTATTTCTTGTAAATATAGGTATTTTCTATTACATAAAAATTGCAATTTAGGAACTTTGTAACATAAATAAGCGTGACGCAAAATGCAAAATAGTTTTTGGAAAGCACTAGATAGATTCCCACTTGAAGCAAAAATGTATTCAGTGCGTCGACTGAAATTTATATTCAGAAAGTATTTTTCACGTCAAGAAATGTAAGTAGTTTTCATTTCCTACAACCTCTGAGTAATAAATTAATTTATTACGTACGCACTTACTTTTCCTCAGTGAAATTCAATTAACGATAAAAAATATTCAATGACAAAAATTACAAAATTAATAGTGCTTTGAAATACGACATTTTCTTCAATAAAAAAATCTTTTTTACAAAAACAAGTATAATGATAAAAAAAAATAAGCATTTACTAAATTGATTTTATTTTTATGGAAAATGTCAAGTGCTTAATATCAACTTACGTATTCAAAAATCTAACGAGAGGAACGTAACGGTAAAATAAGTGGTATAATTTAATAAAATTCCAGATGAAAATTAATTGCTTTTGTATTAAAAGGAAAGACTTACAATTTTTCTCTACCGAAAACTTAAATGATCGCAGCCTCTCCACAAAGTCAAATTTATTACTGCCATTACATAGCTTTGGAATTACTTATATTATGACTAAATTTTGAAGTCGTAAAGATAAAGAGAAAAATAAAATTGGGATTTGTTTTCCTAGGTATTAGAATGATGTGAAAAATATTTGAATATTTTAATGCTTAAGACATTTAACAAAATCATTTTCATATTTAAAATAATTTCTAAGATATTATATATTAAAAGCATTATTAAAAATTTAAGTAATTCTATAAATTATTGACCCATCCGATTTACAATATTTAAAAGTAGCATCTTTATATTCTTTTCATCGGCATATAATAAAGCACGTAAATTTTAATAGAATTGATATCATTAACAATGAGCATTAATGAGCATCTTAGATAGTTAAGAGCTTCCGCTTAAGCACCTATCATGAAGCTATGATAAGTTTATCGTCATCCAATTTATTTTCATTAAATTATTCTTAAGAAAGAATTTTTCTATTTAAATTTTGAATTTAAATACGAAATATGTCACTATTTTTTATATTAAAACTGATGAATACATTCTAGAGTAATAATAAAAAATTAAAATAATAAAATTAATAGCTTTCTTTATATACCCCAACTACAAACTTAAAATATAAATTTATCAATTTAATTAACATCAAAGTTTTTTGTATATACTCTATATTCAAGGCTTAGTTTCGTTTAGTAAAAAATATTAAATAAATTTTAAAAATGCTAAACTGTTATTATTTGAGTAAATTAAAATTTATTCGCATATTTTAATTAAATTAATAATTAAATTATCAGTAGTGAATACGGATAACAGATTTTTTAAATGCATTTTGAGGCGAAATAAATGTTTCACATGATTTCTTTATGAAAGAAATTTTTTAGATTCCAATAAAACTAATTCCTTTATATTCATATATTATATATATATATATATATATATATATGTATATATATATTATTTTCACTTAACGATGGTAAAATGTACTCGTTCCCTTTCAGCGTTAGCCATTTTTTGGTATATCTGTTTAATGATTCATAAAATTAATACTATGCACAGTATAAATATGAAAATTTAATACAATACTCTATACATGTTTATTAATCTTATTTTCTCGAAAAAAGCAACATATATTTCAAAATTTAGCCATACCAGCCTTTTGTTTTGACTATGTGTAACGGAAAAAGACGGGCTTAACGCTCATAGGGTTAAAATTAAAATATAGTTAAATTTCTTTATAATTTTGCTTTTATTTATGGAGAACATGATTTTCAACTGAATCTACCGACAATTTTCTTCCTGCATTTTCACGTTTTTTTGAGTGGGGTATTCTTTCAATGAAACGCCCCTCACTTCACTAATTCATTATCGAAAGGAAATTTTATTAATCCTTACACATACGTGGCTAAAAATTATTTAATAAATTTTTCATATTTTATCAGACATTTAATATTTTTATAATCTGAATGCAGTCAGTTGTGCCTGCTGTAGAGTGTCAAGTTCCCTAAATAATACACATAATACAGAAAGTTTTTCTAAAGAGTTTCAATGGTATGAAAGAAACATTTATATTTTTATAAATGTACTTGTTTTGGACATAAAAATGAATACAGATGGTTTCAAAAAGTTCCATAAAAGTATTCTACAACCACAACACTTTTTCAGAACTACCTTTACAGGGTGCTTTCAAAATTAATTTATTTGTTTAATTAGTTCGAAAGTATTGTTTTGCCACACATTTGTAAGACATGCATATATGTATATATACATATAATTTTTTTTTCTTTGTGTTCTTGTGTTTTTATTGTATTCTATTAATATTAATAAAATACGTATGCAAAATACAAAACTTTTATTTTATTTTTTAAATATCATTTGGCATTTTTTTTTTTTTTTGGTGTTCATTATTGGCACAACAGCATGTCCTTATATCCAGTTGTGAACACTAAGTTATTTGATTTTGAAGAAAGAACTATTAGAATGCTATATGGACTGCAGTTTTATTATTAGTTTTATTATTATTATTATTTCTTTTTCATTATTTGTAAACTTAATAAATCTAGAAAATGACAAAATTACACTTCAGTTTAAAAATTTAACATTTCTATCATTTTTCAGGTAATTCTATTTAATATACCTCAAGTATGCCATTTGTAAATTCAGTGTAATATAGCATTTTCTTCTTTTCATTTCCGTGATTCTATTTTTACATTGATATATATAAAGCATGTTTCTTTTAGTTCTTCAGTAAATATCCAAATAAATGATTGAGTTTCTTTCAGAACACTTATTTTGAGGAGTAGTTAAATTATGCATGATTCTTCAAAATTGAATTTCCGATGTCTGAACGAATTCAAAATTTCTTTAGCGCATACTTTCTTTTCAAAATGATAGGAAACGGAAATTTTACGATACATTATAGATTTAAAACTTATAACTTACATTTTGAAGTGAATTTCGCATTATTGGAAACTCACTCTTGCTCAAAATGTTAATTCAAAAAATATTTTAAATCATTGTTTGAGATTTTAATAAACAGAAGAATTTTATTAAATATTGCAATGCAGAAATTTAGTTCTTTTAGTTCTTTTAATTCGATAATAATATTTTTTTTTTTTTTTTTAATCTAATAATTTTTTTTCATTTCATACAAAATGAGGTATGAACACCTTCTTATAATTAAAATGTCATCAATCCATGTAAAAAGTTAATTTGTATAAAGACAAATTTGTTTAATATATATATATATATATATATGTATATATATATATGAAGCAAACATTCAACAATGATTACTCCTTCGGATACAGTTTTTTAGAAAACACGAAAAGCACAAAATTAAACTAATTATCGTTTGTTTTGATGTATTACTTGTTACTAGCAAGATATGTGAACATATCTAGGAAGATATTTAGGCATACTATTTTATGTTGAGTTCAAAGAAAAATTACTATCTTAATTTCTATCTTTCTTTCTTTCTTTCTTTCTTTCTTTTTTTCCCCTTTTATTTGAGAAAGATAGGTTTGAATGTTTACTCCTCGTGTATATATATATATATATATATATAAAAGAAATTTCATGGATCGTGTGTCTCTTTTCAAAATATTAGTTTTCACAATCGTTAACATATACGTTTCGTAATAGGTGATTTGAGGTGGATGGCACTGGAATAACAAATTATATTTCACTCCGAGTCATATAATGCTTAATTGTAAATGATTTAATTAACTAGCACATTTTGTATAAGCGGTATGTTGCATGAAGATAAATAAAAATTCTTATATACACATATTTTTACCAAATATATAGAATAACAAAATTAATTGACGATTTCAGAAAAAATCAACAGGAATATTTGTTGCAGAAAATGATTTCGCAGTTTTTTACCATCGAGATGAATAGTATTTCTGATATTCCAGTTTTGACTTAGTAAAGTGTACGATATGAAAATACGATATTTATTGAAAATACGATATTTATTGTTTATTTTTTTATTATTATTGTATTTATATATTTATTTTTACTAAAATGTATGAAACTCAAAAATGAAGTATTAGACGTCGATGTCAGAATGGGTAATTGAAAAAAAAATTGTTCTCACTGATAATTTTACTTATGTAGCTACAAAAATGTTACGGAAAGAGAAGTTGCAGTTTGGTAAAAAGCAGCATTATATTTCTTTAGTGTAGAAATCGATTTATTTAAAAGTCGCCGCCGGAATAATTAATTTCCACTAATAATCCTCTTTTTATCTTAAAAAGAAACAATTTAAGAAATATGTGAAATCAACATTTTGAAGGATTAAATAAGATCTGTATAGTGATATGTGTTAAAAAGAAAATTATTTTCAGTGTTAACTCGATGCTAAAAAGAAAAAACCCGATTTTAATTGTAAGTATAAGCCACCCTTTTACTTCACATATAATTTAATTTTGACTCGAGAAATAAAGAAAAAGAATTATGACCAAAATATCATAATTACATAACTATAAAATGCATCAAAAAATTGCTGTTAGATGAGAAAAAGAACACGCTTTATTACAAGACATTGCACTGATTAATGCACAAGAATAAGATCTATTTATTACATTTGCGTTAAGAGAGATGCCATCAATAATATGACGCCCGTTGCAAAATCATAATTATATAGTAACAACATTTTGTTCGGCGTCTATCAGAAGTGATTGGTCTCATAACTTGATGAACATTACGGCGTCGGTATTCGGCATTTCTCCCTTTCCATATCTTTTTCTTTATGAAATGATGCGGCTTACGATAAAATAAGACAGCGTCCAAATGCAGGAATGCCAATAGTAGTGATTAATTACCCAATTCAAGTGATGCTAATGACCACTATATATTAAGCACACGACAGGATTCTTGGTCAAATCCAGCATGCGGTACATAGGAGAACATAGTCATTACACCTATAGTGCAGTATAGGAAGCACACATGAGGACAGTATGGGCATAATCAGTCACCTTTTGAAGCGTTCTTACAACTCTTTAAACTCGCAGTACATTAAAAATATTTTGTAGCCGGTGGTACTACCTATGGCATCTGTCCGACTGGGTTCTGTTTTTGATATAGAACGACGTCCGGCTGTAGATTGGTACGTTATTGCAGGTATGTATTTGATGGTTTATATTCACAAGTTATCTGTTAGGTCTTCAGATCTTTCGTCAATCTAAGGTGTTTGGTATATATATATTATTGGCAAATTACTTCAGTCGTTCTGGAATACTTTGAAATTATTTAACTGTTGCTTCACTTGTGGCAGAAATTATTATAGAGAGATACGATTAATTAACAGCATGTCCCAACAAATCTTTACTGCCGTCGTAGGAAGATGAGGTTACACTATATGTAATGCACCCTTTAATGTAACGATTTTTTATTCAGTTGTCAGGGATTAACCGTCCCACGTTTAAAACATTATACTCATATCAAACTACGTTGTTATAACTCGAGTCTTTATGGATGCATGTATTATTATCGAGCATAATGTATAGATTTTAATATATAAATTTATGTTTTATCATAGAAATGGGGAAATTATAAATCCATTCAATGTATGAGTGTTTCTGCTACAAATAGCTTGAATTAATGAACAACATTGCCATTATTTTGTCATCAATTAGCGGTTTATAATGAAATGTTTTATTTCTAACTTATGTGAAATAAATGACATACATATTTCAAAACTAAAATTAAAAATTAATTTTTAAACGTAGAGATTGAGATGATGAACATTTAGAAAGTTTAGTTTTACGAACACTCAGTTTTATAACGCAAGACCATTAATGTTGTAATGATTTACTTAACGACCGAGAAGGTATAATTAGTTATTTATTTTCAGATATTTCAGAAAAGTTTCTTTCACGGCTCATTTGTTAACTAATGTAATATAACTTTCTTAAAAGAAATTTTAGATACACGTTACTTTGATATATAAAAACTTATGTACCAAAATACATCAGCAGTCATTAAATAGTTACTCAAAATGTACAATTATATAAATTAAATTTTCTGTTAAAATTTCAGGACAATCTTTATCAAATAAGTTAGGCATATGATAGGAATATGACATTTTAAAAATTTTCTTCTTTAGCTTAATATGATAAACAAGAAAAATATGATGAAATATTTATGTATCAATAAGCGTAATTTCTGTTCTTACAACTTGGACATTATGCTTCAATTTTGTTTTTAATTGACTATTAGTTCAACGTTGTTCAAAAACTATGGAAAGAATATCTTAGTATAAGATTACGAATTAAACTTCCTGTACGTTTAAAATTCAATACAATAGTACTAAAATAGAAATCTTATAAAAAATTAAATAATATATAAATTTGAGAAAGATTTACTAGAAAAATTAATGGAATTGTTTTTCATATTATTGGATCTAATTCATCTTTTAAGCTAATTTCATTAGAAAACTATTTATAGCAAACATTTCGTTTATCTGTTAATCTATACGTATGTAAAACACAAGTAATTGACAAAATAGAGAGTAAACCTTTGAATTTACAATGATCTATGGAATATCTAGAGAAACATTTGATTCGGAAGGAACTGCAGGAGAAAATTTCATAGGGTCAATAACATGAAGGACTGTCACAGAGGTGAAAAATACAAAATGGTGTCTTTTCTAAAAGCAGGTTTCCAAAATAACTGTGCACTTTAATTTTGAAAATATTCTTGTTTTAACTATGCATTTTCTTAGGAACGTTTTTGAAACAGTTTATTTTAGAATTTTATTCAAAACATTTTGTTATAAAGTTCTTTTAAAACTTTTTACATCACAACATTACGTTTATAATAACTTTCAAAACGTACTTTTAAAGTAATTTTTTAAATAAAAGTTTTAAAATGTGTTTGATGCGAAAGTTTATATAAATTTCGTTATTACAAAACATCTGGAAAATCATCTGGTTATTTCTAAGTGTCCGTGATAGAAAGCATTGATGCTGTTGATTAATTATAACTAGACTAATGCATAAAGAATTGACTTGCATCAAAAAAACATTTTACTAAAACTAAATCAGTTTCAGCATGCATAATATTAAGAAAAGCTAACTCACCTCTCTCCTGCATTTCCTCTGATCGCTTGAAAAAACATTTAGGAGATACAAGTCAATAAAGATGAAATCCGATTACTTTCTATTGTTGATTTTAATCAACGATTTTCTTTCAGAATTTTATAAATGAAAACAGAATCTTTCACAAACTTTAACACAGGTTTAAACATTCAGAATACGTATAAAGGCATTTTTTTATGCCTTGAATGAGTTATAAAGAATAAACAGAAGAATACTTATTGTTTTAATAATATAAAAATTAATGGATTACTTGGCTGTACGAATGCAGCCTGAATATTAGAATGTCAATTCAAGAATAAAGTTACTTCAGTTTTTTCGAATAGTTCAGAGAGAAAAACAGAATCAATAATAAAAAAAAAGAAAAAGAATGAGTTTTCTTCTCTTTCTGGTCACGTGACTGTCTGCTTCTCATCGGCTGGCGCCTTTACCGCTTCCCATGAATCAACAGGCTGGGCGGGGCGGGAAGGCACCGGAGCAGGAGTCGAAATACTTGGAAAAGGGATCACCTGCGATACCGGTCGAATAAGAGTTCCAGCAGAAGAGGTCTGGAGTTGGAGGACCCTGGCGATTCCATCAGGTCCGGGAATCAACTTGATGATTCGTGCTAGCTCCCAATGGAGTGGAGGTGATACTTTATTTTTCAGGATGACGAGTTCCCCTGGAGAAAAGTTGTGACGGTAGGTGTTGGTTCTTTTGGATCTATGCAGCAATGTTGGCAGGTATTGTGCTTTCCACCTCTTCCAAAACGTTTCCTTCATCTGCAATAAGAGCTTATACCTAGAAGAAAGACTAAGAGAATTGTTTGTTAATGGCAATTCTGGCAATTCTAATAATGCAGTTCCAATCAAGAAATGTCCTGGTGTTAAAGCTGCGATATCATTAGGAGCATTGGACAATGGTGATAGAGGCCGCGAATTTATAACAGCCTCTATTTGACATAGAAGAGTGGACAGTTCCTCAAAATTTAAAATTGCTCCTTGTGTGATTTTTACCAAATGATGTTTGGCTAATTTTATCGACGCTTCACAGAGTCCCCCAAAATTTGGAGCATACGGGGGAATAAAGTGCCAGGTTATTTGGTGTTGGGAAGCAAAATTTTGTAATTTTTCTTCTTTGAATAAAGAAAATAGCTGTTTTAGGTAAGAATGGGCTCCGACAAAATTTCTGCCATTGTCCGAAAATATGTCAGAGGGGTATCCACGCCTACCTATGAAGCGTTTCAAGGCTGCGAGAAAGGCTTCTGTAGAAAGATTTGAAACACATTCAAGATGCACTGCCTTTGTCGCCATACAGATGAAAAGGGCAATATATGATTTAAAGGTTGTCGCTTTTCGTTTATGTTGACATTTTGTCATTACTGGTCCCGCGAAATCGACACCAACCTTCGAAAATGGCCGAATGGGTGTGATTCTTTCTGAGGGTAGATCCCCCATCTTCGGAATTATTGGCTTAGCTGACAGTCGAAAACAGAGTATACACTGTCTTAATACTGATTTTACGGTGGAGCGTCCGTGGGGAATCCAAAATTTGTTTCTAAGGAGTGAAAGTACTAAATTGGGACCAGCATGGGAGCTTAAGTTATGATAATATGTTATTATCAAGGAAGTAACGTGATTTGCTTTGGGAAGTAATATGGGGTGTTTTTCTTGAAATCGTAAGGATGGGTGGTTCCGCAGGCGTCCTCCAACACGAAGAATGCCTGCTTCATCCAGAAAAGGATCAAGACAGAATAGATGGTGTGAAGGTTTTAAAAGTTTGCCTTTCCTTAGTAAGGCAATTTCATCACTAAATTCTGCATTTTGAATAATTTTTACAAGCCACATTTCCGCTTGATTTAGCTCTATGGCCTTTAAAGGACCACTTTCCTTTGATTTGGTTTTAATTTTATTGATAAATCTCAAAACATAAGCTAGAATTCTTAAAAGTTTTAGATAGTTAGAGTATTTCGTGATATGTGATATGAAAGTGTTATTAGAAAGTGTAGGCTTAGAACTTGAATCTGTCGAATGTTGATGAGTTTGTTTCTGAACGGAAACTGAATGTAATGTGCACATTGGTGGTAGCTCAAAACTATGGAGCCATTTTGGCCCTTCCCACCACTCAGTTCTAGCTTTCAACTTAGCCGGGGACAATCCGCGTGTGGCACAATCGGCCGGGTTTTCTTTTCCTGGGATATGTCTCCAAAATTCTAATTGAGTAAGAGCTCTGATTTTGGTAGCTCTATGGGCCACGAAACTATTTCCTTTGTTTGAAGGGTTATTTATCCAGTTTAATACAATAGAAGAGTCAGTATACCAGTATGTCGAATGAGTAAATTTAAGGGATTTTTGAATATTGCAAATTAACTCAGCTACGAGTACAGCCCCACACAATTCTAATTTCGGTAAAGTGAGTACTTTTATGGGTGCGACTCTAGTTTTAGCAGCAATTAGATATACCTGAATCGTGTTTGTTATGATCTTTAAATATGCGACTGCCGCATATGCCCTCGGAGAGGCATCACAAAAGCCATGCAGTTCAACTGTACAATCTTTAGTATTTGAACCTACATAGCGTGGAATGGACATAGATTTAAACTCATTAATTTCATTATAAAAAGTTTTCCATTCTTGCAAAATATCTGGAGGTATAGGCTCATCCCACGTTGATTGCAACTTCCACAATTTTTGTAGAATGATTTTTAAGATAATAGTAGATGGCGAAATAATTCCGAGGGGATCATAAATTTGCGCAATTACGGATAGCAACTGTCTTTTCGTATTAATTTGTTGATCAGCTAAGGTTCTAACTTGAAGAGTATCTTCACTTAAATCCCAGAACATTCCTAGTACTCTTTGATTTATTTTTTCTTTATCCTCAAAAAAATGAATGACCGAATTAGCCTTATCTTCCTCTGGAATATCAGAGAGCGCTTCTGGATGGCTACAAGCCCATTTCCTAAGTTTAAACCCTCCAGCTTGCATTAGAGCCTGCAGCTCCATTATTCTATCTTTTGCTAATTGAAGGGATTGTGCCCCTGACAATAAGTCGTCGATGTAAAAATTCTCCTTGGCAATTTCTGCTGCCAATGGAAAATTTTGTCCCTCATCCTCACATAATTGCTTAAGGGTGCGTAACGCTAAATAGGGTGCACAAGCTGTTCCGTAGGTGACAGTATTCAATTCGTAAAAGGATAATTGGTCATTGGGAGATTCTCTCCAAACAATTCTTTGGTAGATTCTATGTTTCCTTTCAATTAAGATTTGCCGATACATTTTAGCTATGTCTGCACTGAACGCTACAGGGTTGGCTCGAAATTTTATTAAATTGTCAAAAATATTTGACTGTAGTTTAGGACCAATATATAAAATGTCATTTAAAGATTTGTTATTTGTTGTTTTAAACGAGGCGTCAAATACTACACGTAATTTCGTTGTTTCAGAGTTTTCATTTACCACCGCATGATGCGGTAAATAATAATGTGGCGTTTCATTAATTTCAGCTGGATTTAATTTTGTCATATGACCTAAATTTATATATTCGTTCATGAAATTCGAATACTCCCTCTTTAATTGTGGGTTCTTTTTAATTTTATTTTCAATGGAAAGAAATCTTGAAATAGCACCTGACTTACTGTCACCTAGTGCCTTATCTGGCTTAAACGGTAGATGAACGACATATCTTCCCTGACTATTTCTTTTAGTTGTGGTTAAATAAATATTTTCCACAGGATCATTTTCTATCTTTTTTGATTCTACATTTGGAATTGATTCTGTATCAAAAAATTGTTTTAATGTGTTATTGATATCATCCTCCACAGTGGTATGACATATTAGACTGATATTTGTACATTGAAAGCTATCAACACGACCTGAAAGGAGGTAACCAATTTTGTTGGACATGCTGTAGGAGTTCCAGCTGGCCCTTGAATGGGACTGCCATTGCAGATTGAGGCGACTATTTCTGCCCCAAGAAGAATATCGATTGGACCACTAATATAATAATTTGGATCCGCTAGTTGCAATCCTTTTATGTGTGGCCAATCATGTTGCGGTAGTTGGAAATTAGGGAGAGGTGAGGTAACCCTATCAACTATAAAAGCACTGACTGAAAATGACTCCGACGAAAAATGCGGAGTGAAGCTAAATTCTGTTTCGTTTAGAGCAGTCTCTGCTAAAACGCAATTAATCCCTATTATACTATGCGACGTGCTCCGTAAGGGCAAATTTAGTCGCTTAGCACATTCCTTAGTAATTAATGAATTTTGACTAGCATTATCTATCATAGCTTTAAAATGCACAATTTTTCCTTTATTCGATTTAACCTTAATTAGTGCTGTAGATAACAAAACATTACTAGAATAAAACTGAGCACTATTAGAGACTGATATATCTGGCGATACATGATTCGCCCTTTCAGAATTTATATTTCTACCATAAACATGTAATAGCGTATGGTGTTTTTCTGCACAATTTTTACAATTAATGTTTATCCTACAATTCTCCAGCCTATGATTTTGGCGTAAGCAATTTTGACATAACTTATTTAATTCAACAAATTTCCATCTTTCTTTAACGGGTTTTGAATTAAATGTCGGACATTTAAATAGCGCGTGACGCTCATTACAAAGAATGCACGTATTTTCCTTTTTCACAATTGTACTCAATACGTTTGATTTCTTCGAATTAGTGAATTTTACGTCTTGTTTACATTTTATCTCTTCAACACCGCGCGCTTCGCGCTCAACGAATTTCCTAAAAAGATCAAGATCCGGCAATTTATCACTATCCAACATTAATTCCCATCTCTGTTTTAACGATTCATCCAATTTCCCCATCATGAATTTTATTATAATTAAGTCGCTTAACGCATTAGAATCTAAACCCAAAGTTTTTAAGTTTCTGACGGCTTCGTTACAAGTATCTAATAACTCAAGTAAAGTTTTAGCATTGTTTGCTTTTACAATTTTCATAGAAAATATTTTGTTAATTTGACTCAATGCTAATTGTCTCTTATTTTCATATCTTTCATTTAATATTTCCCAACATTGATCTAAATTTTCCTCTTTTAGAGCGAATCCTCGAATTAATTTAGCTGCGTTTCCGCGCACTGAAGAATGTAAATATTGCAATTTTTCAATTTTGGATAATTGATTATTTTGTAGAATTGTCGAATTAAAAATTTCTTTAAAAGAAATCCAATTTTCGGTTTCACCAAAAAATTTTGGAAGATCAAATTTAGGTAATTTAATAAGAGACGATTTACCATTTTTCTCATCTTTATTTTCCGCGTGAGTATCTGAATCGCACGCATTTACTTCTGTTTTGTCCTCTAACTCCACCAGTAAATCAAAAACCACTCCTTTATATCTCAAATACATATCCATATAATCCTCATTCTCTTTAGCGGATAAATTTTTAAATATTTCCGCGATTTCATGATCATACGATTGAACTTTGGTTTTTAATAATTTAACCTTAGATTGTTCATCTTTACTACACCCCTTTACTCTATCTCTAAAACTATCGATTTCCTTACATAAATTTTCAAATAATAAAACTTGCTTAGATAATTTCGGCATTTTATAATATATAAGTTTAAATACACATAACCATAGGCCTTCGAATTACAGAACAAACATTCAAGAACAAAAATAAATCATTTTAAGAATAAATGATTACGAATAAGAATAAGAATAAGAATATCAAATACATATTAAATATATATAGTTTTTTTTTTTTCTTATATATATATATAAATCATCGATAGCCTCATGGCTCTAAGACGGACCAAAAACATGTTGATTAATTATAACTAGACTAATGCATAAAGAATTGACTTGCATCAAAAAAACATTTTACTAAAACTAAATCAGTTTCAGCATGCATAATATTAAGAAAAGCTAACTCACCTCTCTCCTGCATTTCCTCTGATCGCTTGAAAAAACATTTAGGAGATACAAGTCAATAAAGATGAAATCCGATTACTTTCTATTGTTGATTTTAATCAACGATTTTCTTTCAGAATTTTATAAATGAAAACAGAATCTTTCACAAACTTTAACACAGGTTTAAACATTCAGAATACGTATAAAGGCATTTTTTTATGCCTTGAATGAGTTATAAAGAATAAACAGAAGAATACTTATTGTTTTAATAATATAAAAATTAATGGATTACTTGGCTGTACGAATGCAGCCTGAATATTAGAATGTCAATTCAAGAATAAAGTTACTTCAGTTTTTTCGAATAGTTCAGAGAGAAAAACAGAATCAATAATAAAAAAAAAGAAAAAGAATGAGTTTTCTTCTCTTTCTGGTCACGTGACTGTCTGCTTCTCATCGGCTGGCGCCTTTACCGCTTCCCATGAATCAACAGATGCAAAGATTAATATATATATATGTATATATATTTCCATTTATTTGACTCATCGGCTAAATGACTATTCGCTAAAGAAAGTATGTGACAATAAGTTTCTTTTGTGTGTGAATGTGCATGCGAAAAGGTTTTGTTAAAAAAAAAAAAAGTGTGTGTGTGTGAAACAATACTGCTTTTACCGAATCTATGTTTCAAGAGAGCTTAATAATCCCTCTCAGAAGATTACCCCCCCCCCCTTCACCGCAATGCAAAATATAATAAGTGAATAATTAAAGTTAAGATTTAACTTATAAAATCAAAGGCTAAGTTAATTATTTTGTTGCTAATATCTTTATTTTGATAATATATTTTAAATGTAAAATTAAGATAAATCCATTTTATTCAGCGAAATATGTTTTGAGAGGCTTACAACCAAGTTTGGTTCAATGGGAGAAATAACAGGACAATGAAAATGAAAAATAAATAATAATAATAGTAATTAAAAACTAAATGAGCAATGAAAGTGGCTTTCGTCTTTTTTTAGGTGT
Organism: Salticus scenicus; assembly: GCA_963930645.1. Lineage (NCBI taxonomy): Eukaryota > Metazoa > Arthropoda > Arachnida > Araneae > Salticidae > Salticus > Salticus scenicus. Next base: position 226,206,327 of record OZ005654.1, on the reverse strand, counting down.
TTTTTGAAAACTAGAAAAATACGCCACTGAAACCACTCTTTCTCAAGGTTTCTCTCCAACGATCACATTTCAAGCTTTGGGCAATGGGTTTCTGGAGCTTATACGTGAGAACTTGCAGTTAAAAATGTTTCTAACACGGAATTCTATTAATAGAAATTTTACGATAACTTTTACGATTGGGAGGATAACTTATATTCATTGAACTTTTATCAATATATATATATATATATATAAGTTCATGGAGAACATTTTTAAAAAGTAAATTTGATAAACGTTCTTGTGAAATTTTTATGTTAGAACTTTAATTGTAAAAAATCTTAAAAAACAGCTGAACTGAAACATTTTGTAAAAGTTTCAATAACTTTTTCAACACTGGCTGAACCATTTAGGTCACTAAAATACTTTTTACTAGTCAGGGATGATTTCAGTAGTATAAACCTTTATAAATGACTTCATATTAATAAGGTTCATCATGATGCCACATCTTTTGAATAAACTTATTTGTGAATCCTAGATCGTACTTAATAGCCCACTGCGTCATTTAAAAAAAAATACGTTCCCTAAAAGAACTGTCTCCAGAAAAATTTATTTGTTTTTAAAGATTTAATGATGTCTAAAATAAGTAAGGGAACAATATATTTACTGGGAATTAAATTAACATAAAAATAAATAATACTAAAAAAGAAAAACTTTACTATTATTATTATTATTATTATTATTATAGCAATTACAATGAATTTTATGAAATAATGTAAAATATTATTAAGACAAAGAAATCAGCACTATTATTTTAAAATTTCGTCCTTACGGATCAAATTCTCAATAAAGTTTATTTACATATGACATATATCCGGGGACATTTTGTGCTGAAAAATGTTCTAGAATACACTGCACATCTCTAGTGCTAAACGAAATCCACCTTACCAAACACAAAATATTATTGCTAGCGAATAGATTTCCAAAACCGTCGTGAAATAATCGGAACTGGGTTAAACATATTAATCTGCTTGATTAAAATAAAAAATAATTGTTTTTTTTTCTTTTAAAACGTAAACAATTGTTACACATTTATTGATATATATTTACATATATCTTTATTATTTATGCGGTATACGCATTTTTACAGTTCGATTTTTAAGGACAATTATGATTTAAGATTACAGGAAAAATTTCTTACAGAAAGTTTTACTATTATACATGCGATTATTGCAGATTTTTATCTGTAGAAATCACTATCCATTTACCAAAAGGCTTAGAATAAATAGACACATGCATTAATTTACCTAGAAAAGAGTTCCACAGATAAGGCTGAACACATTCTAAATTGCATTCTATTTTCTATTATCTTAAGTCATACAGCTAAGTAGATTAACCTTTTATTGTATGTGTTCCGTTCTTCAAATCAGCTACTCCCTGAGTGAAACAGAAAGAAACATTCCAAAATAAGGGATATTATATGGAAAAATAGCTTTACGTGTTGCTTGTTTTAACAGAAATTGCGAATTAGTTAATTTTGCTTTAAGAATTTTTAGAATTTCATCAGTTGTTCCATGTATTAATTAAAGCAAAATATTTTATTTTTTATTATGACTGAATAGATATTAAGACAATCTACATTAATTTTATTTGATATAAAAATTTATCTATTAATGTACCATTTTACATAATTATTGTTCATCATTCTGCTTTAGGTTGTCTAAAATTTAACACCAGATAAATGTTAAATAATGAATAAAATAAATTAAAATAAATCTCACATTCAGAAATTAAATCGAAGTTTTATATACATATATAGTATTTCGATTTCGTTTTTAGAATTTTTCTTTCTCCAGTTTTAATAGCTAAAAATAATTGTTACGTGTAAAATGGTAAAATTCCAAGATTGATCTCTTTCTTCAACAAACTAATTAGCGTACGTAGGCTCTGCTCACTTCCCATAAATTTATTCCATAAATTGTTACTGTAGAGAATATTATATTTTTTTGTAAGGGGGCAGACTACTTTTTAGAAAAATCTGGTGTGAAACAACCACACGACTTCCATAACCCACTATTACACGTGTTAGATGCATTTTTTGGTGATATTACGTGCATTTTGCGTGATATTATATGTATTTTGTGGAATTTTCCAGTACGAGAAACTCGATACATGTGTAAAGACATATAAAACAGAGTTTACATAGCGAGTTAAAAAATAAAATAAATAAACATTAATTTTCGAGATTTAAAACTGAACTACCTAATGAGGATGACCGTTAATTTTTCTGTAATAACCATGCGTAATACACACAGAAAGAGTATCTAAAATGGATTTATGTAACCATTTTAAAGAAAATTGTTAGTGCCGTTTTTGAGATACCAAATTTTGCCGAAACATGGTACACTAAATTATTGACTAGAAAACAATAATTACATACAAAAGGGTATTTAAAAGGGAGTTAATATGGTGAGTTTAAAAAAAAAATCCGTACAGCCGTTTTTAAAGGAACACATTTGCGAGACCTGAAATTCAGCTATTTATATAGGACGCCTATCAATTTTCCTAAACTAACCAACTATATCATTCGAAAAGGCATCTAATAGAGTATTTATATAGTAAATTTGAAGAAAATCATTAGAGCGGTTTTTGAGATACGGACTACTGTACCACTTCCGATTTCCGATGACCTACTTCCGATTTTCCAATTTTCACCAAAATTTAGAAAATTTATCTGTACACCGAACCTGTATCAGTTCTGAAGTTTCGTAGTTCTATCTTTATTAGTTTCAGAGATATGATAGCCAGAATGTTCCGCACATACATACACTCATACATACATACGCTCACACACCGACCAATTGCGAAAAACTACTTTTTTGGACTCAAGAGGCCTTAAAACGTTTAAATTATGTGAAAACTCGATATCAAATTTTTTGACCGAATATAATACTCCCATTACCTACGGTTGCAGGGTAATGGAAGTAATAAGAAAATGAAGAAAATTTTGAATCAACTTTCAGATTTTTTTTTTTTTTTTTTTTTTTTTTGTTTAATGAATGCACGTATATATATATATATATATATATATATATATATAGTAAAACAATATTATCAGTGCAAAAATTTGAAATTTAAAGATGATTTAACTTCAGTATTAAAACAATTATTCGGATCATAAGCGAAGACTACCCAAATGAAACCAAAAAAGAATTAAAGAAAAATCGAAATGAATTATTGGAAATTGGAATGAGAAAAAAAGCATTAATTGCATTCTAACGTTTTCAAGGGCCTGGTAGAATGCAAATACGCTAAAAAATGGTTGTTTTTCTGTTACAAAGAAAGAAAAGCTAAGAATTTCTTTGTTCACAGGCCCGAAACACCAATAGTAAAACCAGAAAAAACGAAGATCAAAATAAAACTATTACCTAAAAATGATAATCCAAAACCATTTAAAATTGTAGATCAAAATAAAATCACCACTATAAATAATGCAAAATTACTTAAACTATAATTGAAACGGATGCAACTCAAAGTTAGAATAAACGAAACGCACGTAAAATTTAACAATCAGATATCAGTTAAACGCACAGTTATTCAGTTCAAAATTGCAGTGAACATGGAGTAAAATAAAGGATTCACAGAGCTATTCAGTGCTAATAAGGATTCAGATTAAGATTCAAGTCCTAATAAGGATTCAGATTATTATTCATAATTATTGTAACATAAATAGTGCTGCCATCTACAGTAAAGTTATGAAAATAATGGAAAAATTAAATTAATTAAATAAATAAAAATGAATAAATAAAAAAAGGAACAGATAATAAAAGAAAAAGAAATAAAATACATATGTCTGTACAAAAGGGTCAGGAAGCATGGATCAAAGTAAAAGAAGACAAAAACTTTTTATTTTCTTAGGATTCAGATAAACAATGTGGATGATTGAATACGGCTGCCAACTACGATTGTAATTTGCTAATTTTTGGTATTTTTTTAACTTGTAATAATTAAATATATGCCTATTTTTATTTTCTATATTGTCCTTAATCTTAACAAAAATATTACTAGTATCCATAGTATCAAAAAGAAGTTGTTTATAATACTTTTTGCAAATAATTGCATAGTTATTAGCCGCCTTGTCACCATAAGTAATAATAAATTTAGACTGTAAGTCTAGAATTGCTGTATTAATTTCTTTGAAATTATAATATTTGATATTAGAAAGATGGTGCATACTATAAACTAAATCAAGTTTAAATTTCTCAAGTAACTTAAATTTCCACTCATTAAAAAATTCCACTGGTTTATTATAATCAATAGAAATTTTGTATATAAAGAGATCCAAGTCTAAATTAAATTGAGTAATGATATCAATAAATTTGTATTTTGAAGGCATACGAAATTTAGTACCATACTTCATCAAAGATCTTAAAGTAAGATTTTCCACAATATTGATATCGCCAGTAATAATATGACCATGAGATGGATTGAAAAAAGATTTATATTTGGAATCAGAACAAAAGCACGGAGGCTGTTCATTAGAAGTAAGAAATTTAGCAAATTTATTGTAGTTAAATATTTTTCTGCCTAAAGTAATACTGTATTTAAAAATTTTTTGAATGACGAAGTTTTTGATGGGAAAAGGATTGGATGGATCATTAAGGATATTGTGAATATATATTGTGTGTGTGTGTTAACTAGTATGACATTACTCTATTGGTTGAAAATATTATTTTGGTTTACTTTAAAATTGAAAATTATTTTTACTGAAGATTATCTTTTTAAAAAATTTCAAGGGTTTTGTTTCACAGCGTGCATCCACAAACGTATTTTTTTCCCCTGCTGAGCAGAACTGTTTATTTTTAGTTTATTTTATTCATTACGTTAAAGTGTATGGTTGAAACAAAAAAGTAAGTTCATATCTCAAATGCTTTTTGAAAAATCATGTCCGCAGTGTAAAAGCACCCTTATTTTATTATTATTATTATTATTTTTTATAATCTGCAGCAAAAGTAATTTTTTTATTTTAAAGTAAACCAAAATAATACCTTAATCAGTACAATAATGCCATACTAGAATTCCGAAAGTTGATCAAAAATTTTCTTCAGTTTGTTATTACTTCCATTACCCGACTACAGTATGTAATGGAAGTATTGTATTCGGTCCAAAATTTTGATTGCGAGTTTTAACCTGATTTACGCGTTTAAAAATCTCCTTAGTCCAAAAAAGTTATTTTTGACAGGTGGTCAGTGTTTGTGTGTATGTATGTGGGGAATCTTCTGGCTATTATTTCTCCGAAAATAATGAAGACATAACTATGAAACTTCAGAATCGAGACGGGTCTGGTGTACAAATGAATTTTCCAAATTTTGGTGAAGATTGGAAAACTGGAAGGGGGACACCGGAAACCAGAAATGGGACCGTAAGTCTGTATCTGAAAAACGGCTTTAACGATTTTCTTTAAAGTTTCTATATAAGCATTCTGTTAGGTGTCCTTTCGTCTGATATAGTTAGTTAATTCAGAAAAAATTAAAGGCGTCTTGTATAAATAGCTCAATTTCAGGTCTCGCAAGTGCATTCCTTTAAAAACTGCTTTACAGATTTTTTTTCAAGCTCGCCATGTCAACTCCCTTTTAAATATCCTTTTGTATGTAATTATTGTTTCCCAGTCTATAATTGAGTATGACAAGTTTTGGTAAAAGTTACCTCAAAAACGGCTCTAATGATTTTGTTGAAAATTGTATCATAAATACGTTTTAGATGTCCTTTCTCAAGCATTACATGGTTGTTACAAGAAATTAACAGTCATCCGGATTGTCTAGGTTAGTTTTAGATATTAAAAATTGGTGTTTCAAAAAATCAGTCTATATTTTCTCTTGTTTTTTTTAACTCGCTATGTAAACTCTCTTTTATATCTCTTTACATGTATATCAAGCTTCTCTTTCCGAAACAATTTTAGGTTTCTACTTCGTTATGCCAGTTTTATGCCTTCTGATCACATTATCTCCAAAAAATGAATATACTAATACGTGTAATAGTGGGTAATAGAAGTTGTGTGGTTGTTTCACACCAGATTTTTTTAAAAGTTCTTCTGTACCCTTAAGTTATTTGAACTCGACTGATCTCTTAGGATGTTCGTAGACATAAATGTCCCCACCTACTAGTCTTCCCTAATTCTAATTCGATACATTTTATCTCATCCGTATCTGATGATTAATTTTATTCGAGTTAGTTTCGCATTTTAGTTTTCATGCATTTTCATTTTAATTCTAATGCAGTAATCCTCTTATTGTATGTTTATGCGAGATTTTGACCCATTCTACCATGTCATTAAGTAATAAATTCAATTAACTTATTTTGAATCATAACATTTGTAGTAATTTATGTTCATGCCAATATCGAAAATGATATCTAAAATGTTAGCTAGCTTCTTTAGGATAAAAATATTTTTTATATAGCATATTTATGAGAAATTTCACATTATTTTGCCATGTTATGAAAATCAAAAATTTTAAATAACTTACGAAGATTTTAAAATGATATGTTCATATTTATTGATGTTCATAACAATATCATTAATGATATTTTATTGCTTGCTTCTTTATGATAAAAATATTCTTTTTAATTTATATTTAATCAAAACTTTCTCCTATTCCCTAATATTAAGAAATTGGAAACTTCGTTTAACTTATAATATTTTTAAGTAATATTTTGAAAATTAATAGGGATTTTGCCAGTGTCATATAGGATATTTCAAAAATGTTCCGATCTTTTTTTAACAGTCTTAAAAATCTTTAGACGGCCAAATCAGTTTTGTGATTTTTCGGATATTTCATATTTTGAGGCATGAAAACACATTAAAAGACCAAGTTTGAAATTTCCAGGCCTTTTTAAGTTTACCATGCATGTAGTATGTTAATGAACTAATGATTCGATGAACAGCAAATAAATTTTATAATTTAATCTGCTGTAAAATAAGGTTTTAAATTTAGAAAAAAAAAACCACATTCTCATTGACAGAGGGGGGAAATGTGTATATAATATGACATGCATGTGTAAATTTCCCCTGACGTGCAGCTAGCACAGTACTGAATTAGAAAAGTTTTCTGAACCGTTGGTTGATGACACCTTTTTTAAACAAATTATTTCCTTCTGAAAAGTGTATATGTAAATAATTTTATTTCCTATTTATTGATCAGATAACAATTTTCTCATTCTATTTCAATATAGCTATTACATATTTACTCATATATTTTTAATAAATCAAAATATTTTCAAAAATACGCAAATGACATACATTTAACAATAACTTCTATATAAGGCTATCACATGTTTTGTCTGTTCATAATTTATAATTGTACAATCGGAACTTGAGTATCCAAAATTTATTGTATGTTAATATGACAGTTTCATTATAAGAAAACACTAACAATCGAATCCTTAATATGGATAAATATGGTTAGAAAACATATAATTACTTATCATATTAAATGTATCATTGCTAACCATTGTCAAATACCTTTGGGAAAAAGAAATTAATTACTTTTTCTTCCTTCCTATCCCCAACAGAGAAACTTGTAATAGAAAAAAAAAAAAAAAACAATTTTTATTTAACTTCCTTCATTTTAAAATAAGGTAAATGGCATACTTAACTGTCATATCAAGAAAACATTTTTAACACATGCTAGGAAATATAGCATTAAATTACGATAATTATTTTGTCATTTAAACTTTCGCCTCACGTATTGAATTACGTCTCAGTTTTCGACAGAGTTTTAAAATGCAATTAATTATGTGTTTTAAATGCAGCTGGTGTTAAATTAAAACTAATTTAGCACCCAGTGAAGCTGTATATAATAATTAACTTTGACATAAAAAGAACAATTTTGTAAAAAGGAACTTAAAGTATGATAAATGAAGTTTTAAACATTTTAAATCAAAATTAACTTACGCAAATTGGCGCATATCGTTTATAGAAGACAGGACCAAAATGGTCTCTTTATAATATTTAATTATAAATAAATTAGAAAAATAGGAGAAATTTTTTTAATGAGGTCCATTTAAGAAAATTCCTAGTTTTTTTTTTTTTTTTTTCTGATAACACGTTTCTCTATCTGAGTTTATTCATTTAACCTTAAATTATTAACATACAAGCAAAAATCCGTAAAACTTAAATACTCATTAGAAATTACTATATTTTTGCAGAATTATATGGTTAATAATTTTAAATTATATGCTTGACAATTTTCCAATTTGAAGAGAAGAAACAAAAATTAATTATGAAATAGAAGATAAAACAGAGAACTGTAAACAAATAAAAAATTAATTTTTTATAAAACTATTATGATTATTATATTAATAATAATAATTATAATGCTTAATTATATTAAGAATTATAATTATTATTATGTTTCATAACATGAAGTTTGTTAAAAATTTAGAGATTGTAACATTCCCTTGAAAATACATTTCCTACAATATTTCTTAAAATTTTGCTTGGAAAAAATAATTAATTACTTTTATGGAAATTTTTGATATATATACAATTTATGTACTGCCAAATACGTACATTGACGTACTTATCGGTAATTTATAAAGTTATTTTGATAATGCAGATTGATCATTCTATTATAAATATTATAAATATTAAAATTTTTATTTCAAATAATATTTTAGACATCATTTAAAACACTAGGCTGGGATGTTTATTTAGTAAGTATCTTTACATAAACGTATTTTAACTCATTTTATGGTATTATAGGAATTATTTAAAATGAAACATAATTGATTACTACATACAAAAGTTCATATCAAAAGTTATTCGATACGTACAGTTGGAAAGTGTTATTAATCAATGCATACTGCATGCTTTTTCTTTCTTGTGTTTTGTATTGTTTTGTCACCATTTTTTAACAATATTTTATTATAAGTAAATATGTTAACAAATTACCATTTTATTTTTACTTTATTTTATAGAGCTGAGAGGCAAGGAAAAAAAAAAAAAAAAAAAAAAAAAGAAAGAAAAAAAAAAAGCAAAATTATATAGTTATAAATCTGTTACTATAAAATATGTTTCTCTGGTGTAAAATATAAAATAATTATTATATAAAATAAAAGTAAATTTTTAATATCTAAATAGTTTAAATTTAAAGCAAATCAAATATATTAAACAGATCTGTACACAAACATGTTTTACTACAACACCTTCAGAGACTTATTTTCAGTTTATTATTAGTTTCGTTTTCAGGTGATAATGTAAATATGAAAATAGCAATTTAAAAAAACCAATTAACTATTATTATTATTATTTTAGTAATAAAGCTAGCTTTAAAAGAAAGAGCTTGTTATTATTTGATTTCTTTAAAAGTAGTACTTAATATTTTAAATATGTTGAGACTAATGTAATCTAAAAATAATAATAATAATAAATACACACAAACCATCCGTCAAAAACCTGATTTTCAAACTTATGGCATCTTAAAATGTGTAATTATAACTAAAACTCAATTTCGAAAATTTGATGCAAAAACAAAAAAATTTTAATTCAAGATTTTTCTTTTATTTAACTATATATATATATATATATATATATATATATATATATATATGTATATGTATGTATAATGGAAGTGTTTGCCCTTATTTAATTTTCTTTTCTTCTTTTTCTTTTCTTTTTCTTTTTTTCTTTTTGTCTGTAAAGTGTAATTGGTGGAAATGCTTTCCTACATTTTGACGGAAACTGTTCAGCAATGAAAAAATTCTCATGCGGTAAACAAAGTATGTTTTAAAATATAATTTTGAGCTCTGGCTCTTAGAAATATAATTTCATTGAATATTTATGGGATAAGCTTTTCTAATAACACATTTTATTATTTTATATGTGACTGCAATATGTCACCATATGAAGATGTTTTAAGTGCTTTTTAAGATTTATGTATATTTAATACATTTCATTAAGTGCTGCACTTGAGTTTGAAATGGTAAATTCAATTTCGCCTTACATCTTGAGTTTGTTAAGATTAAAGATCTCTGACTTAATGGATTATTAATTCAGTTTGGCACTTGTATGTGGCAAGATCACAAATATATCTCTGAAACTTTCTTTAGTGACGTATAAAGTATTTTCTTATTACTTAATGTATAAAAGATGAAATATTTCATAGTTTATAATAGTTAGTGGGGAATAAAACCGTTTTTTGCCTACTTTTATAGTAATACTTTCTTATAAAAAGGTGTCGTTTTTAAAATATGGAACAAATAAATCGAACTTAAACTTAATAATCGAGCATAAACATATTTATTTTTACTTATTTATTTATTTATTTTGAACATGACGATTTAAAAGAAAAGATTATTATTTACGATGGAGGGATTTTCTGAAAATTATTTATTGGTCTTTTTAATTTTAATTGTATACATATACAGGGTGATTATAGTTCAACTTCATTTAAACCAGGATCATTAAAATAAAACAATTAATCGAGATGTCATTAAATTGTGCATATTAACGAAACATGTTTTGCATTTAAACAATAAATAAATAAATATATAATAATGAAATAAAATAAAATAAATAAAAATAATTGTAAAGTGATCAGAAAAAAAATCACTTTATGGGAATACATAATAGAACACGAAAATGTTAATGGAAAATTATTGCTTTTATTATATTTTTCTTGTCTAACATAATCTGACTTATAAGAAATCATTCAAAAGGTGTCATCTTTTTAAAATATTGAAAAAAAAAATATATATATATATATATATGTGATTCTACTCTTCATGAAACACTAGAAAGTGAAAAAATTATCGGCTGAAATGAATTACAGCGACCACAATTTTTTTTTTCAAAATTAAGCATATTTGGCGATTTCATACTGTTAGGTGATTGATTTTGAGTACTTGGCGGAGAAGCAAATTACGGTTCTGTTTGTACACGGTAATCTCGGTGCTAGCGAACTTATCGCCTACCAGCGCTAGATCGCCAAAAATGCTTAATTTTGATAATTTTTTTGTGGTCGCTGTAATTCATTTCAGCCGATATTTTTTTCGCTTTCTGGTGTTTTATGAAGAGTAGAATCCCATATATTTTTTTTTTCGATACTTTTTGCAGACATCATCTTCTGAATGCTTCCTTGTTAGATACATATATATCAGAAAATATTCTAGATATAGGCATAGATATACATATATGCAAAAACTAAACTATTATCAGCAATTTTTACAAATAACTTCGAGACAGGTACTTTATTGATTTTAGTGATAACTTTTAAAGCGTATTCAGGAGAAATAAATATATAAGAGAGAAAAGTGAATAGTACCTTTAATCCCCAAAATACTTTCCATCATTATTTAGCACTGTTCACTATCGGTTGTGCAGTTAGCTAATGCCAGAAGTGTAGAACGATTCGTCTTTTGGCACGATGAAATCGTCAACCCGTTTTCGTGTGTCGCCACTGTCCGAAAATGTACTGAAGGTAAGGCATTGCGCATCGACCGAAACAAACTATAGAACTAAAGACCTATGCCAGGCCAGGTGTTCCAAGAAATGAAAGTATCGTGTTTCTAACGTGTCCTTAATCGATTTCGCAACATGAGCATCATCATGGATTATCAAGTAACAAATTTACTGGGCACAAAACTTTGCTTGTAAAGGGGCGTTTTAGACAGATTTTTCCGATTCAGTCGCAAAAAAAGTTGCTTTTAGCAAAGTTGATTTTTTTATTTATCAATCCCAATTTAATTGGGCCAACTCTTCGCAAGAAATAATTTCTTCATATCCCACCATATGCCTAGGAGAACTTTTTGCAGTGAACGGCTAATTCTGACGTTGATTGGTTGTTGCTTTACCGGGGTCACCTAATTTATCTCGTATTTAGAATTGTTATAGCATGTCCATTTTTTATCAGTTGTAAAGATTTTCAGTAAGAAAGTCTTTAGGTTTTGCTCGTTGAGCAAATTCAATCAATTAAAGACACCCACAATCTTCTTTCTGTAGCTTAATGCAAGTGGTATGAAACGTCTCGTCTTCTGTATCGTCCCCATTCTGCGAGAACGGCCAGAAATCGTTTTTGTAATGCTCTTAATTCTTCAGCAAGTTCGTTTTGCAGTTGAGATAAATATTCATTGAGTAGATTTGAAAGGCTTCATGCCTAACCTTCAATGGATGGCGCTATGCTCTCGATAGATAACATCAAAAACACAATATTTAAAATGCCGAAACTAACATTCGCTTTTTCTTTTCGAATTTTTTTTTCTCGCGAACCAAATGAATTAATTTACATGCTTTTGCATCAATTTTTTCTTGCTGAAATTTAAAACGAACGCAGACGAAAAAAAAAAAAAAAAAAAAACGAAAAAAGAAAAAAAAATGATAAGACGAAACGATAACACGATTTAAAACGAAAAAAAAAATTATTTATCGCATGAAAATTTCACATTCAAAATTTCAAATTTACTTTCACATATCTATAAGCATCTATGCCAGCTTCATAAATCTAAGCCAGTTCCTATTACATGGCACAATCTCGGTGTATTGAATGGAATGCAATTTCGCTGTAGACGTTCCATGACAATCTCTTTTAAACTTACTAATACACCCAATCTTTAAAATAATATTTTCACATGTAAGAAATAGTGATGATTGATGATGAAATACCTTAGAATGAATTTATGATAAAAAAATTTTTTTTGAATAATGGGATTTCTTCACCTCCAACGTGACAGATGAGGAAGTAGAGAATGAAAAACATTTCCTGAGATTCATACTAGGAAAAATTCAAAAAGATTTACGCAAACGACTTTCTTCTATTACTGAGTGATTTGTACATTCACGGTGTATTTCCATTTTCTTAGAATGTTGAAAATAATAATAATAATAATAATAATAATAATAATATATATGTATATATATATATATATATATATATATTATACACGATATAAGTGTGTGCTTAGTTTATTTCCTATGTATAATCTTGTTTCCTTTGAAATGTGTTAGTAAAAGCTATTACACAAAAATGTTTTTAGTACAGATGTTTTAAAATTACTGTTAATGATATTTTTTAATTGACGATATAATTTGTACACGCAAAAATCTCCCCTATATGTAAAATTTTATACATGTAATGGAATAAATATCTAGGTATAATTTTACATACAACACATTCATAATCAACATAATAAAAAAAAAAATCTGGTGTGTCACTCACACGACTTTCTCTTACCCTGAAATTTAATACTATAAATACAGGTTTCAGATTAAAAGGTAAGATAACGAGTACTGTTATGTAAATCTGTAATAAACAATTCATATTAGGATTCTGAAGAGTTTTATATGATAATTAGTTCTGTGTGAGGGGTGCTACCGCCCCCTTCAATCCCCCGTTTCATTAATGCACCTACATTTATATAGAATTTAATTCGGTTATTAAAAATAATTCTGTTTAAAAAAATACTTTGTTAATATTATTATTTAAAAAAATTATCTTTTATGATAATGCAGACGATTTCCATATTAGAGAAGTGTGTATAACAACAAATATCCAAAGAAGTCCATTTTATTCTCAATATTTAAAAAATATATATACGATTTTTTTTCTAAGATTTTTTCGTTAAAAGTAAAAAAAAAAAAAAAAAAAATCAATAACTTTGTTTTAAATTATTGCAGATCGATGGTTCAACCATTCGTTTTAAGGGTATTGGCAAACTCTTTTGAAATATACACATCATGAAAATTTACTCCCCTCGGGGGGGGGGACTTCCCCCCCCCAGGGAGGGAGGCGAGGCTCCTACATGCACAAAATTTTTTTTCCCAGTTAACTATCTCTATTACAAACTAGTATGTTGTGGCCACCACAAGACTTTCTTCTATATTTTCTATTATACATATTCAATCAGTAACAATATTAAAAAAAAAAAAAAAAAAAAAAAAAAAAAAATCACGATTTTCTTCTAATTTTTTTTTTCTTAAAAGTAATACATATTCAACCAATAACAATATTTAAAAAAAAAAAAAAAAAAAAAAAAAAATTTTTGTTTTTTTTTGTTAAAAGTAAAAAAAATCGATAACTTTGTTTTAAATTATCACAGATTTATAGTTCAACCATTCGTTTTAAAGGTATTGACGAGATCTTTCGAAAGATACCCATCTTGAAAATTTACCTCCCCCGGGGGGGGGGGTACTTCCCCCCAGGGGGAGAACCGGTGCCCCCACATGCACAAAATTTTTTTCGTAGTTAACTACTGCTATTATCAATAATTCATATTAATTTTACAATCACAAGTTTAAAATAACGCGCATTATGTACATTTATACGAAATTTTGTCCTATGCTGCCCTGTTAAAAGTTTACATAAAATGCGATCACAGCGCCATCTGCTGGGCGATTGATCCCAAAATCTAATCAGACCCTTTCCATGTCAGGGTCCAACTATACACCAAGTTTGGTTCAATTTCATTCATCGGTTCGTGAGATACGGTGAAACATACAAAATTTTGCGATCACAGCGCCACCTGCTATACGATTGATCCCCAAATCCAATCAACACCATGCCCCGTCAGGTTCCAACTATATACCAAGTTTGGTTGAATTTCATTCATTGGTTCGTGAGATACGGTGAAAAATACGAAAATTTGTCCTATACTGCCATGTTAAAAATTTACATAAAATGCGATCACAGCGCCACCTGATAGGCTATTGATCCCCAAACCTAATCAGCACAATGCCCCGCCAGGGTCCAACTATATACCAAGTTTGGTTGAATTTCATTCATTGGTTCGTGAGATACGGTGAAAACACTAAACCACAGACAGACAGACAGACAGACACACAGACAGACATTTTTTAAAAACTATCAATTCGTGTTCAGGACATCCCAAAACGTGTAGATCCACCAAAAAACGGAGGTCGAAAATTTTTGCGAATCCAATACTTTCTCTATATTACATATAGAAGAAAGTAAAAACATATATCCGTTTCATTTGGTTTAGTGCAGTCTATAGACGTTAAACTGTACTTACCATAGACGTAATGTATTAGAATTCTCTTGATTGTCCCTGTACACGAACCATTAGCTTGATCTTAACGAAAAGCTTACTGTAGCATCCGTATATGATACACATTTAGAATACCAAGTTTGAACTTTCTGCCATAATTTGTTTTTGAGATATGCTGATAACAGACAGACACACACACAGACACACTGACTCACAGACACACACACAGACATACACACAGACCATTTGCTAAAAACATGATTTTCGTATTCAGGGGACCTCAAAACGTGTAAATATAACAAAATCTCGCGTTCGAAAATTTGACCCAAAAACAATACTTTCTCTACCTTATGGGTAAGAGAAAGTAAAAATACCCATAAGGTAGTGAAAGTATTGTTTTTGGGTCAAATTTTCGAACGCGAGATTTTGTTATATTTACACGTTTTGAGGTCCCTGAATACGAAAATCATAATTTTAGCAAATGCTCTGTGTGTATGTCTGTATGTCTATGCGTGTGTCTGTGTGTCTGTTTGTTATCAGCATATCTCAAAAACAAATTATGGCAGAAAGTTCAAACTCGGTATTCTAAATGTGTATCATATAGGGATGCTACAGTAAGCTTTTCGTTTAGATCAAGCAAATGGTTCGTGTACAGGGACAATTAAGCGAATTCTAATACATTACGTCTATGGGGGAATTAGCAGGTAAGTAGAGTTTAACGTCTATAGACTGCACTAAACCAAATAAAATGAATATATATTTTTTAATCGAGATAGTCAACAGGGAAAAAAATTTGTGTATGTAGGAGCCTCGCCTCCCCCATTGGGGGGGGGGGAAGTTCCCCCTCGAGGGGAGTAAATTTTCATGATGGGTATCTTTCAAAAGAGCTCGCCAATACCTTTAAAACGAATGGTTGAACCATTGATCTGCGATAATTTAAAACAAAATTATCGATTTTTTTACTGTTAACAACAACAACAAAAAAAAAAAAAAAAATCGTATTTTTTTTATTTTTATATTGAGAATAAAATGGACTTTTTTTTGGATAGTTAGTGTTATACTACTTCTCTAATATGGAAGTCGTCTGCATTATCATAAAATATAATTTTTTTAAATAATAATTTTAATAAATTATTTTTTAAAAACAGAATTATTTTTTAATAGCCGAATTAATTTCTTTACAAATGTAGGTGCATTAATGAAACGGGGGGTTGAGAACAGATTAACTCAGAACTAATTATTATATAAAACTCTTCCGAAACCTAATTTGAATTGTTTAACACAGGCAATGAATTGTTTACATAACAGTACTCGTTATCTTACCTATTAATCTGCAACCTGTATTTTTAGTATTAAATTTCAGGGTAAGAGAAAAGTCGTGTGAGTGACACACCAGATTATTTCGTAATAGTTATAATAAAAACTGGACATAAAGGACATCCAGAGAATTACAAGAAAAAGAAGAAGAAGAATTCTTCACATGAAAAGGGAATACAAAATGGAATGAAATTAAGTGTTGCATAGCTTAAATTTATAATAGCCTGTGCCTAAAATTTAACCCTTATCGCTCGTATGTCTCTTCTGAGGGGGCGTTAAAAAATCGAGCCACACCTTAAGGTGTTCCTCTGCAAATGAAATGTTATTTTTCTAAAACGTGTAACTATAGGCTACCTTTCGGCTACCGGAAAATTTTAACAGAAAAATTTATTTTATTTAATGATGAAGTAAAATAAAGCAAATTATTACAATTTTGCGGTAGCCAAAAGGTAATAAGTTGGAAACTATACGTGTGACGTTTTAAAAGAACGCAAAAGGCGTATCTTACGGAAAATATGCCGAGCGCAAAGGGTTAACTAATATTGGTGTTTGGAAATTTGACCAAATAATTTGACATTCTTGTTTTTTATTTCAAAAAAGTTTGCAACAATTAGAACAAGCCCTTTACTGGATTTCGGGTGATTCGTTATACTTAAAAACCTTTTTTTTTTTTTAAGTTCAGAGAGGTGGCCAAAACACGGCCTTTTTGGCACATATAGCCAGCCCACAATGGAATACCTGAAATTTAATATTGGATATTTTTGATTATCACAGCAAAAATTAATAAGTCTGTTCTGACTCTTCATAATTAATAAATCTAAATTAAATAAATAAATCTTCTAAAATAACCTTAGTCACATAATGTTTTTAGCTAAAGAAACAAATAACGCAATGAATATTATTTATATGAATATGCATTTTGACGGCAATGGAAACTTTAATCTCATTCATGTTAAAACGGGAATTTTAATGTTGTGTCTTCATAGAAGCCCATAAGCGATATCTAGCTTCCCAACTTTATTTTTCTTTCGAGTACCCCTTGCTTATATTTTTCTTTTATCTGTACCCTCTTTCTGAAATAGAAAACGCAACCAACCAAAATAAAGCATACATGTTTATTTTTATTAATAATTTTCTTAGCTTAGAAGTTGGTAACAAGACAATTTTTAAATTTGGGTAGTTAATGCTTGTTATTAGTGCTTAATAGGAGTACTTAATTATTATATCCATTTTTACATAAAACAAAGTCACTCACATTTATAAACACATCAAATTAAATATTCATTAAAAGAAACGAACCTTTTCTATAAATTTCGTTGGTGATGTAACTCCGTAAAATTGAAAACTATAGAAACTACTTTTTAACGTGTCATAAAACAAACAGTTGAGCTTGGTGCTATAGGTGGTTTATGGGCAATATCAGTTGAAATAAAATGGATTCTTCTCTTACCCTGATCTTCTCTATCCCTAATCAGATCTTCTCTTACCCTGAATTTTAATATTATAATGTTAGATTGCAGATTAAAGTGTAATTTAACAAGTATTAAAAACGTACATTAAAAATAACTCATGTTAGGTTTATGAAAAATTCTTTTGAAATATTAATTCGGTATTAGGAACTTGTTTGAATGCAGCACCTATATTTATATAGAATTTGAAGCTGTTATTAAATTTAGAAGTATATATTTCAGATTATTCAGAAAAATTTTACCAATACCACTTTTCGAGACTTTTCATTCTTGACCTAACTTTTCAAATATCAACCTCATGTAAACTTTACAATTCAACATTTGAATTGCCTGCAATTATTTGCTTTTAAATTACTCTGAACACAGACATACTGAGAGATAAGCCATTAAAAACATGACTTACGTATCCAGGGAACCACTAAACCCTTAATTATACAAAAAACAAACACTGAAAGTTTAACTTAAAAAAATATTTTATTTACTATATAATTGGTTGGCTGGGTTTAACGTAACACTAGTACTGCGTAATGTATTTACCGTACACTATTAAAAAAATGCAGAAAAAATACAGAATTTCTCTGTAATTTCAGAAAAAAGGCGTAAATTACGGAAAATTACGTAGACAAAACGTATTTTACGACTTTTTTTCTGAAATTACAGAGAATTTCTGTATTTTTTCTGCATTTTTTTAACAGTGTATAGATATGATGAATTAACTTTCATTCCTAAGCAATTTTCCTGGATATGGTAAAATCCCTGGACATGGTAACATACCATAAAAAGGAATTTTTTTGCTTGTATATTTTCTATGCACTTCAAAAAATTTCTGTAAAAATAAAGCACTTTTTTAACATAAATACAGCATAGGTTACTGCATACTTTTACAGCTAGTTCTGTAAAAATAATTGATTGATGGTTGGTTGGGTTTTACGTCGCACTAGGGACACACCCCTAGAGGTGGTCCGGAGACATGCCATCACAATTTTGATCCTTCACGGAAGGGATGACTCTTTCGCTTCAGTGACCCCCAGAAGTATAATTTTTGATGGGAACATGGAGGACATTGCGGCCACGATAGATTTTACATGCACCAGCCACCATTAGTCTACACGACGGCTTTGGCCGGCTCGAGTACCGAACCCGCAATCTTCCAATTACGAGGCCGGCGTTGAACACTCGTTACTTCGCATCGTGCTGTAAATCGGTATCAAAATTTTTCCAGAAGTCTTTTGGTGCGTATGACATGATTTATCAAACAATCAGTGCTGATGTTGACCTTATCTGTTTTTGTAAAGAAAAGTCATTGTGAGCCCAACAGCGCGATTGGCAAACTCCTGGCCTCTAGAACATAAGATTGTGAGTTCGAATCTCGGGCTATCCAAGACCGTTTATCTGCATGAAAAAGTAAATTATATGTGTAAAAAAATAAATAAGTTGCTTTGTGATGTGGATTTTACTCCCGGCACGCATTTGTAATAATTGCAGGGAATATTTTTAAATCATACTGTGAAAATTACAGCACACGTGAGTAAAAATCGCGGCAAATTTATTTTACTGCACATTGTAAAAATACAGCACAGTGAGTGGGCAATACTTTTACCAGCACACTGTGCTATAATGTACTACAGAAAATTTTTACAGTGTGGAATATGTACACACTACAGCGTGTACGTAAATATAAAGCCATATTATTAACACACAGCCCAATCTGAAGTATGTTTCCAGCAATTTCCAAGTACAGAGTTGCCAACTTTTATAATTTATTCAGTTGCACTGATGGTACACGCCGTTTTTCTATACTAATACCTTTAAAAATGTAATTTTCTTCTAATTTAATCGTACTCAGACATTGGAAAATATTATTCTGCATAAGTTGTGGAGTGGAAAAATGGTAGTAGCAATGCTACCGAATAAATTAAGAAATTTGGCAAATAATAAACATAGTCTCACTGTATTCTAGTTCTTTTGGGCCATATGAACGGAAGTTGAATGTTTTTCATAATATATTCTGCAAAAAATAAGCTTTTATGTGTATAAAATTTTTTTTATTTCATTTTGCTTAGCACAGGCTATAGACGCATGATACGTCACGCTTAAATAGTTGAGAGTATTCATTTAAATAATCATATAAAAAAATACAAAAAGTTTTTATACATAAAATATGCATAAAAATATATTAACATACAATTTTTACTTTAATAAAAGGACCTTCGTTTAACAACGAAATCCTTCATGAACAATAAGAAATTAGCTATTATACCATGAAGTTTTGATTATTTTCAAACTTTAGTGACAAATTAAACTAAGAATAAACATATATAATGTGGAATTAATATCCCCTCTCAAATGTATATCCTTTTTGAAAAACAAAAATATTTTTTGTGTTGACTTATTTTTATTTTTATTTTTATTTATTTTATTTAATAAAATTTCTACGATAATCAGTTATTGTAAATATATTAATTACTTATATGTTGGATATTAATTTTAATTTGAAATTAGAAAAATATTTTTATTGTTTTATTTTTGTTGTAGTTACAGTCGGTAACAAAAGTGTCCGAACACTAGTAAAAATTCCTATGCCAAAAAAGTACGTTTAATACAGTTTTGCTAAATAAATCCTTGATGAATCCTGTTCTTAGACTGACTAAGAACAGGATTCGACAAGGATTTATTTAGTAAAACAGTATTAAGTGTACTTTTTTTATATAGGAATTTTTGTTAGTGTTCGGACACTTTTGTTACCGACTGTACCTTAATTATCCAATTCTCTAGTACTAATTCTATATTTTTCAATGAAGCAAATTAAGTAGAATAATTCAGACTTTAATGTAATCTTAATGTTAGAAAGTAAATTATTCAATAATGTATTCAATGCAATTCAGTAAATCATTCAATAATGAAATGAAACAAATAAAGCTATTTTACAGGTAAATGAATTAATGAATAAAAATAATTTGATTTTAAAATGAATTTATTAAAAATAAAAAACCTATCATTAGATTCTCATTAGGGAAAATTATTTTTCAATTTTTTAATGACCTTTTTAAATGTCTTTTGGAGATTAAATTTAAGAATATAGGAAATAAGACTAATAAAGCACCATGAAATCTTTCAAAATCCTTTTTAATGCAGAGTAATTACACAATCAATTTTTAATTTAATGAAGTCTAATGTAGCACGATATTCCATTAAGCACTTGAATACTCATTTATATGCATTAAAAATTATTTTAAGATTGAATGTATGATTTTTTTTTTTTTTTTTTTTTTAGAAAATGTGATTCGTTGGGGGTATATTTTATTGAAATCAGTATTTCATGTATTTTACAAATGATGTAAATTGAGATATCGATAAAATAGTAATATTTTGAAAATTCTAAATAATGAAATTATTTGACCCAATATATATTTTAAGACGTTTTTACATTGATTTTCATACCAAAAATTCTTTTTTGGTATGAAATCTGGTATACTTCTTCACACACATTTGGTATACTTCTTCACACACCATAAATTTTAAGTCAGCACAACCGCTTTCGAAAGGACGTAGCCTTTCTTCATCAGGTGTCTTGCTTTTGCCTCCAAGACAGTAGCACATGTTTTTTGCACCTGATGAAGAAAGGCTACGTCCTTTTGAAACCGGTTGTGCTGACTTAAAATTTATGGTGTGTGAAGAAGTTTTAATATCTTTCTATTAATTGTACGTCAGTTTTTGAATTTAGTTTTAGGAAGAGCAATTGATGGAAGTTTTGAGTAATATATCCTGAGAAAACAGTACATAAGGCAGCGACTTCAGGGAGTAATAACTACACTTATCTGAGACTAGGCATTGATTCGAATTGACATATTCGGGTACAGCGCTTCATGAAGCTTCAACAGGATGTCACAGTTTATAGACCGTAGTTACTCGTGAGTTGTAGCGGGCCACTTGCTTTTCAACGATTAAACAGACATTTTCATTGGTGCGACATCAGGAGAACGCGCTGGCCAGAGCAACGGTTGAACAAATTCTCTATCAAGGAAGGTCCAGACAATACAGACAACTTGCGGTCGTGCATTATCCTGGTTAAATGTTGTGTTACGGAAGCCTATAATATAGGGCAGTGGGGTGGGCCTTAACTCACCAGAAATGTAATGGCCGCTACTCAGAGTGCCGGGAATGTGAACAAGAATTACGAGACGTGTATCTAATGGGACGCAATACCATCACTGCAGGTGATGGACATTGTGACGATGTCGAATCCCATCTGGTAATCTGCCTTATTCCCAATGCTGTTAAATACGGATGAGGCAATCTTGATGCTGTAAATAGGATTGTGATTTGTCTCAAAAACGACTTCACGCCCTTCCTGCGTCCAGGTTCGTCGTTGATCACACAATAAAGGCGCACATATCAGTACTGCAGTTTTGAGGGTAATCAAAATTTAGGTATCCGCATACTGGGTCACCAACTGGAGTGATGGAATGCGGTACCAATGGATACACGTCTCGATCAACAGTTGTTTTCATTTCCGCCACTCTGAATACCCGCCATTACATTTCTGATGAGTTAAGACCCATCTCCCTGCTCTATATTCAAGGCCTCCGAGCGCAATATTTAAGCATGACAATGCAAGACCGCAAGTTGTCCGTATTGTCCAGACCTTCCTTGATGCAAAATATGTTCGAGTGTTGCTCTGCCTAAAGCGTTCTCCTGATCTTGCACGAATGAAAATGACAGTTTAATCCTTGAAAAGCGACTGGCCACCTACCACTCACCAGTAACTACGATTGATGAATTGTAGCATTGTGTTGAAGCATCATGATATGCTAACCCATACATGTCATCCAATCGCTGTTTGAGTCAATGCCTAGGCAAATAAGTGTTGTTATTGCTCACAGAGGTCACTGATTTATGTACTGTTTTCTCAGTACATATTACTCCAAATTTCCTGAAAGTTTAATAAATTGGTCTTCCTACTATAATGTATGTGTCCAATAAATATTATTCTGATATTAACATTCCTTCTTGGTGGTGAAACTTTCACAAACATGAGTGTATTAGTTTTTTTTTTTTTTTTAAGTATTTATTATAATTTCTTGTTTAAATAAAGTTAAAAATTAAGTAATGTCGGATGTATTGGTTAAATTTGTTACAAATAAGTTTTAATCTTCATATATATATATATATATATTTCTAGATCAAAGTTTCTATTGAAATAATGCACGAAAGAGTGCTTTAGCTTTTTAGCTATAAAGTGAAGTGGATTTATCTTTTATCGCTGACGCTTTTAATCCTTTAGTTCCAATAACTTTCTAAATGTAACTAAAAGAAGATCTCTTATAGAGAAAGAGATTATGAAGAATTGCAGTTTTCCGTGAGACTTTCTGAATAGTCTTAGACAATAAGCATTGCAATTAACGGCATAACTATGTTTATCTATTAACAAAGAAAGCACATTCTTTTAAGATGTAACTTTCATTTTGCTTATTATATTTGGAATAAAATAATTTAATAATTCTCCATACAAATAATTTTAAAATGAACTTATTATTTTTTTACTTAAATGTAAATGATATTTAATGTTACTTAACTATTCTGAATGGATGGATGGATGGGTTTTACGTCGCACTAGTGCTGCGCAGATGGGCAAATGGCGATGGTCTGGAACACACCCCTAGAGATGGTCCGGAGTCATGCCATCACAATTTTGATCCTCCACGGAAGGGATGGCTCTCCCGCTTCGGTGACCCCCAGAGGCATAATTTTTGATGGGAACATGGAGGACATCTTAACTATTCTGAAACTCATCTATATTTCAAAAATAGAATCTGTTATGCTGATATAAGATAATGTAAAAAATAAAATAAGAAATTTTCTGGTTTCTTTTGCATAAAATCGAACATATGTGATTAGGAATTTGAAATTGCTAAAACTTTTTTCTGGTGATATATAATATTTTTCAAACTTTCAGCATATAGTATAAATATAAGAAAAAATCAACAAAGTTTTGGTTGGTAAATATGAAAATGACTCCATTTATTTATAAAACCTTAAATTTCGTGAAGTATAGAGCCTAGAATTCATATATTCGTATGTCTGTTAATAAAAAAATCTGGAGTGACTTCAAACATTGAGTAAATAACGGTTTTGTAGATAAAGTAAAGTAAGAGGAGTTGCTAAAAAAAAAAAAAAAAAAAAAAAAAAAGGAGAAAGATATAAATAGGGTTTTTGAATATTTTTCTTCATATCGTACCATGCTAATTTAACGCTATTGTACTTTGAACCAGTTTTACCATAATGCTATTGTACTTTGTGCTCATGGATCATAATGATAAATAATTTTTTATTGTGTCCCTGTAAAAACCGATAAATTCTAGATCCCCCAAAATGCATATAGTTAGTGCAACAGTGTTTTATAATATTTATATAAATGTTTAACTCCATTTGATAAGTCATTTAGACGATATCACACTTTAAAGTTTCACCCAATATGCCCCAATGATAAAGAAATTTGCATTGTGTCTCAGTAAAAAGAACCATAAGCGCTAGGTTCTCTAAAGTTCGTGTGATAGTAACTTATAACACGTATAAAAATTTTAATTCATCTGTAAAAGGTGATTAGTCGCTATCGCACTTTAAATAATTTGAGCCTATAGTCCGTAATGATAAAAAATTTCTCTTTGTGTCCCTGTAAAACTCTGTAAGTGCTAGAGTCACTAAAATCTATACAGTTTGTGTGATTTTCACCTGTAACATGCGTATACATTTTCAACTCATATGGATAAGGCGTTTAGATGCTATCGGACTTTAAATAATTTTACTCCATGAGCCATAATGATACAGAATTTTTTGTTGCGTCCCTGTAAAAAAAAAAAAAAAAAAAAATAAGTACTAGATTCCCTAAAACCTTTACAGTTTGTATAAATATGACCTGTAATATGCGTATAATTTTTTTTACTCAATTGAATTGGGCATTTAGATGCTATCATACTTTTAAAAATTTGGCCCCGTAGGCCATAATGATTAAAAAAAATCTCTATGTTCTGTAAAAGGACTACAAGTACTAGATTCACTAAAACCTTTACAGTTTGTGTAAATATGACGAATAATATGTGTATAAATTTTTGCTCAATTTAATAAGACGTATAGACGCTATCTCACTTTTAAAAGTTTAGTCCATAGGTCATAATGATAAAGAATTTTTCTTTGTGTCCCTATAAAAAAAAAAAAAAACTATAAGTGCCAGACTCACCAAAATCAATAGGGTTCATGCTACGTTGACTTAAAATATATGTACCAACTTTCAGCTCATTCGAGCAAAGCGTTTGGACTCTAACGTGTTCACTTGCACACATACACATGCACACACATACATACATCATCGTAAAAATAGTGAAATGAACTCAGGGACCTGAAAACGTATAGAAACATCAAAATCTGAAATTCAGATTTTTGACATTATTGCAGTACTTTCCATACATATGTATGTTCGGAAAGTAAAAATATTATTATTAGAAAAGACAGCGTTGCTGTTTAATATTCAAACTCTGACAGGAGTTTCTGAAAATTATTTTGCAAATAAATTATATCTTTCTTTTCATGTTCAAGCGTCTAAAATTTCTGTCTTGAAATAATTACAGCATTTATTTTAGACATTGATCATTGTGATAATACTAATATTTTTATACGATTCTGGTCCAACTTATTATCTTGTACCAACAAAACTTTAAAATAAGAAAACACAAAATGTTAGTCACAGATAGAAAAAAAATATCCTTAACTTATTCTATATGAAATACTAATACTATTTTGTGATAATATGCGCGTATTTTTTTGAAACATTAATAGAAAAAGAAAGATCGAAAATCATTTAAAAAATGTTATTGTTAACTTTACTTTTAGTTGATATACTCAAATGTGTGTACACATACATACATACTTATTTATATATTTAATCAAAAAATTTAACAACATTTTCATGTATTATCATAAAACAAAAAGTGCATTTTGTTTAAAAAAAAAAAAAATTTAAAAATTAAAAAATAAAATAAAAATAAAAGATGACGTAAAATATATATATATATATAAAGAAAGGAAAAGGTAGGATTATTTCTTTGAAATGTTTAAGATTTATTATGAAGAGTTGTTTAAGAGCTGAAATTCCGTAAAATATCCGTTTAAAAAACATGAGAGATTTTCATTACTTTGTTCATGGATTCGAAGATGTAATTGACTAGAATTTCAAGAATCCTGTTTTTTTTCCCACCAAAAATGTAATTTCCAACTTCCCGGACAGTTAATTAAACCATTCATCTCACTGTAAATGCTATCTCAGTTTCTAACAAACATTCTCAACTGTATATATGTCAGTAGAATATAGTGGCTACTCTGTACATTATATTTTGTTTGCATGTCCACAGATTTAGCTGTTTTATAAATAACATTATTATTCTTGTGGCTAAAGGAATCAGTGATGACTTCATTGCAAAACTTGACATTAAATCTCAATATCTTATCTGTATAAAGCTGTCTGGTAAAATTAACTTTCGAAATAATATTTAGGCGTATGCGTACGCATGTGTTTGTTTCTTCCAATTATTTCATCTATTTTATAATATTATGTTTTACGAAAGAATATGATTTATTTTAAGTAACCTTTCACTACATATCAGAACAAATCAGTTGTCACTCTGTAGTTTAAATAGCGATATACTGTTAAGTAGCACGTGATTATAGACATGTACAAATCTAACTCAAAGTTCAATAGCCCTATTTCCTTGGGAGGGAAGAAACTTTTTCTCATTTAAAATGATTATCACACATCCTAAATAATAAAAATATTCAGGGGGGGGGATACTTGATTAACTCCTCAATGGCAATGGCAAACAATTTTTGAGACCTTACGAGTGGGTTTTAAATCAGGCAGTTATTTACCAGCAGCTCGTTCCCCACGAGTGGTTTTGCATTCAAAGCTGTCAGACGAGCAGTGCCGGGTTCGACTCCAGGTCCGGCTCATCGACCTAGCCATTTCGAGCTTTTCATGGTTTTCTCCGAATCTCGCGTAAATGCGGGCTAGTTTTCCTTACAAAGAACTCCTCCCCATGAAGGGCATTCCGCCTACAGGCCTTGGACTTTCATGTAGTCAATCTGCATTAATTCATACAACAACTAGCAGTTAGTTGCCGATATTCAATGTAGTAAAACAGTCAAAAATCTGTAAACGAGCAGTGTAGCTGTTTGAAACAGCAAAAAAGTTTTTTTCCTAAGAGCATGAATAGCAGAATTTGAATAGGCCACTAAACTATTTTATACTTTATTACCTTTTAAGGTGTTTCTATTCTGCACTGAACACTATATTTAAGGAAATGATGTTTTAGGAACTTGAAATAATTCTACTAAATCGTTGATTAAGCTTACACATGGACATAAATTTTATGACTACCGACTTAAGTAATAAATCTTAAAATACAGATTTTCTTTTTATTTCTGTAGTTTTATCTTGGATGGAATATTTTTACCGTAAGTAATAATCGATATTTTAATATCAAGCAAAGCGAGTAATATAATCATGAAAAACGGCAGTTTTTCTAGTGACGCAAGCGCAAAAACAAACGAACGCCACGACACTCAGCGGAAACGGAAAAACGAACGAAAACTGCGACACTTATATATACAGGAATTTTAAGATTAACAACACTTAATATCTCAGGAAATATGGGAGGTTATGTTCTGATATTTTCAAAATAGACTTTCACCTTCTGTCTGATCCTACCCTGAAATCGCTACATTTCTGCGTGCAATATATTTCGAGATATGAATTGGCTCATTTAAGTTATAAATGGACGGACTATATGTGTAAGAATTTTTTCTCGAATATGGCTCGAGCGAATTTAGTTTAATTTATATATGATATTAATCGCTTTTATCTGATGTGCCTGACATCTCCCTTTTCCCTAGGAAAACTCTTGTTTTTTTTATAACTCAGTTTAAAAATCGAACTATTTTTTACTCCGAAAATACCGTGATGCGGCAGTTTCGCGGACGAATTTCTTCTCTTCCATCTGAAATACTGAATATCAAATAATCGTTTTGGCTCCATCTATCAGAAAGCGTCAAAAATAAACACAAAAAATAAAAATAAAATATTTTTCTTTTTTTAATATATATATTAAATGAGTTATTTATTTAGGTACTTGTATTTTATATGACATTTGTTTATCAAAAATATTCTTTGTATTTACATTGTTTTCATGCTGATACGTTGTTAACTTTCAAAATTGGTTCTATTTTAAAAGGTGATTGCAACAACAAAAAATTTTTCCTTTATTTTCATAAAAATGACAAATAATATGATAATCATATGCAAATATTTGTAATTTTTTCAAAATTAGGTGATAAATCACTTAAACTACGGATTGAAAAAAATTCTTAAAACAGAATTTGAAAATAATTAATTTGCTCATTAAGTTTCTAGTATATATAATATATAAATTACAAAATGTTAAGCTATAATAAAATTTTGAATAGATTAAGATTTTTTTTAAATTAAATTCATAACAAACGAACTACTTAAATATTTACCAGTATAAAATTTTCACTTTTTAAAGATTTTTCTATTATTATTTATTTTTCTCTTTTAAATCAAATCTATGCCTAAAACTGAAAAAAATTTTACAGTTTTTTTCTTTGCATCACGATATCTATTTGCATGCATTTTCAATTTATTTGGATGAAATGACACAAAGTAAACATTTCCATATATTTTACTTACAGTTTTGGATGGCGTGACGCAAAAGATAGAATAATTTATTGAAATAAATAGATTTCAGTACATAATATAAGCTTAATGAAAGTGATATATTTGACAGCGTGTTTGAAAATTAAAAGCAATATTTCAATGTGCACATATACTTTAATATGCAAAACAAAACAATTGCAGAAAAATTTAAAAACAAATCACTTAATGTAACACCACTGCGTTACTGGAATTTCATATAATTTCTTTTAAAACACATGCTTTCATAGTATAAGAGATGTGAATGGAAAGGTATCAATGAGTAAATGCTATATATTATTTTATGTTGAAAATAACGTTTACACTGTAAATATAAATAAAAGGAAAAAGCAAATTCAAATAAGAAAATCTATGTATAATTTAATTAATATCAAAGCGTCACTGAAAATTTGATATCATTATTTTTAAGACCCGTATTTCTAATTCTTATAGCCATAAAGTACAGTGCTGCGTCACAAACTTTTAACCCGTTAAGGGTTTTTTGTATTGATAATCTTTATACATTTCGTATCAATAAAAACTTTTTTTCCTGAAATGAAAGTAGGCAAATTATAAATTAAAAGAAAGTCTTTATTAAATGAATTTTTTATAATTCTTTCAAATTATAAAAAAAGAAATTTTTGTAAAAGTGTAATTATCTGAAGTAACAAAATTTGATAAATGTTACTATATTAAGCAGTCTTTAGAAAAGGAATGATAATTAACTGAAAAAAAAATCAATTTTAATTATCAAAAAATCATTAGAAAGATGTGTAATTTTGATGATTTTATATGTAAATGTCAAACGTAAATTTTTATTAAAATTTAAACATGATTCCAATTGAAAAAAGTTTATTCATTAAAATTCTTAAAAGAAAACTAAAAGTGATACAATTTTAGTTTTACTTATGTTATTTAATGAAGTAAATTCTACATCATGTAATGGCACTTTATATATATATATATATATATATATATATATATATTTAAGTACGACTTAAATTCTTTAACTTATTAAAGAAATGTGTGTATTTCTTATTTTAATTTTCTTCAAAGGTCTCTGCATATACATAAAAAAAAAAAAAAAAAAAAGAAAGAAAGAAAGAAAATTCCTAAAAGTTTTGCTAATGTGAATCTCCCGATTTAATAGAATTAAATTTTTAATAATTCAAGTTATTTAACAAAGAAAATAAATATTACGATATCTAAATCTGAAACTTCCCTTTTGCTGTTCATAAAAATGCCAATTTTTCATGCGAATATTCGGCGATAGTGCAGTTGATCATCACGAATTTTTATCACAAATACGCTGATTAAACCTGTACTGATTAAAAATCGGCTCAATTAATACGCTTTATAAAAAAATGTACGATCGATTGAAGAATGTGATATATTTATTTTTATAGACAGTTTTTCATATTTAAATTGTTGAATATTTTCCCCAAATGAATTTGCATACTGCGCATTTGCGTTTTAAACACAGCATTGATATTATCAGAAGTTTTTCGCACGTGAAGTTTAATATTAATGATGTTTTATTTCTATTTAATTAGTCGAGTGTGCATAAGTATATCCTAATATCATTCTTGAAATATGATCAAAAAGAGGTTTTAAGTTATGATTGCATTGCTTAATAGTATTTCAACAATAAAATGTTTTTTTGAATGGTTTAGAAAATGCATTATTATAGTCCTTGTATGGTATCGAAAATGATTTTTTTTTAATAGACAGTAAATGTAATGTTTACTGTAGTTTTGAGTGAAACTTAGTAAATCAAGTACCATAGGTTAACTGAAAAAATGAATGTCCGCCCGACAATATCAGAATTGGACAGTACAGTAGTGAATAGGGTCTTATTTCCAAATGAGTGAAGTGTGCCGTAATTTTCTGCATGTGCTACAAGTATTCGCCGCCCAGGGGGAAAAAGATATAATGAGAGATATACGATTCAAACCGTGAACCATCCTCCAAGTCAAATGATATGGGGTGTAATGTCTGTGTACGGTACTGCTAGTCTGTATTTTGTGCCACCTAAAAACACTATGAATGGAAAACGGTACCTTAATTTGTCACGTGAGAATATGAAGCTCCACATGTTTATTCATAAATGTTAAATTTTCATGCATGATGGGGATCCATATCACAGGGTGAAGTTTGTCAAGAAATATCTGAGGGCAGAGAAAAGCAAAGTACTTGACTGGCCAGGTAACAGCCCAGTAGAGATTCTGTGGTGTATTGTGAAATATAAAGTGCTAAATAACAACCATCTACTACAACGGCACTTGTTGTAGCAATAAAGCATGTCTGGAGCACAGACATTGCTAAAGCTTACTGCAAGTCTCTTATTTATAGCATGCCTAAGAGGATTCCACAAGTTATTAAAAACGAAGGAAGTCCTACAAAATACTGACTGTAATTACACTAACTAATAATGTACAGTCTATTTTGATCTTTTATAAGCAAAATATGTACGTTATTTTTGCGGAATTCCATTAAACCGGATTTTTCTACGGGTGGTCTCAAACTTTTACAAATGGACAATATATATATTGAAAACCGTTTCAAAAATTGCAGTATATGAAACCAAATATCACATAAAGAGCTAGAAAAAAAAACATGAATAAAGATTACTTAAAAATGAGCATCCTGAAATTAAATGATACAACATTATTACTTTTTCAAGGGTATAGAATGAATGTTGAATTAAAATTAGGTGATATTTCGGTCGTGCTGCATGCAATTTGCTAATGATTTACAGCACGCTATGCCCAGTGTCACCCATAAGACCTGAAAATAATTTAAAACTCAAAGAGAAAGACAAAAGAAACAAATAGAAACATACATTTATATCTACAAGCATGACTATTACTTAATAAATAAATTTAATTCTAAGGTTAAATAAAAAACCAAAATTATTACTCACTCTACAACTGCAAAACACGCCGAAAACAACTCAAACGCACCATAACAGGCACGAGGCTGAATATAGTTAAATTTACAGTTAATTAGAGAGTCATTATACAATTTTTAAAATATCTGCAGTATAGAGAACAGACATATATTTTATGTACATATATTTTACATTATTTACATATATTTTATGTAAATTTTATCAGTTTTTAAATCCAGGATGTACTGTTTCTTTTTAACTTTAATTTTAAATTCTTGATGGTTTCATCTTGTCGTTTAACATAGCAACTTATTTCGAAATTTTATGGGAGACGTAAATTACATTTACACTTAAGGATAATTATCTCTTAATTAGCGTGAATTTATCGACACGTTATCAACACGTTTATCAGGTATTTTCAATTGCAAATATTGCTTATTCTGAATATATTTTATGAATTTAATGGATAAATAAACATATTGTCCAAAGTTTAAGGTATTTTTATGACACGTAGTTTATTGTACGTTATTCAGCATTTAAAAATAATGTTTTGATCAAAAACGTTGAGAGTCAACAAATTAAAAGTAAGAAACTTCTTAATAGTAAATACTAAGAAATGATAAGCACATCTGCATTTATTTGATGGAAAATCTGAAGTAAAGAAATTAAATTTAAATCAAATTTTTATTAGACTAAAAATGTATTGTCATCTAAGAAAAATATTTTCTTGTTTTATTTTCTTTTAAATGTAGTACTTTTGATCTCATTCTCCATGACCACTTTTAACTCTGATTTTAATATTTTTTCACAATCAGATATTTACAGGTAAAACTTTCCTTCTTACATAGCTCACAATTTGTACGGTTTTTTGCTGCTGGAAATTTTTTATTGAAATTTTTAATAAGTATTTTAGAACTTTTCTGTGATTTAATACTATAAATATTTTTCAAAGAAATACTGTTGTTAGACAACCGTTCAAATTTGTCACCTATGTTCTTATTGATAATTTTCTCTATCACAATTATAACATGAGATATAGATTTCTCTAATATCGTGATTTTTTTTTACTAAACCATTCTATTACATACTTTAAGCAAACTTCAATACTCTACTTATTTTTTATAATTACTTTACAGTTTTATGTATTAAAAAGTAATTAACATTGATCGAAATAAAAAGAGCTTAAATTACGTAGTTATCGATTAGAATGTTGATTATTCATTAGTTTGGGCAAATTTTTAAAGACATATATAAGCATTAAAAGAAAGAAAAAAGTTTTTTATTTGTGTCTCATGTGAAAACTTATTAAAAATCAATATTCCTCTTTCTTGTTAACCTATTTAAGAAAAAAACAAAATGTCCGTTAAGTAGAACTATGATGAAATTGCATAACTCTGCAGTTAAAAAGAAAAAAAATGAAACTTTGGTAGTAAATGCAATTTACATACTTATTTTTCCTCCCTAGATACGTGTACAATTTGCTTATGCAAATTTTAAATAATTGATAAAAGTAATGAAATGGGTTATATGCATAGTTACTCCATTTTTGACTTGCAGTTCAGTAAAATTGGAAAAAAAGAACGGTATATTTAACGAAATAAAAATAATATAATAAATAACCGATAATTATTCTTCAAGATTTATATTTAAAAGGCATAAATAGTACTATGATACTGTCAATATAAATAAGTTATTTTGATCGTGGCATAATTAAACAAAATATTTTCTCATAATAAAAAATGCAATAAATAATTTTAAGAAGCTATACAGCGCAAAAATGTATATTGATATTTCTTCGTTGGGGAAATAGATTTAAAAATGTACTTTTAGATGTTGCTACTAATGGATAATATCACAATATATATATATATATATATATATATATATATATATATATATATATATATATTGACTGATTTATTTGATTTACGACAGTTCAACAAATTTTAACATTATCTCATAAATTCTGTATAAACTTTAGTTCTTATCGATGTTTGTGATTAGGATAATTTTTTGAACATCACTGTGAACAAAGATTATGTAAAATTCATTAAACCATTAAATAACAATCCTGTTCGATTCATTTAATATACGAAAATCTATACATAATGAGGAATTTGCACATTTTCTGATTTTATTCTTACATAATAGAAAATGAAAAGGTAAGAAAATAAATACATACATTTTCTTTATTTGAAGTCTAATTACTGATTTATAACAATTTTAAAATCGAACTACTTACTGTATCGAGAAAACGCAGTATAATTTATCATGAAGTCACTCTTTATGACAACAACGTTGTTTACATTCGATTTCGTGCTTTGCTTTGCTTCTTGAATCAGTGAAATAGGTATTGTATTTTATAATAATAACAAATATTGAAAAATCGTGGTATAAATATCGTATTGTACCACTCTGCACTAATACAACGGCTAATGCTTCTCAAAAGCCATTTTTTAGCGTTCCACATCATCCTATAAAACGAAAACATTGGACAACCGCCATGAAAAGAAAACAGTTGAAAATAATGATACTGGAAA
The DNA here is from genome assembly GCA_963930645.1 of Salticus scenicus. NCBI lineage: Eukaryota > Metazoa > Arthropoda > Arachnida > Araneae > Salticidae > Salticus > Salticus scenicus. The sequence continues at coordinate 226,172,379 of OZ005654.1, read as the reverse complement.
ATAGTGATAATGATATTAAATGATTAAAAGACGAAAAGAAATGCTCAGAAATCACATAAACGATTGATAATTATGAACGTTAAAACGAATTGCTGCTTGCTAACTAGGCTGTTAAAATGTAAACATTGAAGCATCATAAAGTGTGACGTCAGGCAGTGTTTTGAAGTCACGTGATTTTTGGTTACTTTTAGAGCTATTTTTAAAATTAAAGAGAACTTTTTTGCATTTTTAATAAACTTTTTCAAATTTATGGGCCTAAAACTACCAGAAAAATAGGACTTTGTTCAAATCCCCCGTGTGTGCAAATTCCTCATTGTTTAAAAAAAAATAATGATTTATGGTGAGTGGAACAAAAATATATTCCTGTGGGAGTGAGGCACGCGCGGGCGCACGATTGACATAAAAATATACTGAGATGATGACTGAGTCTGCATGAAATTTGTAATATTTTCATGAAATGTTCTACAGGTTTTATCTTTCACATAAAAAGGCAATGTTTTAACCGTGCAAGTTTTTCATCCAGGTATCTTGAAAATTAAAGATGTGATACAATGAAGGTGAAATGTCACAAAACGAAGAAAAATTGAACGAAACCGTCATTTTGGCATCCGTGTTTTGGCATAGAAATTGGCTTGTAACATACTTGCTTTTGTGAGATTTTATAATGCTCTGTGTGAAAATTCTGTGAAAATATTAAATCTACAGTGTACAAAATAGACTTGGCCGTATATTATTTATTGAACTATTACTGATTTTCTCCTTCTGTATATGAAGCTAATAACTTCGCAAATGATTCCCATGTCAAAAATACACTAATAACAGCTATCTACTTTTATTACTACTATTTGCATACATACGAACATAATCTAAAGTAATACAATTTCTATTAAAATCACACAATCAACTATGGAAGAAAATCATATTTATTGAAATTTTAATTTTTTCCGACTGAGTGAAAACAATGCCTGGACCGGGAGTCGAACCCCGGATCTTTGACTTACAAGGTCAAAGCTCTACCAATTGAGCTATCCAGGCTGACAACCGGTCAGCATTAGTCACTCAGACAACCATTAGGCAGAAACATCTCTGGTCTATCATGTAGATAGCTCAACAGAAATAAGCCGCAGGAAATGGAAAACACCATTAAACAATGGGAGAAAGAAATACAATTTTTATTAAAATCACACAATCAACTGTGGAAGAAAATCATCAGATGTTTCTGCCTAATGGTTGTCTGAGTGAGTAATGCTGACCGGTTGTCAGCCTGACTAGCTCAATTGGTAGAACCTTGACTTTGTAAATCAAAGATCCGGGGTTCCACTCCCGGTCCAGTTATTATTTTCACTCAGTCGGAAAAAATAAAAATTTCAATAAATATAATCTAAAGTACTTGAATTTTTAAATTTTATTTCTATTATCCTTCTTATTTTAAAAGTACATTTTTTTCTGCTTCTTTATGGTCTTCACCCAGGAGGATGATCCTTTGCAAGAGTCCCACTATTGCATTTGAAACTTTGAATATCCTTACGTACCTGTTTAATTTTTTTTAATTTCTTTATTAAAAATTACAGATTCACTTTTTATTTATTTTTCTTTCACTTTAGAAGGGACATTTTGAAATAGAATCGTGATATAAAAAGCAATGAAGAGTAATACTAGCACATAATTTGTGACCGTTGTCATCCCTCAAGAAAGTTCAAAAGTTCAAATATAAAACTTTTATGTATACTGGTTTTCTATTACAAATCTGGTATCGTATATCTTGAAGGTATTTTAGTCACCCTACTTTATAATAAAATTAATCAACTTTATGCTTATTTTAAAGTAAGGTAAGATAGGACAAGTGAAACAACGTTGTGGCTTAATTCGAATTTGAACTTAATTAGCTCAGTTACCATTATCTTTATCTATATATTAATAGGCAAGCATAAAATTTGTTGTCCCTTTTTAACATATTAATTATGGGAGTAGAGGGTTGAAAATGGTATCATTCGAAAGGTATGGTTATCCGGAAGGTGCGAATGCAAATATTATTTTCTTACGATGTCAAGAAGGTATTTAAAAATACATTTATTTTTTATGTATTTTCCCCATTTTTCCCTTTTATACACGTATTCCTTTACATTAAAAAATAGCTAAAAGTAGAAAGTTGTTAAATCTGGCAATTTCATAAAGCTCAAATAAAACTATAGACACAGTAATTTGGTAGAATCACTATACGCAAGCGAAGTGATGACGTCACTGTCTGTCCATGGAGCCATGAAAAAGATTTTCTATATTAATCGTCCATTGGATTTTTTGTAAAAAATTATAAAAAAAGTAACGGAAATTATCTGCCGATTTTAATTCCGATATTTGGGTATAGTTATATATAAGTTACTGTCTACATGTGTTTGATTGAGTTATTTTTTCTGTAAAATTGATAAAATTTTAATTTAAAATCACAAAACTCCAGAAACAAAAATGGCAAACTTCCAGTTTCGAATGTAAACATAAACATTTCATTTCAAAGGGTGATATTTAAACAATAAATATTCAACTAATATACTAAATAAAACGAAAATGGATTTGTTACTAACTGCTGCATGTATAAGTAGACGATACGGAAAAAATTCCGATTTCCGCTTTTTGCTCAATTTACATGTTTTGAGCTTTCTTTACGTTTCAATTAACTGAAATTGGCTACTTATTTTTTAAAAATGTGTCTTTATTGCTAGCTTTTGTGGGTAGAAGAAGCAAGTAGAAGATACATAAAAACTTTTGATTTCCGGTTTTCGATGAATTTACACGTTTCGTTTTGAGATTTCCTTGCATTTTAATTAAGGGAAATTGACTACTTATTTTTATTTTTTAAAAAGTGGATTTATTATTCTTTCCTCTGCATATATAAGTAGAAAATATAAGATTCAGAAAAGTTTTAGATTTTCGGTTTTCGATAAAGTTACACGTTTTGAAATTTCCCGAACTCAATTTGACCATTTTTGAAAAATATCTTTTTTTTTTTCTTTTTTTTCAAACACTGTACTTTATGAACCAATCGAATTAATTTAACAGAATTTGATACTTGGTTGGGTCTTGGTTTGACATGGTACCAATTAGCTTCTGGGCTGTATCACACAACAAGGGGCGTTTTCACATTGCGATTTTCTCTCATTTCAGGAAAGGCTAACATCTACAGAGAGAAATAGTTATATTAAGTAAAACTCTGCTGATTCAGTTAGAGTGAATATCGGCAAAAAATTGCCGCAGCTGTGTTGCAATTGCATTCCGTTTAGGACAAGGCAATAACTTTGCTTTCCTCGCTTTGCAAAAAAAATGGTCGAGTTTCGACCACTGGGCGATACTTATACTTTTAAATATTTGGGCACAAACTACGACTATCTGTCTTAAAAAAAAGAAAAAGAAGAAAACATAAACTTTTTATAATTTAACAATGAGCAACTTGAAGAAACGATTGATGAATATTTGTGTTTTATGGTTTCACTTACGCCGGGGTTTCATTCAAGTGTAACCAAAGTCTACGATCCCATATACAGCATATTAATATATATATATATATATATTTTCTGAGAATAAAAATCTTCAGGAACCTAGAAATTTTTTAATTAAAAAAGATATTAATCCACAACCGAGTTTCAAAATTGTTCGTACGCCTCTAACTAGCGCTTACCACGTTAAACATTTTAACAAAACCTAAAAACAAACAAATAAATAAAAGTAATATGGATAAATAAAAAAATAAACCCTTGATGCTAGGCTTCATTGAAAGACAGAACTGAAAAAGCAAAGTAAACAAATATAAATATAGTTTATGTGCTTGGGACTTGGGACAAATGTAAATATACTGGATAAAATTCCCCGACTTACAAAATTCGTGGGTTAAGAGTAACTACGGGTAACGGACCAAATATTCTAAAAACTAAAACAAATCTGAATTTATATTCAGAATCTACATATAAAATTTTGTTCCTTTACAAAAACTGGGAGTAACCTCATAGGTATAGCAACGATAAAGCATCGTATTTTGAGAAGAATTCTCGGTCATATTAGAGGGGGGGGGGGGCTCTGCAGGAGGGCGCTCGGTTTGGTGTGTGTCTTCTGTGGTAGGTGTTTGAAAGGAATTTTAGCCCGTATTTACGCGAGTTTCTGAGAAACTCACTAAAAACTCTGAACAGCTAGATCGACAAACGAGACCTTGAATCGAGCTAAGCGCTTTCCTTCTGCCTGAATTGAGCGCAGAACCACACGGCCTCTGGCGGGCCCCTGTCGGAGAAAGAAATGCAGTCGAACCTCGTTAACGGGAATCTCAGGGGGGATAAAAAATTATTTATGTTATTAGTAGTTCATGCTATCAGTAACTAAACTATAACTAAACTAATCTTCATTTTGACGGGATTCTGCAAGCAGTACATGTTAAAAGTAATTCGCGTTAAATGTGTTCACGTTAACGAGGTTCGACTGTATAAGCAATTTTTTAAATTTCTAATACTATTATCCTTTCATAATAAGTTCTGTTTCCAAAAGGAAATATTACAAAAATGATTCAGAAAGCCAAATATTATGGAAAATTAAAACAAATAAATGTTCCAGGAAACAGATATGATGACTGTTTGGCTCGAAATAAAGCTTATTAGTTAAGTTAAAAGCTGAGGTTGTACTTAATCATTGATTATACATTTTCCCCCAATCACACTTTTTTACGGTTTAGTAAAACTTAATTTACAAATAATCAGTATTTACTCTTGTTCACAGTAATGATTTAAATCAATTTATTTACTTCAAAATAAAAATGAAAAATTATGAATTAAATAATTTTAAAATTTTTACTTAATGCCACTGTTTTCTTTTATCTTTATGTGATGTTTATGAAAAGATAAATGGATATTGCCTTTCCATACTTAATATTTCAATTCATTTCTTAAATAAAAGCAAATAAATTCCATTCTACTACACAAACATCTATATCTGTATTGTATTCTAAATGAAAAGAAGAATACACAATTTAAATACAATAGATATATCCATTATTTAATCGATTAATGCTGTAACGCAATATCGACGCCTTTATTTTCATTAGAATACATTATAGCTAATTTTACGTAAAATTAGATTATTCATTGTGTAATGAATAATTATTTTCTTTAGCAAATAAATTTCTTTCTGACATGCTCAAATAATGTGCCTTTAAAAACACTAATAAGTTATTTTGCGTCTATTTACTTTTATTGCAGTGTAAATAATCGTAAAGAAACATTTTTTTAATTTTTCAACATCAAAAGAAATACTAAAATACATATTTTTTTCTTTTTAATGAAGTAGCAACAAAATGGAGTAGCATAAACAAAAGTTAAATTTACTTTTAACTTAATTATGTAATTTACAAAGTTAAATGTTCTTGAAATTAAAATTTTTGTCTTGTGAAATGCAGAAAACATCAATTTAATTCATGGAAGTGTAGTGTTAAAAATTTATTGTATACTTTTATGCAAGTTTCATTTAAAAATGGAAACAGTTTGTAACGTGTTTAAATTAACATGAAGAGAAAGTAAATTAAATTTCTTTTTATGTTTTTTTTTTTTTTTTTTTTTGTTAATGTGGTTTTAAAATTTTTTATTATTTTCGGTACTTATTAAAAATAATTAGTAAAATATAAATTATTCAGTTTATATATATATATATATATATATATATATATATATATATATATATAAAAAAAAAGAGAGAGAGAGAGAGAGAGAGAGAGAGAAGATAAATAAATAAATAATAAATACTCCAACTAATACTTAACTAATAAGTTTTTAACTTACTTAATAAGATGAATTTCGAGCGAAACAGTCATCATATCTGTTACCTGGAACATTTATTTGTTTTAATTTTCCATAACACTTGGCTGCCTGAGTCATTTTTGTAATATTTCCTTTTGGTAACGGAACCTATTATGAAACGATAATGGTATTAGAAATTTAAAAATTGCTTATGCAGTCGAACCTCGTTAACGTGAACACTTTTAACGCGAATTACTTTCAACATGAAAGTTTTCTGAAAATGGGCAAAAACTTCAAACTCTGCTGCTCTTCTTTTCCACAAGACACTGCTCTAATTCAGAATCTGTGTCTGGAGATAACCCTTTGTGTTTCAAGTTAATTGGGATCATTTAAATTACACTGCTACTGGTAATCACGAAAAAATTTAAAATAAAAGAAATTGACGACTTTTCCCCGCTATGTATGAAAGTAAAATTTTGCTAAAAAAATACCGGAATGAGCTTATGCAGTTGAATCTTAATGATTGCGTCCTCTCAGCGAGGACAGTGCAGGGTAAAGGGTTAAAGACATTTTATTTATATTTTTATCCTTTCGTTTATTTATTTGTTTCTTCCTATAATCTTTTCCTTTCTCTTTATGTAGGTGTTACTTTTTAATTATCTCTTCGAATTATTTTTCAAATATTTTTCTTTCGGGTGATAGATGTCTAATATTTCTGCCTTTTTCGAAGATTTCAGCTGTAGCCAAATCCTATATATCTTGACCCTTTGAAGCTCTTTCAGATTTCTCTTTATAGTTCCTCATGTTAAAAAAATGCATACAATAAATAATTTGCTTGTTAACATTTAAAGTAGAATGTCTAATTGCATGAATCAAATCACAAAGGGTAAATTGTAACATGTTACAACTTGCCCCAAAATTTTGTTTCGACTTGCCTCATCATATGATTTTAGACATTTTGTTTATAAAAAACTATAACGATTTATACAAAAAAATTAAACATGCATTTTATAACTCAACACACAGCCTAAATATACAGCTATAAACACTTCTTTAAAATATAAATTAACATAACTTTAATCAAAATTTACCTTATTCATTTTTTCCACTAATTAGCTAAAATGTAGCACATGTACAGAAAATTCCATTAACCCTTTTTGCAGAACGCTGATTGTGCTTACCTAATAAAGCGCTTCTTTAGCATTATGTTTATCGAAATATCTAATCAAAATTGTTACAAAATATTTCGCAAATTGCGTGTTACGTCCTACCCCTGTTACAACTAGCCTCACGATCCCCTATAGATAAACAGAATTAGATATCAATATGAATATAAATATTCACATTATTGTTTGAAATAAATTTAAAAAGTACGGCCTATCTTCTAATATATATTTAGCGAGTTCGAAAATGATACGTTCACCCATAATTTTTAAGACTAGCAACGGCAAAATAAATATTATCTGTATATTTTACAAAACTGTGTATAAAATAACATTTCTAATGCGCATGACACAAAATAAAATGAAAAATAGTTATTTAACTAATATTTAACTTGATTTTTAGTTAAAGCACCGTTTCAAAATGATAAGTGAATTTTCAAAATTGTTTTTCTTTTAAAAGGAATTATGCAGATTTTTGTAAGTCACGTTTTAAATGACGTTTTGAAGGTTTCTGCTTTATAAATTGTTCTTATTTCAAATTGAAATTCTTATAACGGCTCGTTACTGGCTAGAAGCGATCTGGGTCATAAAAGTCATTTGTCATTATTAGAAGAGGGACAAATATTTGCCTACAAACAATCGGAAAAGTCAGGAAGAGAAATTACCAGACTGCTGAAGACATCATGCAGTGTTATGAATTTTTGGATTAGGAAGTGAATATGGAAAGAAAGAATCTACCGGACGGCTATCAAAAGTGACAAAATGTATGCAGAATTTTATTTTTATTTATTTATTTTTTATTTTTTAAGCAGTTGAAAAGTGGGAATGTGAGTTTGTCTGCTTTAGTCCAACAGCAGAACCTTCCGTTGTCAAAGTCTACAGTGTATAGAGAAATGAAATATTACAGAGTGGGCGTGTATTAAAAGAGAAGCTGCTCCTAAATTAACATCTAAACACAAAGAAAAGTGCTTGAAATTTGCCCTAGAATTTGTGACATGGAAAGTAGCGGCGGCTCGTGAACCGAAAATAGGTGAAGAGTTCAAATATAATATTTCAGTATTTTTAATCATAATTTTTATTAAGCATGGTCTTAACTATAATTAACTAAAAATACTTATTTAAATGTAAATTTTTATTCTATAAATGAATACAGCGTAAAATACAGTGTGCTTCTTCACCATTTTTCGGTTTACGAGCCGCCAATGATGGAAAGATGAATGGCAACGAGTAGTATTTAGTAATGAAAAAAAAATCAGTTTGGATGGGCCAGACGGCTGCCAATTTTATTGGCCCGACCTATGTAATGAAAAAGAAATATTTTCTAAAAGACAAGCAGGAGGTGGATCTGTCATGGTGTGGGCGGGGGTTGGATGGAATGGTAAAACAGACATAGCTTTCATAAGTACTCGTTTGAACGCTTTAGGGTACCAGAAAGTACTTGGCAAACATTTTCTACCAACTGCAGAAGATATTGGAGGACCATTTTTATATTAGAGCAAGACAATGCTTCCGTTCATGTTGCGAATTCTACTTTTGAGTGGTTATTGAATGACAGTATTCAGGTTCTCGACAGGCCTGTTTGTAGCCCGGACTTCAACCCGATGGAAAACGCATGGGGTAAACTCGCTACAGATAATCTTAGGTGGAGGTGGAAGAATTTGTAATTCTCTGATAGACTTAAAAACAGCTATTTCGTCCAAATGGGTCGAAATAAGCAAAGATTATATATGCAAAAACATAACAAGCATGCCGAAAAGAATTTATGAACTTATAATAATAAAAGTGGGGAAATTTCTTACTATAATAACTTATTATAAAATTTTTAGTTCTGTGAACTTATCTTTTTGAAACGGTGATTTCTGTAAATTTTAAGTTTTTGTTATATAACTTTCAGTTATTTTATATAATGTGACAAAGTTTTATGTCATTTTTTTTCTTTTGTAAATGTGAGTTCATTAAAAAAAAAAAAAATGTGCTTGTTATTTTTAGAAATTTTACACTTTTATAAGGGGAATCTATTATTTCCGAACGCACTGTATATATATATATATATATATATGTGTGTATATATACATGTGTGTGCGTGTGTGTGAGAGAGTGTGTGTGAGTATTTTTGTATTAGTATGAAAACACACATTTATTGCTCTTTATATATATATATATATATATATATATATCTGAATGCGCAATAATTGTTTATTCCTTCAAGAAACCGATAAAAATGTAATAATTTCCTTAGAAATCCACTTTAAGAAGAGTTTTTTTTTTTTTTTTTTTTTTTTTTTTTTTTATGTATCGTCCATAAAGTTATTTTATTCATAATAACTAAATAATCATATCTCTTTTTTAATTTTATTCATTATTTCCCAAAAGAAAAAAATATGAAACAAAATAAAAATATGTTTGAACTTAATATACCTCTTTACAGAAAAATATTAATTTTGTTGCTTGAAAATGTTATATATTTTGTTTGTTTGAAGCAACTGACTTTTGAATTCAAAGGAACTAGAAGGCACTTAGAATCTTAATTCTGCTTGGAAATTGCTTCTATTTTCATACTTTGCGTTCTTTATGCACTGGAATTTCCATTTTCTATGTTATTTTCTCTGAGAATACTTGTTCAGATACTGAGTTTAAAAATGAAGTAAAGAAATGGAGAAGATAAATACATATAAGCGAAAGAACAGATGGCCTCTTGATCAGGGATATTAAAAGCTAAATCAGTTTTACATTTTTTTTTTTTTTTTTTTTTCCAACGTTGAAGTAAAAATGCATTTTAATCATGATAAATGTTTCGATAAATGAATGCTACATTTCTTTTAGATAAACTTTTAATAGGAAAAAAAAAAAAAAAAAAAAAAACTCTATAAAATTTATAAAAATGCATTATCATTATTATTATTATTATTACATCATTTGATCTGTAAACTATTATAAAACGAGAAAGATTATTTTTCACATGATATTAAAGAAATAAGCTATTATTATGTTTGGAAAAATTTGGTGTGAGTTCTAGTATAAAGGTAAAATAAATGATCGTCTAAGTATTGAACAGTTGTAGACATTTTCTGTACACCATCATATAAACTGAGACTGTCTTCCAGATTAAAAAAATACTTTGAATTTTTTCTTCTTTTTTTTTTTTTTTACATTTATATCAGAGTTTTCTAAATTATGTCTCCATTACTAGTTTTTACACGGGACCACCTCTAGATGGTCACCATTTTCCCAGTGCATAAAATTAGAACGACTAAAATCTACACCACTATACGCAAACCTTTAGTAGCATTGATTCAATTAAAAAAAAAAAAAAAAAAAGAAAGAAAAAGAAAAAGTTTCCTCCAGTAAAATAAATAGATAAATAAATATGTTTAAGATCACATGATCAAAGTGCAAACACCTATAGCCATAGGTATGACAAAATTTAAAACGCATTCTTACCTAATACATCAAATAAAAGACAATGATATACGACTACATACACTCCTTCTCTTATTTATAAGGACACTTTATGTTTTGAAATAACTACTGTAAAAATAATTGTGAACAAGAGTATACTAATTGAACTTAATATATCTAGTATTCTAAAAATCAAAACTGTTATACATATTTTTTTTAATACGAAACAAAACTAATAAAAAATAGTGTAAAATATTTTTTTCTCCACGTTTTTAGATGTTCATAATTATAGGGACAATCAAGATTTTTTCGTTTTGTTTAACTTACTAGTGGATAAATTACAGTTGACATGCGAATTTGTTAACTACGGGGCTAGATTAATTCACATATAGTCCGGTCAATCTAGACATTCAGTGATACGTAAAGTTACATCAAGCTGATAATCAGTAAAATTGTTCAAAATATAATTATAAATAAAATTTTGAAATTCCCCACCATTCTGGTGCATGGAAAAAATTTTACTCAAGGTCAAATGTAAAAAAAAAAATGAGTTTTTTGCGATTTTCAGCAAAACGGTAAGTTTTATCATAAAAATACCTCAGACAAAAATTGTAGATCATAAAATTATCTACAAAAAATGTATCAATACTTTATTTTCCTAAGCGCCACCGTTTCTGAGATATTACGATCCAAAAAGTTGTAAAAGTTAAATTCGTCATAATATGCACACGTTTCCACGCCACCTATCAGGTAGTGTACTTAGCGCGTTTTTTTAACGTGGTTTCCCCAGTAGGCCTATTCTACGAGTCAATTATGATCCTGTTTAATTTGTAACTATTGCAAATTAACGAAAATTAGCAAAGATTGTAATAAATAACAGCGATGTCAATTAAAAAAAAGTAATGAAGCTTATTCGTCTGATTTAAATTCTTCTTGTTCTTCTTCTTGATCTTCTTTTGGTTCTTCTTCTTCTTCTTCTTCCTCCTCTTCTTCATCTTCATTTTGAGAGCAAGTAAATTGCGTTAATAGCGACGTATCGCATGTCATCGCGTTAGAATCAAACGAATCCTCCACTGTTGGGGATTCAACATTAGAACACGACCGGCCTTGACAATTTGTACATGCCAGAGAACAAATCAGTTCAACTTTTTTGCAACCACATTTAGCGCTGCATCCCTTTTTGCAGTTGCAAAAAATTGTGTTCAGCAGTTTTTCCGGCGCAGGTGGGAGTAAAGTTTGAACTGGTTCCAATGTATTGTTGACCAACTTCCAACTCCGCTTTGTAGGGTCCAGCTGATAACCAGGCCCACCAGCGGCCGAGCGGTTCTGCGCTCAAAGCTGGTAGATGGGAGGTGCCGGGTTCGATCCCAGGTAGCACTCATCGACTTAGCCGTTCGGAGTTTTCCGTGGTTTCCTCCGAAACTTGCGTAAATACGGGCTAGGACCTCTTAGAAAGACCCCCACGGAGGGCATTCCCCCTCTAGGCCTAGGACACATCAGGAGTCAATCGGCCTTAAATCCTACAACCAACCAACCAGCTGATAACCAAGTCACACTTGAACTTGATAATAAACCCGCAAAAAGATGTTGATGAGTAGCATTTGAGGTTGGAGGAAGACAAGCTAATTGAACTTGTTTTTTATTTTTAGTATTTTTAACGAAACATGCATATCGATACTTATCTAAGCAGGAAGTTTTTTTAGGAGCTCCGTACATAGAAAGAAGAAAGCGAATGCCGTTGGTGATGACTTCTTGTTGAGTTGAATTACTGTTTTTAAAAACTTGAGCACATTGAACTAAATCTTGTTTTTCAAACACTTTGGAAACTGTTGTTTTACCTGTCCTGTAAAATGGAGATGTCGTATCACAGCCAGTTATTGCGTGTAAAAGTAGTACATGATTTTGACTCTTTGCAAAAGTAGATAAACTTTTTGAAGAATATATTTCCGATTGATGTTGAGCTTTTCCTGGTTTTAAGAAGAAAATAGTTTTTGCAGTTGGAGTTCGAGCAGTGAGTAATACGAGTAAGTATACATCTTCACCAACAACAACAGTTATATTTGTAACATTGAAGTGCTCTATTGCTGTTTCAATAATCAGTACATCAGCATCATTATTAGCTTGTTTTACCAATATATTTTCAGCAGTAAACTTTTCTTTCAACATTGAAATGAACCGAGACTTGCTGTGACTATTTGTAAGAAATTTCTGTTGACTGGTTGGAACTGCCATGAATTTATCAAATAAAATATCAGAAAATAAATATGTTGCTAAAGTTCGACGACGTTGTTCTGCAGCTTTGATATTTCTCGTGTAATCATTGTAGCCATCAAATACGACAGTAACTCTGGAACCATAATGTCGACGTACATACTGAACGTTTCTATCTAAGATTACGTTGAAGGTTTCTTCGCTATCCCACAAAACGCGATGTAGTAAATATCCTCCGTCAATGATGTATGTCGCATTAGTGTTGTTAATATCAATATTTACCTTTTCAAAACAATCGTAGAAGGCAGACTTCTGTGTTTTACGCACAACTTTTTGGATCGTAATATCTCAGAAACGGTGGCTCGTAGGAAAAAAAAGTATTGATACATTTTTTGTAGATAATTTTATGATCTCCAATTTTTGTCTGAGGTATTTTTGTGATAAAACTTACCGTTTTGATGAAAATCGCGAAAAACTCATTTTTTTACCTTTGACCTTGAGTAAAAATTTTTCCATACACCGGAATGGTGGGGAATTTCAAAATTTTATATATAAATATATTTTGAACAATTTTACTGATTATCAGCTTGTTGTAACTTTACGTAACTTCACTCTTATTTTTTGGGCTAATTTGACCGGACTAATATAAGATTTAAATTTTTCTTGAATTGACATTACTGATAATTCCTCGAAAAAAAAAAAGAACATTCATGTAGTGAAGTATGATAAATGTGTTTTTTAAGTGGAGGGATAATTTCAATCCGTCGTATTCCTAATGAAATTCGAAGATCTAAAATTGCTGAAGGAAATGTGATCAAAAGTTGAACTGCTGGTTCGATAGGAGAGAGACTTCGTGCAAAATCAGAGTTGTTTTACAGACACCGAAGACTCATAATTCCGCTTACTGTTCTACTCAAAATGACTGCTGCTGAATTTGCTCGTAATTTTTAACAAAAGATTGGGGTTCACATTTATGCAAGTTTAAAATAAATGATAATATGTTAAAATAAATAAAAAACCTATAATAATCAATAAGCATTTAATGGAGGAAAGAACGTCTGTATTAAAGTTGAATAAAGACAATATGAAATAGTAAAATTTTGCATTTTCGGATGAAAAACATTTTATTCTAGATTATCCAAATGGTTTTAACAGTTACTGGCACGATCTGAAGATATCGAAAGACAGAGCAGATTTTTTAAAGGCAGATATGAATCGGGCATTTTAAAGGTGGATCTATGGTGCTCTGGGGAGCTGTTTCTACTGAAGGCAGAATGAATTTAGTAATTTTTTCTATTATTATGAACATCAGAAGAATATCCGCAAATTTTAAATTTGGGATTCTCAGATTTTTGTTAGATTTTAGAGAGGGGTTTCGTGAGTAATAGTTTTTTTTTTTCAACAAGACTTACATTTTTGATCTACTTCTAAAGCAATAGAAAATAGTTTGAAGAAAGAAACTTCGTTATTATTGCCTTTCCCGTGGCCTAAAAGCTGAAAAAAAACTTAACTTATCATATTTGAAAAGTGCATGCAAGTGGAAAGCAATTTTAAATATTTTAAATGTATTCAAAATATCATCTATGCTGTATGAAATGGTATTGAAACTGAATATTAAAACAATATATATACATATATGTATATATATATACCAGAGACAATGTGTTACTGTTTCACCCTAAAAAGAGACCCCATAAAATATTAATTTAAAAAATAACTGAAAAAATAATACGAAGATTCGATCTGTCCTAATAATTGTGAACACCTGAAAAATCATTTTTTTGACCGTATTTCAATTTTTTAAGATGGAAAAACGATAAAACATTTTAAATATCGTCTATTAATGAAATTGAAATTAATAAAAAAAAATATTTGTTTAAATAATAGTTTTCAGTGTTTAGTCAATATAGAAAAACGGGTGTCCTTATAATTATGAAAACCAGTGTAGTGTGTCCGAAATGAAACGACCTTATTTTAAATTTCTCTATAGACAGAACAATTGTTAAGAAAGTTGTAAATTTTTGTGTAGGACATAATGAAGGTAAGAGCATTTGTTTGAGAGAATAATAATAATAAAAATAACTTCAAAATTTCACCACCAGGTGTCGTTTTTCAATGAATTACACCCTTCTTGTTCCGTGGCCACCCCGATTCCCAGACCTCGATCCATGCGTCTTTTGGCTTTGAGGAAGTTTTAAAAGTCTGGTGAGTCACTATAATCCAGAAACTTTACCTGATCTTAAACAACATTTCCCAGCATGCGTGTGACATCTCTCCCGAATACACTGAGGTCAGCAGTGGAACATGTTAGCTTACGATTCCAGATGATAGCTGACAATATGATGACAATATTAAACATGTCTTGTTGTAATAAAATTTTTAAACTATCATAAATGTATGCTAAATGTGTAATTCATTTAAAAACACCCCTGGTGGCGAAAAGTTTAACTATTTTTTATTCACTCAAAACAATTCCTCACCTTTATTATGTGCTAAACAAAATTTCATAACTTTCTCAACAATAATTTTATCTGTAGACAAATTTAAAATAGAGTCTTCGAATTTCGGATACCCTATATTTTAAGTAAACTTGTACGTTATCTGTATGCTATATTCGCGTCATACACTGAACTAAAATTTCGTATATAAATATAAAAAAAATATGCCATAATACAACTGAAAATGACAATAGCTTAATAGGTATCTGAATTATTTAAAATACTAATGCTAACCATACTATTTTCTCCAGAAGACATGCTTCTGCCGACCTGAATTTTTTTTTATATAATATTTAATGTATTTTATTGTTTGTGGTCTATTACTTGTAAATTTGGTCGGTTCTTTTCACCGCCTTTATAATAAATCGTCAAATTATATTCAAATTATTTAATAAAACTAGAGGCAAACCTAAAAGAAAAATGAATATGATATATTTACATAAAAATTACGCAAATAATGTGATTAATAATAAAATAAAATTAACCAAAATTTATATGAGTACTTTTTATTTAGGAACATCCACGCTGTTTGGTGCATACACGCGACGAGACACAATTGTACTGATAAGAGTTAAACGTTAGTTATTTCTTCTTTAACACTATTTAAGATACTTGTAAAAAAAAAAGAATGATAAAAAAGAAAAAAAGCAATAATGAATATTTATAAAATACTTGAGTAAACTTAATTGGTTTTTAATACATAATTATTAAAATTCATTATTAATTATTTATTTGAATTTATTATAATAATATCAATTGTGTTTTAGAATTGCCTCTCATTCAGCTAAATGTTTTCAAAGAATTTTGATGGTTTATCTCGGAAGCAGTAAAAAAAAAACTAAAACAACCACAATAACAACAACAATAACTAAAAAGCAAATTTCGGTTTTTATACCAAAAGGGCCAAAATATCTTATTTAGCTTATAGCAGTCTGTCAGTCGTCAAAATCGGCAAAAAATAAATAAATCGGAAATTTGGTCTCCAAAGCCCCCCAAAATATCATAATTTAATTAAAACCATAGCCACGAAAAAATTTGAATCTATTCTTAAGGCACGCATTTTTTTTTTTTTTTTTTTTTTTTTTTGTCTGTCCACTCTGTGTTTCTCACTAATAAAAAAATTGAAAAAAAAAAAAAAATTCTAACTGTTTGTGAGATTATAAACTTAAACATATAAACATTTAAACCTTTATAAACATATAAAAATAATTTTGAGCACAATTCCTGTTTTATTTGCGTATTTCTGGACTATAGCACGTCTTTGGCATAACTAGCCAGATGAGTAAGCGGCTAAGAAGTTTCCAAAATCTTTAAAAATTTATCTTAAAATACTCAGTAGACAAATTATTTTCGTAATTACTCACAAAGCGTAAGCTAAAAATAATGAGACAGAAATATAAATTAACAAATATTTATTTATTTACTGTAGGATTAATTTCTGTTAAAATATAATTGTTATTCTATTAATTGTTTACCTATAGATAAAAATTATGACTTTTTATGTCAAAGAAAGATGCCTAGAACTGTTTTCTCTTTTTTTTTCTGTTCCTTTTTGGATAAATTAACGTCATGCAATGATCTCTACATTTAATAAAAGAAGATAAATGCGTGTTTCCGTCCGTCGCTTTGTAGACAAACGGCTGATCGAAGAGCAAAAGAAATTTGCACGGAGGTCTATATTGACATTTTCTAACACATCTCAAAGCCAGATTTTCGAAATTTTAATTAGTTTTTGCAGTTAATTAAAACCTATAATTTTTTTTTAACGATGGTCTGTAGTGATAGAAACATAAATGTAAAAAGAATTGCAGTGTTCCATTAGCTCTTATGGTTAACTTTTTAGGCTAAAAACGCGAAAGTCGTAGATTTTACTCTGCATAGGTCAGTGTGTTACATTTTACAAATAATTAATACAAAAGGTACTAACCAGTTTTAATGATGCATTTCGAAGTCCATTTTTTCGATTTTTTGCTATTAGACGTTTTGTTAAATAATAAAATTATTTTCAGTTCAGTGATTTGTAAATTTTATTTGAATTTGGGTAATAAATAAAATTATTTAGAAAAATATTCTTTTAAATATGTATTTTTAAAATATATTTGTATACACAGTATCTACCAATAAGTATTTGGACACTTTCGACTTTAGACGTTTCGACAAATATCAAGAAAAATTCAGCAAGAAATATCTTGAAACATTAGGAGTATAAAGAACAAGCTGCATATTTCAGCAAACGTTTTGTCCTGAAGACAAAAAGACAGCCAGTAAAATTTTTAAAGAGTCAAAATATTTTGGATCACCCTGTAAAAATTAATAATTAAAATGCGTTTGGGCTGTAGCATGCCATTATAAGAATTATTCTAATTATCTGTATACACTATAAAAAATATCTGTTAAAAGTACTGGAAAAATCTGGCAGCTGGGGTGCCAGTATTTCTCCGTCAAATATACAGAGCAAAACTGTACTTTTAACAAAAAACCTGTTTGATTTACAGGATTTCTGCGTATAATATATGTCAGTGATACAATTTTGCGGTTTTAAACTGTATATTTGACGGAGAAATACTGGCACCCCAGCTACTAGATTTTTCCTGTACTTTTACAGGTTTATTTTTTGCAGTGTATATTTTTATGAGGCTACCACATATATTCATGGAGTACACCGGTTTATTTAAAAAATTATTTAAAAAAATCCACTTTTTAAATTATAACACGTTGGAAATAAAACCGAGTGCAAAGACAACTTTAGAAAACATTGCAAGACATTAGACACATTAGACTATATTAGACACAGCGTACTGCAATAATAATGCAAAAATGTTAAATATCTTACGAAATATGAGCATTTTTAATAAACATCTTTATATACGCACGCGCAAGTTTCTAAAATGTTTAATTTCCTAAATTTATTAAGCAAAAGTATTGAAATACTTATATGAAAAACACAGAGAAATATCGCATAAGTTCAAAAAGTCGTGAGAGACAGAATAATCAGAACTTCAGTTCCTCTGAAATAAAAAAAAAAAAAAGATGATAATAGTTTTTTTTTTTTTTTTTTTTTTTTTTTTTTTATAAATATTTATTTATTATCAGCGAATACTGTATTACCATTGGGTATCAATGGAATCAAAATAAAAGTGTGAAGAAAATCCTTATTTTTTTGGCTTTTATTTTGAGAGGACCTGAAATTCTGTTCATTCTATTTCTCATAACTTTTTGAATTTTCGCGATGTTCATTTGGGGCTTTGATATATGTAGCTCAATACTTTTAGCTATTAAATTATGCAAATGAAATTTTTTTAAAAGCTTGTGTATGCGTAGTTAAAAATTATTTAGTAAAGATGCTCATATTTCGTAGGATGTTTAACGTTTTTGCATTCCAATTGCAGTACGCTGTGTCTAATGGGGATGAGTTTCTTAAAAATAGTATTGCACTGAGTTCAATACCCTACGTGTGTTATAGTTAAAAAAGTGGATTTTTTTTTTTAAACTTTTTTTAAAGAAACTGTTATAGCTCCATGAATATATGTGGTAGCTTCATAAAAATGTATACAGGTAATATAAAGAATATTCGTATTTACATGTTGCGCTAAATTACATTTCAAGCATTACATTTTACAGGAGATCAAAATAATTTGACTTTTGTATAATTTTTTACTGGTTATCTTTTCCATTTAAGAACAGAGTTTTTTTTTAAGTGTATGAAATATAACAAGTTCTTTATACTCGAAAGTTTCATAATAATTCTAGTAGTACTTTTCTAGATATTTGACAAAAGTCTAAATTCTAAGAAAGTGTCCAAGCACTTGCTCGTAGCTAGCGTATTTGTCAACACGCCCCATGTTATGGGACTAGTGTAAACAACGTAAATTTTAATTGGACACTGTATTGTATTTTCAGAAAAATGTATGTAAAACCATGATAAATCAAATCTAACATAAATAAAATAGTCTGTATTTATGATAACACTCCATATCTATAATAAGAATTAAACGTCTGGTAAAAAGAAAGGTTAGTTCTGCTGCCTAGAAAAGCTGCTTTTTTTTTTTTTTTTTCATTTTTGTAAGAAAGGTGCATTAATACCTATTAGATCTATATATATATTCAACTTTTTCATTATTTTAGATTTGACCAGGACAAAGTTAGAAATGCGACAAGGACAAAGTTATTTATGCCATGTGTTTATACTAGCCCAGTGCACTATATATTTACATATCATAACGATTTATATAAACCATGCAGATCTTTCAAAAGTAACTATCAAAATATGTTTTGAATGTAATCATTTATAAAACGCTATAGTTAATATTTTAAATTTGGATGTGAAGCCACCTAATCTTACCATTAAAAGGGAAATCGGAATCTTACTATGCTTTCTTTTACCCCCATAAAATTCTTCTTTTATAAATTATTGCTGAACTAACAAGAGTGTCATCATATAACATAGGAAACAATGCTAATGTAACCAAACTTTTAATGCTTGCAAAGGAATATTTCATGAAAAATAGTAGAAATATTCAAATTGTCCATACTAGCCCCTTTCTTCCCTAATTGAAGATGTGAGGTTGAGACGTCAGAACGTCACCACAGTTGTTTGAATTAAGCTGGATCCAGCAAAGTAGAAAGTGGGGACGGTTAAAATCGCTTCGTCGCCAGTGACTCGGCGAAAGTTGAGGTCGAGTTAGTTTTGTGTCGGCAGGGTGCTGCAATAAAATAATTGTATTCTGAGTGTTAGATAAATTAGAAGTGATTTTAAAAGGACGGATTGAAATGAAGAGAAAGGAGGGTGTAAGAAGAAGTATAAAATGGCGATGGTTTTAGTAGATGGGTGTGGATTTTGGAGGATATTATAGTGGATGTCGGAGCATATTATAGTGTGGATATTGGAGTGTAATAGTGAATTGTGGAAAGTCTTATTTTGGAGGATATTGAGTAGTGGAGATTTAGAGGGGTGATGAATAAGTAGTGATGAGTGTTAGTACGAGTATTTGCTAGCGCTCGTGAAAGTGAATTTCGATATGTAGGGAATCCTCTGATCGAAAGTGAAGTCGCAGCAGTGGAGTTACGAGTGCAACCATCTCTACACCTTCAATTGTTTTCTAGGGTGAGATATTTAAGATTTTCTAATTTAATTGTTGATGCATATATTTTGATTGAGTAATACACTGACTGAGCTAGTTTTATTGCCAGGCCACCCTCCCATTAATCTGCTCAAATAAACTATTAGTTGTTGTTAATTCAAGTCTTGTGTTCTCTTACTTATCCATTTAGTGATCTAATTAAGTTAAGATGGAGTTTGCATCAGCGCAAACTTCACAAAGATACTTCATAAAAGTTTCTTCTTCTTCTTCTTCTTCTTCTTTTTTTTTTTTCTTCTTTTTTTTTTTTTGATATAATAAAACTTTTTTTAGTAAATAGGTAAATACGTTAAAAAAGCGGATTATTTTTCTGCATACGAAAAATTATTTTTCTCTATTTGTGAAAAAAAAAAAAAAAAAATCTGGTGTGTTACTCACACGTCATTCTTTTACCCTGAATTTAATAATATCAAGGAAGATTGAAGATTAAAAAGTAAATTAACAAGTACTGTATGTAAACTTACGTAAAAACAATTTAAAATCGGTTTATGAACAATCTCCTTTAACATATAAATCTGCGTGAGGATTCTTTCACCCCATCAACCCTTCTCCCCTGTTTAATTGCAGTATTTACATTTATTAGAAAAGTGAAGGATAATATCAGATTAAAAATTTATTCAGAATTATTCAGTCATCATTCAACTGCAATATGATTTAAATCTTAGTAAACTTGATAAAACTTTTAAATTGGCAACCTCACTTGAGCTTCAAAATAACAAATTTGAATTATTTATAATTGTTTGTTTTTAAATTATACTGATAACAGACATATATACAGAGTAACTGCTAAAAATACAACTTTCATATTGAGGTAACCTCCAAACGCGAGAGTACAAAAAAGCAGAGACGAAAGCTTAAATACATATATCTGTACCACCTAGGAGGTAAAAGATACCATGTCATTTTATGAAAAGCATTAGCAGCATGTCTTTTATCTAAATTTTTACTTCCATTAACCGACTACCGTAGGTTTATTGTATTCCGTCCAAAAATTCGTTATTAAGATTTCACCTGATTTACTCCTTTTAAAGTCTCCTGAGTCCAAAAAAGTGGTTTTTGGCAATTGGTCAGTGTGTGTGTGTCTGTATGTATATCAAGAATCTGTCTATTATTTCTCCGAAACCAATAAAGATAGAACTATGAAACTTCAGAATTGAAACAAATCTGGTGTACAGATACATTTTCTAAAATTTGGTGAAAATTAGAAAACTGGAAGTGGGACATTCGAAACAAGAAGTGGGGCCGTAAGTCCGTATCTCAAAAACGGCTCTATTGATTTTCTTTAACATTACTGCATAAATACCTTTCGAATGGTATAGTTGGTTAGTTCAGAAAAATTGATAGGCATCCTGCATCAATAGCTGAATTTCAGGTCCTCCAAGTGTATTCCTTTCAAAACGGCTGCATGAAATTTTTTCAAACTTGCCATAATAAATCTCTTTTAAATATCCTTTCGCATGTAATTGTTGTTTTCTGGTCAACAATTTATTATGCCAAGTTTTGGTAAAAGTCGATATCTAAAAAACGGCTCTAACGATTTTTTGAAAATTGTTGCATAAACCCATTTTAGACACCTTCCTCATGCTTTATGGGGTTATCACAGGAGAAAATTAATAGTCATCCATCCTGATCAGATAGATCAATTATAGATCTCGGAAAATGGAGTTAAAAAAATATCTTACCTTTTTTTTTTTTTTTTTTTTTTTAGGACTGAGGACTATTAGTCTCAATCTATGGATTTTTACGAAAATCCTAGAGCGAAAGACTGGGAGGCAGTTAAAAGGGTTATTAGATATTTGAAAAATACCCAAGATATTAAATTAAAACTTTGTAACTCTGGTGAACCTGTTCTTAGAGCATATTCGGATTCAGATTGGGCCAATGACCCAAGTGATAGAAAGTCTATCTCAGGAAATTTATTTATATTGGATAAAAATCCAATATTTTGGACTTCGAAGAAACAGTCCTGTGTATCCATGTCTTCAGCAGAGGCTGAGTATGTCGCAGCTGCGAGTGATGCACTTGAAATACAGTGGCTCAACAAACTACTGGATGATTTAAATTTGCCGCAACAATGTCCTATAGTGTTGTACCAGGACAACCAATCTATCATCAAGATTGCTGAAAATGATAAATTCCAGTCCAAAACAAAACACTTACAGCTGAGATATCATCTTCTGCGAAACCTAATACAAGAAGGCCTAATCAAGCTTCAATACAAACCTACCAAAGAAATGACCGCCGATACCCTAACAAAAGCTCTGCAAAAACTGATTTTAATAGACATAGAAATGCATTATTGAACAATTGAAAAATTTCTGAGCTTAAGAGGGGGTGTTGTGATATTTTATCTCAGAACATTCTTTTATTGACTTTCGTTTTTCTTGTTCCGGACTTTCTTTTTTTGTTTTTTGCTTCCCGCCAACTGATTGTTCGGTGCACCTGCCGCATCACGTGACGATGTGTCGCGTCTCTCTACAAGTACATTGTAATACTTTTTTCAATCATGTAATTTTTGTTATTCGGAACTGACGTTCCATTTTCTTATTCTATTTAATCATAATATTTTTTCTTTTTGTCTAAGATGAATAAATTAAAGGGATAAACATCTAGGCATTCTTTCATTACGCAGTAATGTGTGAATTATCCTAAATAATAATTGATCTACATATTATGTAAGAATTTCTCAGTCTAATCAACATTAATTATAGGAAAAGAAGTTGCTACGCTTTAATACAGAAGTCATATAAAATAGATATCCATGTATTTTTTCATCTAATTCAAGTGTACGATCTGATGATAAATTAAGAGGATTTTTCTTCACCAATGGAATATACGATTACCTGTGACAACCCAGGTAAGTCAAACTCTATTTAATTATATGACTGTTGTTTTTACAAAGAATTATTAGTAAGAATTGTTTGTTATAAAATATATTTAAAATAACTAATTTGAGGAAACTGCGAACTCATGCATTCATTTATATAGTATTCTTCCATCAGATTATGATTCTGAGATTTTGAATTGAAAATTTAGATTTATTCTTGACAAATTTTTTTTTCATTGCACATTGGAAGAAATTGCTACATTTAAAATAATAAAATAAAAAATGAAAATGTAAGCGAAAATATTTGTTTTGTTTCTTCAAAACTGAAGTGACACTAAATCGAAAGTATTGAAAAGTACTTATTTTTATGAAAACTATTTAATTTTTGTGTTGATTTAAAATATTAAATGAATATTTACGAATTGAACAAATATTAACAAAACTATTACAAAAATTTTGTTTAAGTATGTCAGCAACAAAAGATATACAAATTGAACCGCTGAACTCCACAGATTATAATGTGTGGAAGTTTCGTATCGAAATGTACTTGCAAAAAGAGGATCTTTTTACAGTCATTACTGACGATCCTCCCAACCCAATAACCGATCAGTGGCGTTCAAAAAATAGAAAAGACAGATCTATCATCAATTTACTTATTGATAATAAACAAATAGTGTACGTTATGAATCTAGATACAGCACGAGAGTGCTGGAATGCTCTGCGCCAAGTCCACGAAAGATCATCCCTTACCAGTAAGCTTTTCTTACTTAGGAAACTTTATTCCATAAAATTAATTGAAGGTGGTGATGTTAACCAACATATAGCTGACATATATAAAACACGCGACAGACTCACCGCCATAGGTGAAGTCATAGATGAATCGCACCTAGCTGCATTAATGCTATGCTCACTCCCTCCTTCGTATGACGTTCTCATAACAAGTCTCGAATTGAGAGACGAAACTTAACTGACACCTGAATATATACGAAACAAATTGGCTGATGAATATGCCAAAAGGCTTGAAAACAAAACTATTCAAAATTCAGCGTTAAAAGTCCAATACCATAACAAATCGGAGAAATTCTGCAAATACTGCAGGAAAAGCAATCATAATATAGAAGATTGCTATAAGTTAAAAAATAAAAATAATTCTGCTGTTAAAAGTCACAGTAAAAATTTCAACAAAAAACCCAACTTCAGATCCCACATATGCTCTCAGAACAATGAGAAGCCAGATAGCGCTCAAATTGCAGAGGGGAGCAATAAACCAAAAGCTGATAAATTGTATTCTTTTTATGTTGGAGATAAAACTGTAAATTGGGTGGTTGATTCAGGGTCGTCTTCACATATCTGCAATGATAAACTAAAATTTCGCGATCTTAAAAATAACGTTTCTAACGTCACTATCGCGAACGGCACGCAGCTAAAATCTTTGGGTTCCGGTACTGTGGATTTGTATACCGTAAATTCGGAAAACACACAGAATAAAATAACACTTAAAAATGTTCTTTATGTCCCTGAAATAGAAACTAATTTAATTTCTATAAAAAGAGCAACAGAGAATGGCTGTATCGCTGTATTTAATGATAAAACCTGTAAAATTGTAAATCAGGGTAATACATGTATTGAGGGATATGTGAAAAATAACTTATATGAATGTCAATTAAATTATTCTGAAAACAAACACACAGCGAACATTGTAATACAAACTTGTGATAACGAAAATTGCATAAACAAGTGGCATGTGAAACTTGGCCACAGAAATACTAACCACATTAAAGATTTAGTTAACAAGGACATGGCTGTGGGTATAAAATTAAATGATTGCAAACATAATACTGAATGTAAAACATGCATAATGTCAAAATTAACTGATTCACCTTACCCCAAAGCTGCACAATTTAGAGCCTCCGTACCACTCGAACTGGTCCACACAGACTTATGTGGCCCTATGAAATGCCCCACTGTAGGTGGAAAATATTACTTTCTTACATTTATAGACGACTACAGTCGTTATACTAATATATATTTGCTAAGAAATAAGTTTGAGGTATTTTCTAAGTTAAAGGAATATGTGGCTATGACCGCAAACAAATTTGGCCGAAAAGTGCAAGCAATTCGCTCCGATAACGGGGGTGAATACACTAGTATGGAAGTAAATGAATTTTTGAATAAAGAAGGAATTGAGCACCAGTTTACCGTTCCTTACTCTAGTGCTCAGAACGGCGTGGCAGAACGTAAAAATCGTACGCTGACCGAAATGGCTCGCTGTCTGCTTAAAGACAGTAATTTACCGAATTCCTTTTGGGGGGAAGCCGTAAATACTGCAAATTACATACGAAATAGGCTACCGACCTCCTCATGCGACTCAACTCCTTACGAAAAATGGACCGGCCGTAAACCCGATTTATCAAATATAAAACATTCGGATGTCGCGCATACGCATATGTACATAAAATACATAGGGGAAAACTGGATAGCACCGCTCAAGAAGGAATTTTTGTGGGATATGATAATCGTAGCAAAGGTTACAGAATTTGCACAAATAATAAAAATGTAATAATTAGCAAAACAGTAACATTTTTGGAAAATGAGAATAGAGAATCCCACAATAATGAAACATCACTAATCAAGAATGAAAATTCAAATGATGAAATTCCGGTGTCCAAATTACCAATATTAGATACTGATATAAATATAGATATAGCGGGCGATAACGATAGTCCGGATGACACGCAAACTCTGCCGCGACGATCACAACGATTAAATAAAGGTGTTCCGCCCGACAGATTTGCATTTGCAGTAAATGACAAAAGAATTGATGAGCCTAAGTGTTTTGATGATATACTAAAAATTCAAAACCCAGCTGAAAAAGAAAATTGGCTGAATGCCACACTTGACGAAATGAATTCACTCAGACAAAACAATACTTGGGAACTTGTTGACGCTCAACCAGGGACCAAAGTAGTAGGGTGTAAGTGGGCGTTCAAGGCCAAATACAATAGCCAAGGACAAGTCGAGAAATATAAAGCCAGGCTTGTTGCCAAGGGTTTTTCTCAAAAATACGGGGTGGACTATGACGAAACATTTGCACCAGTTGCATCGCATACCACTCTAAGAAGTTTCTTGACCATGTCACTATATAAAAATTTGAATCTAAGGCATGTAGATATCAAAACTGCTTTCCTACATGGAAATTTGCAAGAAGATGTATACATGCATCAACCCGAGGGTTATGTTGTCCAGGGCGAAGAAAATAAAATATGTAAGTTAAAGAAAGCGATATATGGCTTGAAACAAGCCGCTAGAGCGTGGAATTTGAAAATTAATGAATCATTGTGTAAATTAGGATTTAAACAAAGTCAACATGACAAGTGTTTATATATCCGTAACAAAGATAACACACAAACTTACATTCTTGTGTATGTTGATGACCTACTTATAGCTGGTAAAAATCACAATATTGACATACTAATTAATCAACTTAGGGAAGAATATCCATTAACCGACCTTGGGGAAGCCAAATATTACCTCGGAATAAATATAGAAAGACCTTGTAAAGGGGTAATTACGCTTGATCAAAATAATAAAATACGAGACATTGTAACCAAATTTGGGCTAGATAACGCACGGCCCTCTGACACACCGATGGAACCAGGGTATATAAAATTAACTGATAATGACAATCTCTTACCAAACAACACAATGTACAGACAGGCTATAGGCGCGTTACTTTACATTTCTACAGTATCGCGACCTGATATAAGTGTTGCCGTTGGCATCTTAAGCCGTAGAAACGAAAATCCTAGAGCGAAAGACTGGGAGGCAGTTAAAAGGGTTATTAGATATTTGAAAAATACCCAAGATATTAAATTAAAACTTTGTAACTCTGGTGAACCTGTTCTTAGAGCATATTCGGATTCAGATTGGGCCAATGACCCAAGTGATAGAAAGTCTATCTCAGGAAATTTATTTATATTGGATAAAAATCCAATATTTTGGACTTCGAAGAAACAGTCCTGTGTATCCATGTCTTCAGCAGAGGCTGAGTATGTCGCAGCTGCGAGTGATGCACTTGAAATACAGTGGCTCAACAAACTACTGGATGATTTAAATTTGCCGCAACAATGTCCTATAGTGTTGTACCAGGACAACCAATCTATCATCAAGATTGCTGAAAATGATAAATTCCAGTCCAAAACAAAACACTTACAGCTGAGATATCATCTTCTGCGAAACCTAATACAAGAAGGCCTAATCAAGCTTCAATACAAACCTACCAAAGAAATGACCGCCGATACCCTAACAAAAGCTCTGCAAAAACTGATTTTAATAGACATAGAAATGCATTATTGAACAATTGAAAAATTTCTGAGCTTAAGAGGGGGTGTTGTGATATTTTATCTCAGAACATTCTTTTATTGACTTTCGTTTTTCTTGTTCCGGACTTTCTTTTTTTGTTTTTTGCTTCCCGCCAACTGATTGTTCGGTGCACCTGCCGCATCACGTGACGATGTGTCGCGTCTCTCTACAAGTACATTGTAATACTTTTTTCAATCATGTAATTTTTGTTATTCGGAACTGACGTTCCATTTTCTTATTCTATTTAATCATAATATTTTTTCTTTTTGTCTAAGATGAATAAATTAAAGGGATAAACATCTAGGCATTCTTTCATTACGCAGCAATGTGTGAATTATCCTAAATAATAATTGATCTACATATTATGTAAGAATTTCTCAGTCTAATCAACATTAATTATAGGAAAAGAAGTTGCTACGCTTTAATACAGAAGTCATATAAAATAGATATCCATGTATTTTTTCATCTAATTCAAGTGTACGATCTGATGATAAATTAAGAGGATTTTTCTTCACCAATGGAATATACGATTACCTGTGACAACCCAGGTAAGTTAAACTCTATTTAATTATATGACTGTTGTTTTTACAAAGAATTATTAGTAAGAATTGTTTGTTATAAAATATATTTAAAATAACTAATTTGAGGAAACTGCGAACTCATGCATTCATTTATATAGTATTCTTCCATCAGTTTTAAGATAGTTGGACATTTATCGAAATCGAAAATGTATCGAAAATGTAACTGAATAATTTAAAAGCGATTTTACAGTAAAAAAAAAAAAAAAAACACTAATAGTCCTCCTAAATTCTGCTTTTGCTAAACTAAATTCTGCTCTTTTTTTCCTTTCTTTTTTTTTTTTTTTTTTTTTTTTTAGGAAAAAGAAAAGAAAAGAAAATTAATAATAATAAGTTTCAAAACGGGCAGAACAGAAAAAGTTTTTTTTTTTTTTTTTTTTTTTTTTTTTTTTAATACATTTGAATTAGGAAATAAAAAGCGCGTGTGCAAAATGAAATAAAAAATAAAACAAGATAATTAAGTTTGAGTTTGAGTTGGTAATTTTTCTTTTCTTTCTTTTCTGTTTTTCAATTTTTTATAATTTATTGAAAAGTAGAAAAGAAAGAAAGAAAAGAAACAGAAAAAAAAAATCGCATAAATTATGCATTTTTGTCTAAATTGGCGATAAAAATTTAAAAGTCGCCAAGAGAAGCTATATTAAGGCTGTATTATGATCAGGTTTACATATTTATTTATTTATTTTTCTATTTAGTACTCCAGCAAAGCTGTCCACTCTTTTGTTTTCGATACCTGAGCTAATTTATTTATTTATTTACTTTTTGTTATTTTTTGATTCATTATGTAAACTCTTTTATATATGTCTTTACACGTGTATTAACTTTCTCTTGCCGGAAAGTTTGTAGGTGTCTATTTCATTAGGTAATTCTGTGTCTTCTGATCACAATATCTTAAAAAAAAAAAAAAAAAAAAAAAAAAAAAGCATATATTGCGTGTAATAGTGGGTAATGGAAATCGTGTGATTGTTTCACACCAGATTTTTTCATTTATATAGAAACATTAAGCACTAATCTCTAGCTACTGTAAAGGAGGTAGAAGAGTGGAATATGAAACCATGCCCATTTTCTTTATTCATGACAAATGTATTTCACTGTAGCACATTAAAGGCATGGCGGTAACGGTTTTCTTAAAATAACATGGTGTCCTTTATCTCCGGGGTACAGATATGAGAAATTAATTTTCATTCCTGAGCAGTAGCCATAGACATGAAAAATTTTGTAAAGCACTTCCGCAGTTACTACCAATAGGAAAAAATATTTCGTTTAATTTTTGGTAGTACTGTATATTGTAGATAAACTACATGCAAACCAAATCGTGTATTTAAATTTACTCCTATAAGACAAACACATAAAACAAGTTGAAATTGTCTTTCAGCCGTTTCCAAGTAAGCCTGAATATAGCCAAATTTCTCTGCATAGCCCTGTAAACGAAAGATTAGTGATTTCCATATCACAATTTACCCAATACATGCTTTTACTCATATAAAAAGATATATTCATTTCATTATGTTTAGGGTAATCTGTTGATGTTACAGTGAACGTAAGCAAAAAATTCTCCCTTAAACTTAATGTGTTTGTTTTCTTTTGGATGTCCCTGTACACGAACCATTTGCTTGATCTCAAGTAAAGTTTAGAGTAGCATTCCTATATAATGCAAATTTAAAATACCGAGTTTGAACTTCCTGACACTATTTGGCTTTACGATTTGCTGATAACAGGTACACACAAGGGACACATAGAATCACAGACACACAGACAAACCTCTGAAAACAGATTTTTCGGGTTCAGAGACCTTAAAACGTGTAAATATAACAAAAACTCAATTTCAAAAATTTGACCCAAAACAATACTTACTCTGTCATGTGTTGGAAATTTTAGTAATTAAAATAAAATGAAAATAATAAAACGAAGCTTTGCTTAATTAAATAAACCCATTTCACATTCTCAGTACAAGAGAAATAATGTGTAAAATTTACTGTACATTGTTAAAAATAAAGTTAAAGCTAAAAATAGTTAAAAAAAAATAAATAAATAAAGAGCTGATGCAAATATCTGTAATTTAACTACAGCCACCATTACTAAAAAATTTAGTGCAAAATATACCTAATATTTGGTGCTTTAAATCACATTATTAATTATTGAAACTTTATACAAAATTTATATATATATATATAAAGAAAAGAAAAGAAAAATATTGATTGCTACTAAACTGATCTAAACTGGCAACATGTATTTTGTGAAATGTTGAAGTTTATTTTTAACAATGAGCATATTGAGATAAGTCATAAGCATTTTTTTCCTAAACTTAAAAATATGTGATGATATTTTTCATGATTTCTTTTTGCCAATATATTTTTACATTCAATCTAACAACACGTCTTTTTATCTGTATGTTTATCGCTTTATTATTTTTCCTGATATTATTTTTATTTCTGTTTAAATTCATAAGCATATACATTAATTTATTATATTCGTTATAGATACAATTATTTGACATACTGCATTGAACTATTTAATCTTACGTATTGGAGAAGCTGTCTTAAAACTTTTTATGCAATCATATTTACTATCAGTTAGAATTATTTATTTTTCAGTCATATGTTTCAATTCCTTAAAGACAAATAATTTCTATGTTTTTTTCCGATTCATATATAGAAGGGAAAAAAACGTAATTACATTCCGGTTTCATAATTTATCACAGTATATTTTTAAGTCAGCTTTAATCACATTCATAAATTAATCAGCATATTCGAAAGGGCTAATGACTTAAAACCGGAAATTTTAGAAACGGCTTTTGATTTTCCTGATATATTCCGTTCATTTTTCAGGATCTTATTAAATCCTGTAAGATATTTTCCAGTTTTTCCTTAGAATGACTGCATGCGAATGAAAACGTAAAAGGTAATAAATACTAATCACATTTAAAGATTTTGAAATGTACGAAGAACTTTAATGCCTCCATTTTCGTAGACCGATTTAAAACTAGTGGCATACTATATTTCAAATTTGATTTAATTCAGCATTTATTACAGGAGAATTTCTACAACTATAATTTATCATTCGTTAACTTTTAAATATTTGTTAAATTTTATTACTAATCCGTTTATGTATATATATATATATATATATATATATATATATACATATATATATATATATATATATATATATATATATATATATATATATATATATATATATATATATATATATATATATATATATATATATATATATAGTATGAATGCTATCCCAAACTAAATTTTCAAATATTTAATTTTCATAAAAATATTCATAATTAATTAAAATTAAATGGCGCATTATTTCTCTCTCCCTCCTTTACACTTATATATTTTTTATGTATATATATATGCAGAGAGATAGATGGATAGAAATAGATGGATAGAGATAGATGGATAGAGAGAGAGAGAGAGAGGGGGGGGTATTTACAAAAGAATTATTCATTGCTGATTTATAAAACTTGGCAGAAGGTAGATTCAACTGTTCAAGAATGTACCTCTTTCAGATATTTTCGAGTTTATAATTAAAATTATTATTATTATTATTATTATTATTTTTTTTTTTTTTTTTTGTACTTCAGCAATTGTTTTTCTATTTTAGTTTCTTAAATATATTCTTTAATTTCAACCATTCACGTTTCTTATCAAAGACTATTATACTGTATTTGTTTATTGATTTAATTAATTTCTTTGGAAAGGAAATAATTATATCAATTTATTGTACTGATCGAAATCAAATGGTAACTTAGTACAAAGCTTTAAACATTTTCAGTTTTAAATTAAATTAAAATTTGTTGCAATTCAGTTTATGTATATGTTTTATCATATAAATAACAGTAATAAACCAATTATCTATTATATTGTTTTTTATAATTTTATTATTACTCAGTAAGTGTTTGAAAAACCGAGTTACTAGGTTTCCTTGTTCATGTCAAGAAAACTGAAATGTTTTATAGATGCTGATATGTCATTCCTTTCGATAAATAATTCGCGGTTCAGTGGTATTTACATTTTAAGAACATAAAAAATCAAAATTAAAATGCCGGATTGCTTCGAAACAAGAGAATGAATAAAATGGAACGATGCATACTTTTTCTTGAGGATTAATGATCATAATAAAATAAAAATTATATTTACACTTTAATACATTATTTACAAAAAAGAATACTTAAAGGAACGTAGTTCAGAATCCAGTTAACTCTCATAGTGCGAGATCGAATAATTCTATCTTCGAACACAGCCGAAGAATCCAAAATCTGAACTAAAACTAAAACTTTTATTGGCTGTTGCCAAAATCTATAAACAAAGTATATAAGTTCTTCTTTTTTCTTTCTGCGGCGACGCAGCGCCGTCTAAATGGAATTGTTTTTACTACACCTTTTAAAAACACCGTTCTTCAATAATAAAAGCCTGTTGTTCAATATATGGCCAAAATGAACTACCATGGTAAGGTGTTACCGTAAGCAGCGGGAAACGAACTTGGAATCCGATATAGAGTGGGCAGAGAAGACACTGTCTAATGCAATGTCTACTCGAAATCGAGCGATTTCAATGGATTTTTTTAGTTTTTATTCTTATAGTAATATAAAAAAAGTGATTCAATAGTTTCCAAGGTTCATTTATACACACAGTGACCGGCGAAGCTCGTATATATTAAATCTTTAAAAAAAATTATAATGTTCTAACGATTGATCGTGATTGTTTAAAAAAAAAAAAAAGGGAATGTAATTAAAATATGATGTAAAATTTTTTTTTATAAAAAAATATATAAATTTGCAATTTAATATTCTAGTGGTTTAGCATTTTATTTAATAACTTATTAGTACGATTGGACTAATACTTTTAGTCAGGCATTTCGCGTGATCAACATTTGCTGTGTTTCATCTCGAATATGTTAGGATGTTTTACTCTTTGGCAACAAGTTAAAAAAAAATAATATATATATTAAATTAAAAATAAGATAAAACCTACAAAAGAAATTATTATAGTAACCGTTACTCAGGAACTTAACTTGATATTTTAAGGTAAAAAATCAGTTATTTCTTTTGCTTACTTAATTATTTTTTTCCACTTTTTGTATATGTATATGAAAAAATTATTTTCTGTTTTTTCCCTCTTGCTTCAAGTCAAAAATAAATAAATAAATAAATAAATAAATAAATAAATAAAATAAAATAAAATAAAAAATGAATAAATAAATAAATTTGAGAAAAACCATGTTAAAAAAATGGAACAGCTTGAGCATAGGACGTGCTTTTCAACATTTGAAATTTGACACTGAAGTAGATCGAAGGTTTCAAGATAGGGTATCTTTCAAAAGAGCTCGCCAATACTTTTAAAACGAATGTTTGAACCATCGATCTGCGATAATTTAAAATAAAGTTATAAAAAAAAAAAAAAAAAAAAAAAAAAAAAAAATCTTTTCTAAACGTAATATTGAGAATAAATTCAACTTTATTTATTTATATATATATATATATTTAGTGTTATACTACTTCTCTAGTATGGAAATCGTCCGCATTAATATAAAAGATAATTTTTTTAAAATAATAATTTTAATAAATTATTTTTTAATAACCGAATTAAATTCTATATAAATGTAGGTGCATTAATGAAACGGGGGTGGATGGGGGCGGTAGCCCCCTCACACAGATCAAATTATCCTATAAAACTCTTCCGAAGCCTAATTTGAATTGTTTAACACAGGTTTACATAACAGTACTCGTTATCTTACCTCTTAATCTGCAACCTGTATTTATAGTATTTAATTTCAGGGTAAGAGAAAGTCGTGTGAGTGACACACCGGATTATTTGTTTTATATGCAAATTGTACGTGTTAATAATAATAGTAGTTTATGTGCTTCTATTCTAGTGCAATTACCCCAACATTTTCCACGTTATTTTTATATATACGTTTTAAAAAGTTTTGGTAATTTAATGTACGGAAACGTAGCTAATTTTGAATAATTATATTCATAAAAGAGACTTGTTGTTTCACGTTCATAACAATTAGTTGCGAGTAATGGAATGATCTCTCTAAATGAAGTATATTTCACGGTTAATTCTTTTATGGATATTAGTGTTATTTGTAATTAAATTCATATCTTACTTTACAGTCAACTAATTACATAAATTTAAACATCTATAAGTAGATTGAGTGGCACTTTATACAATAAAATAAAAGTACATTACAGTTGCAGTTTATTTAAACATTACTTGTTTAAATAAACTGCAATATATACCCACCTATTTCATTGACAATCTTAATTAAAATAAGTGTTGCAAATGATTAAGTTCATTTTTTACATTTTAATTAGCTATTTAAATGGTGTTAATAATGTATAAGAAGATTTATGTAGTATATTATATAAGAAAATTATAGTAAATGGCATTTTTTAAAATAATGTTTAATGTATGAGCATAATTAACAGAAACATTTTGGGCTTAGAATTGTTTGTTTGAAATGTTTAAATAATCTTTGTTATGAACTTTTTCCATTAATTTTCATTATTAATTATTTTATTTTAAATATTTTCAACGCAGTTATAATTTGTCCATCTAATCTCAAAATGTTTTGCATATAAATAGGTGAAAAAACCTTAAACTTAGTGCATAGACTTACTTTCTTATATTTACTTATTAATTTAATTTATTTTATTTTGTGACAAAACATTTAAATATATTTTTATCTATATTACGTAATTTGAAAATCTAATTTAAGAATATTAATTTATTTTAAATAGATAAAAATGCATATATATTAATTAACCAGTGTTGCAAAAATATCCTACATTATATTCCATATAGAAATTTGCTTGCGAAGTTTTTATGGCACCTTTCATAAAGAACCATATAAAACTTTATCATATTTTTACAGAAATACTTAATAAAATTAAATATATTACAACCTATTGTCGAAAATATTTAAGGTTTGCTTCAATATTGTTAGTGTTATTTTAATAGTGTTATTTTAATTGTTAGTATATTTTAATGTGTTTACATTTACTTGTTCTTAATTGCTGTTTTCCATAGCATTCATCTATCGACTTCATAAAAGAATTATTCCTTAACCTTGTTGACTTTAGTACAAAAAAATGTTTTTTCAAAATTATTTGCTTGTTACAATTTGCCCCTGACTTGGGTCAAATTGTAACACACGTAGAGAAAATTGCAACAGATATGAGTGAAATACTAATAGTATAAATGAAAATAATACAAAATATATTTTGTAACTAATCAACGTAAAATTCAGTCTTAATCAGAATTGCTCTTAATACAAGCAAATGATACATTGTTTGCTCTCACACATTTAACAAGTGTTCGCATATTGCAAATCAAGCATCATACCCATTCTTCTGCCTTAGGCTGTAGAGGTAGACATCTCCAGAAGTTAAGAAAAAACACTCTTCTCATTCAGAATTTGCATCTAGTGTCAAAATCATTTTCTTTATATTTTTATCCTTTCGTTTTCTTTTTAAATTTCTTCCTTTAACTTTACTCCTTTAATTTAACTTTTAGTTTCCCTCTTTTTTACCTTTACTCTTTTTTCTTTTTCTTATTTTTTTAATTATCTCTCCAAAATCAATGTCTTGTGCTTTTTTGCAGATGTTTCAGTTTAATGTCAGATTTGGTTTTGTGTTGGCCTATGTTAGTCTTTTTCAGAAGTAAAGCTTTAACACGAGGCCTAATTTTTATGTTGAAAAAGTATTTGGTCTATTTTGAGTAGCTGACGATCCTGGAATCAGATCAGTTGATATTTCATTATTCACCTGGTTTATAAACCCCAGTAACGCTTTTATTCAATTTCTGCAGTGATTGTAGCAGTGCGGGTTTCTCAAGATCCAATCATTTATCATCATCAGTTTGAGGTAAATTCCTTTTTTTTTTAATTTCTACATTAGAATTTAGGCAGTCGGTGACATGTAAAGGTTTAAAGCTAGAATCGTGACAAATGTCAAGATTTGTAGGCCGCAAATCGTTTGCTTTGAATTCCCTCATGATATGATATTTTCAGGATTTGCTATAACATTCTAGCTGTTGCAACATGTTACAACAGCAAGTTGTAACTTGGTACTACTTGCCCCATCGTATGATTTAGGACATTTTTGTTCATTTATATACACACACACACATATATATATATATATATATATATATATATATATAAACGCTTTTACATATATAAAAAACACGCATTTATGGATATATAAAAGATATACTCATTTCGTTTTATTTATTACAAGCAGTTGATATTACACTATACGTAACAGGAATTTCACCCTCAAACTTAATGCATTTGAATTCTTTTGTCTATCCCTATACAAAAACCATTTGTTTAATCTCAACTAAAGTTTAGTTAGCATTTCTACATGATACAAATTTAGAAAAAACATGTTTGAATTGCCTGCTACAATTGATCTCATGATAAGCTAAAAATAGACACACGTACACACACAGAGGAACTTTCACAGAGACGCTGATACAAAGACTAACTGCTAAAAACATGTTTTTTGAGTTTAGGGGAATTTTAAGACTAAAAAAAAAGTGAGAATACGGAATTTTGCTCAATTCAATAAACCTATCTCACATTTACAAGTAGATGAAATGAATAAATAAAAAAATGATGAAGAATTAAACTAATTTAAGTACAACCTCTATTCCTATGAAAAGCAGTGCAAAATAGCCATAATATTTGGTGCTTTTAATAGCATTATTGATTTTTTGAAACTTTATATCAAATTTATTTCAAAAAGAAATATATATATATATATATATATATATATATATATATATTAATTGATTGCAACTAAACTGACCTTAACTGCAGCATGTATTTTGTGAAATGTTAAAGTTTATTTTTAACATTGTATATTGAGTTAAGTCATAAGTATTTTTCTTCAAAACTTAAAAAAATTGTGATGATATTTATCATGATTTCTTCTGTCCTATCTATTTTTACTTTCTCTTACCCATAAGATTTTGGCCCACCAGCGGCCGAGCGGTTCTGCGCTCAAAGCTGGTAGATGGAAGGTGCCGGGTTCGATCCCTGGTCGCGCTCATCGACCTAGCCGTTCGGAGTTTTATGTGGTTTCCTCCGAAACTCGCGTAAATACGGGCTAGGACCCCTTAGAAAGAACCCCACGGAGGGCATTCCTCCTGTAGGCCTAGGACACATCAGGAGTCAATCGGCCTTAAAATCCTACAACCCATAAGGTAGAGAAAGTATTGTTTTAGGGTCAAATTTTCGAACGTGAGTTTTTGTTATATTTACACGTTTTCAGGTCCCCTGAATACGAAAATCATATTTTTAGCGGTTGGTTTGTCTGTGTGTCTGTGTGTCTGTGAGTCTGTGTGTTTGTGTGTGTGTGTTTGTTATCAGCATATCTCAAGAATAAATAGTAGCATTAAGTCCAAACCTGGTATTCTAAATGAGTATGGTATAAGGATGTTACACTAAGCTTTTCGTTCAGATGAAGCAAATGGTTCGTGTACAGGGTCACCCAAGAGAATTCAAATACATTACGTGTATGGGGGAAAATGCAGGTAAGTAGAGTTTGCACTAAACAAAATGAAATGGATATATGTTTTTTATATGCGTAAAAACATGTATAATGTAGAATATGGTATGAAAATCATCCACCGTTCATTTACAAGGCTACACAAAAGATCTAGATTATATTGCGACAATAGCTGAAAATTAATAGAAGTGTATTTCAGGTTATGCCGTGTATTATTATTATAGTATTATATTTAGGTGCACCATGTGGTCTGTACATAATCTTCAAATGATATACAGGGCTCCAAATGCTTAAGTGATAACCTTCTTTTTTACTGTTAGTGGAAGTGCTGTACTATAATATTTTACCATTTCCAGGAAAGCTGGTCAGGAACTGATATGAATTCCTCATAGAGATATGGTAAATAATGCATGTTTTTAAGCTAAATATTTATCTTTTTTTTCATATTTACACGTTTTGAGGGTTCCTGATTACCGTAGTCAAGTTTTTTAACGTTTGATCTTTGTCTGTGTCTCTTAGAGTGACTTAAAAACGAATAATTTTAGGAGATCCAAATGTTGTATTTTGAAATTAATGAAAGTTTTGTTGCTGAAAAGTTTGGTCCAGATTGATAACTTTCAAGGAATGTTGCGTGTGAAAATTGTCTGAATAATTTAAGTGAACTTTTAATAATAGATTTAAATTCTATATAAATGTAGATGCATTAATGAAACAACGTCAAGCCATTTTTTAGTTACACGAGCAGTAACAGTTGAATTATATATACAAATAAATACATATTACAGTTACAGTTAATAAAGATAAAACAGTCTGAAAACGTAAATTCTGAATTTTAACTGAGCTTCATTTGGTCACCACGGTGTCACTTGTTGTGCAACGGTTGAGGCTTTCTTGGACTTAAATCTATTTGAGCTTTACTGTGTTTCTATGGAGCAACTTACAGTCTGTAGTAAAAGAACTTGTATTTATTTGGATCTTTACAGGAAATAGGAGAAACTTTGAAACCCCAGCGGTTGAGACACTTTTATGGAAAATTCATTGGTAGGAGTTGCAGAGGAAAACTGGCAATAACAGGGCAGATGACAGATGAAAAATGTTAGCTTGGAGTTAAAATACTGAAATTGGTTGATGTTTTGGGTGATCTGGAGCTACCTGGAGAACTTGACTGTAGAAGTTTTTGGACCATTTGCATTAAAAATAGGAGAGACTGAACCAGCATTAAGAGGAAAATCAGGGCAGATTAAAAAACTTGTCATCCGTCAACTGCTCTGTTATTGCCAGTTTTCCTCTGCAACTCCACCCAATGAGTTCTCCATAAAATTGTCTCAACGGTTGAAGTTTCAAATTTTCTCCATATTTCCTGTAAAGATCCAAATTAATACAAGTTCCTTTACTACAGACTGTAAGTTGCTCCATAGATTTAAGCCCAAGAAAGCCTCAACCGTTGCACAACATGTGTCTCCATGGTGACCCAATGAAGCTCAGCTAAAATTCAGAATTTACGTTTTCAGACTGTTTCATCTCTATTAACTGTAACTGTAATATGTTTTTATTTGTATATATAATTCAACTTTTACTGCTCTTATAATTAAAAAATGGCTTGAGATTGTCCTGATGATGCCCTGATAAGCAGGGCGAAAAGCTTTGATAAGACGTAATTTTTTATGATTTTAATTAAATTTATCTTTTTATACGTGTTTTAAAGGGTATTTTTTATCACATTTGGACATATCTACAATGACACGTGTTTCTGGATGTTTCTATATGAGATATGATTGTATGTTTATGTGATTTAACAGAAAACTTATTTAACTGGTTTCCCGACTAGCTAGACCTTTGAAACTTTCAGAATAGTTTAGAATACGGTAAAAATGCATTTTTTAAATACATTTAACCATCTGTTTTGGGCCCCTGCTGCCTTCGGCAGTTACCAGTACAAAGCTTGCAATCAATTTTTAACTAACTTCCTGGCTAGCTAGCTAGCCATTTGAAACTTTTATAATAGCTCAAAATACGATAACAACGAATTTTTTAAATATTTTTAACCGATTGTTCCGTGTTTCCGCTGCCTTCGGTAACGATTATATGATTCAACGGAAAATTTAAAAACGTGGTGTATAAAAAGTTCTTTTTATCTTGCAATTGTTTATGTTCAAATTAACAAAATATCTTTTTATTTAAATGTTTATCTCTTTATTATTTTTCCTAATATTATTTCTATTTCTACTTAAATTCATACGTATATACGTTCATTTATTTTATACGTTATAGATACAATTACTTGACGTGTAGCATTAAACTATTTAAACTTGCGTAATTGAGTAGTTGTTTTAAAACTTTTTATGGCGTCATGATTTTCAGATATGATTATTTGTTTTTCAAGTCATATATTTCTATTGTTCGAAAATTAATTTCTAATAACTTTTTTCTAGTCACATATAGAAAGAAATCAATATAATTGCATCCCGATTTCCTAATTTATCACGGCGTATATTTTAGACAACTTTAATCGTAGTAATAAATTAATCAGCATATTCGAAAGGGCTAATGACTCAAATGCGAAAACTTTAGAGCATTTTTTGAATTCCATGATATATTCCGTTCTTTTTTCAAGATCTTATTAAATCCTATTAGCGCTCCTTCAGTTTTTCCTTAGTAAGGCTGCATGCATTAGAAACGTAAAAAGTAATAAATACTAATAACATTAATGTACGAAGAACTTCAATGCATCCATTTTCATAGACCGATTTAAAACTAGTGACATAGCATATTTCAAACTAGATTTAATTCAGCATTTAATAAAGGAGGATTTCCGAAGCTACAATTTATCTTTCGTTAGCTGTTAAATATTCGTTACATTTTATTGCTATTCCGTTTAAATATATAGTGTTAGTACTATCCAAAACTAACTTTTAAATTATTTAAGTTTTATAAAAATATTTAGCAATAATTAAATGACACATTATTTCTCTCTCTCTACAAACACACACACACACACACACACGTATATATATATATATATATATATATATTTTACTCATTATAGCAATTAAGTTTATCTGTAATTCTTATAATATAAATATTAGTATTTATAATTTTATTTTACTGTACTCATAATTTTATTATTACAGAGTGAGTGTTTGCAAATCCGAGGTACTAGGTTTCGCTGTCCATGTTTCGAAAACTAAAATGTTTTTAGATGCTGAGATATAACAATCAGAAATATAACCATTCTTGAATAATAGAAGCCTGTTGTTCGATAAGGTTTCATATTGAAAAACCCAGGGTAAGGCTTTGCCACAAGCAGTTGGAAACGGACCAGGAATCCGATGTACAGC
The DNA here is from genome assembly GCA_963930645.1 of Salticus scenicus. NCBI lineage: Eukaryota > Metazoa > Arthropoda > Arachnida > Araneae > Salticidae > Salticus > Salticus scenicus. The sequence goes on along the minus strand of OZ005654.1, from coordinate 226,131,565 downwards.
GGGTGTAGATGACACTGTCGAATGCAGTGTGTACTCGAGGCTCGAGCGATTTCAATGGATTTTTTTTCTTTTTATTTATACGCTATATATATAAAGAAAAAATGGTGATTCATTAGTTTGTAATGTCCATGGAAATACCGTGTCTGGCAAAGCGGGTATATATTAAATCTTTTTTTTTTTTTTTTTTTTTTTTTTTTTTTAAATATTTTAACGATTGATTGTGATTGTAAAAAGAAGAATATTAATTAAAATAACTTGTTTATATTAAAAATCTGTAAATTCAATAATTTATTTATTTATTTTTGATTTAACATTTTGTTTAGTAACCACTTATTATTACGAATGGACTATTATTTTCAATCAAACATTTCGCGTCATCAGCATTTGCTGTGTTTCACATCGAATATATCAGGATATTTTACTCTTTGACAACAAGTTAAAAACATGTATTAAATTAAAAATGAGATAGAAATCTATGAAAAATAAATTAATTAATGTAGTACCCGTTACTCAGGAACTCAACTTGATATTTTAAGGTAAAATTTTGTTATTTCTTTTACTTAACGAATTTACGCTTTTGTGTGTGTAGATCAAATAATTACTTTCTGTTTGTTCCCTCTTGTTTAAAGTCAAAAGAAATTAAAATAACTTTGAGAAAACTCATGTAAAAGAAATGGAACAGTTTGAGCATAGGACTTGTTTCCCAACATTTGAAATTTGACACTGAAGTAGATCGGAAGTTTCAAATCAATTTATTTACTAAACAAATAACGATAGTCATTTTAATTCATAAACAAAATGGAAACAAAAAATTTAAATGTCGCCAAAGAGCGGGTGCTATACTACCAAAGAAATTTTAAGGAATAACTATAGTAATTTTTGCTAAGGGACGCAACAGAATTTCCGCATGCTTTTGTTTGGAAGAATAGACAAACAAAATTATGTTTTATACAGAATTTTATTTATATTATTAGAAAACAAAAATAAGCTTCGGTTTTATTTTATCAATTTTATTTTATTTTACTTTATTTTATTTTATATTTTATTTTATTTTATTTTATTTTATTTTTTTGTCAATGTTATTCATTTTTTTTTTTTTTTTTTCATAATCTTCAAAATGAAAAATTTTGCTAGGTGTTTTGTACGTCTTTTTACAAAAGATATTTGAATTAAAAATAGGTTTTTAACCCAATATACCTATAGGAAATATTTAATCTGTTCTTTCAACATGACTATAATCAAAGTAACATTTTCTACGAGAGAGCCAATAATTTCGAATTAATTAATGGATAAGTAATTTTCTTAATGAATGTCATTAGTATGTTCTAATGATATATAGTAAGTATGTGATGATAACAAGCTCCAAGCATAAATTACAAAATTTTGATTAAATAATTATGAGTCTAAAGTGCTATCAATTACAAAAGTTTTGAAATTTGAATTCCTTACAGTTAAGATTTATATATTTACTCCAAATACGAACAACCTTTTGATTAATAAATTAAATTCCTAGAAAAAGATTAAAATTAAATTTTACACATTTTTATAACATTCGAAATTTTTAGGCTTTAACTTATGATTATTATTATTATTTTACTTGTTCATTCTAACTTTAATATCGTATTTGTAATTATATTTTGTACATATGATATTATGTTCAAATTTAAAATAGAAATGAACGCTCATACAAATTTGTTGCGCTATACTAGTATTAATAAAATTATATTGTGCAATAAGAGTTTATTTACTACAAATACACATGTATCAGCAACATTTAAATGCATGTTTCAGAATACTGTTTCTTTAAAATTATTTTAATTTTTTTTCACAAGTTTCGTAAAATTATGCTGAAATTCATTCTTTTCATAAGCACAAAACGTGCTAAAATATAAATATAGAAACAAAAATTAAATCAGTCTGAATATTCGTGGTATTCCTACAATTCAGCATAGAAATTGGGGAATATTTCCGGTTGTGGGTTCAGTTTAAATTTTGACATATAACTTTTGATCAAGTAGATATTATGCAAATATATGAATACCAATGGAAAGTTAGAGCGCTTAGTAAGCTTTTAGTAAAGTAACTGTATTGATTCCATCAACCAGAAAATAATTATCAACAATTTTGTGAAGTGATCCTTATGTGGCAAAAAAAAAAAAAAAAAAAAAATTGTGTATCCGATTTTGGTCACACTTGAAAAATCTGCTAAAAACGGGACAATAATAAAAATAAACAACGATAAATACAGACAATAACGCAGTTTATTTTTTTTTTAAAGGATTCATTAGCCAAAAAAACAACAAAAAATAATATTTTTCAATTTTAATCGTGATCTTCATTGTCCTTTAAACAAAGTGTTAAAATCCATTTTTTTTTTTTTTAATTTATTGACATTTCCGGGTTTGATATTGCTAAAAATGCATAAAAATGCATAATCACACCAACAAAATATGTTATGTTGACTTAAAAGACGATACTTGACAATTTATATGTCAAGTACACGCTAAATGACAAGAAAAAAAAAAAAAAAGAAAAGAAAAAGGGTGCCCATAATCGCTAATAGCAGACATTTATATAACGATAGATAAAACAATTTTGGGTCCACATTTTGTCTGTATTCGATATTTCCTCACAAAATATAATGAATAAACTGCATGAATATGCATTACACTCATCCTTTTGAATTAATTTACTTCAGTTTACCGCGTACTGCCAAAATACAAGTTTGATAATATTCAAATACACCATATTTGCTTTCTGTTAAAGAATATGGCGGTGTGCCCGTTACTGGAGGCATTACCCTACTATATTAAGTGGAATCTTGTGTTTATTATTCGTAGTTATTTTACGATATATTGTAATCAAGTAGAAACCGTTCATGGAAAGTGTGAGCCTAAGGCTGTTCTTTGCGTGTCTGAAATTCAAAGCTATATCGTTTAGTATTTTTTCAGAAAGTAAGAAAAATGTTAAAAATAAAAAATAAAAATGAAAATAGTTTTATGACCACTCACTGGATTATGAACATGGTCAAACTTACAAAGAAGGTCTCCATAGCCGCCTACGCAAAAGTTTTTGAAAAAATTACAGAATACTCTCCTCATGGTGTTAAGCATGTTTATATATATATATATATATATATATATATATATATATATAAATCCCGTCGGAATCACTATATATTGTCCGTAATACTAAAAAAGTTCTAGTCTTGCCTATTTATCGCTCGTTGACGACACAATAAAAGCTGATGAAAAAAGTTTATAAATGTAAGTCTTACTTGAGCTTTAAATATTAAGGCTTAAATTAAAACTGTACGCCCATTTATTTATATTGCATAATAAATTAAAAAGAACGTGCATAACTCTTTGTAAATGAAGTAGTAGTAAACACCAACTATTTATCAGTGCGCTGTTCACAACCAGTAATTTAGATCAAAATTTAAATTGATAAAGAATATTTCAAACTTAAATTTAATCCTGAAATTACAGTATATATTACGCATTAATATTGGAAATTTCAACCTTTTTTACTATAATTTATCTTTTGTTACACTGGTTAGATAAAATGTACCAAATAACTTTTTTAACTATAAGTTCAAAATTAATTAATTTTAAAAAGTTTAACTTTAAAAAAAAATGTATGACTGTAATTTTTGGACAATGTATCTTTTGTTAACTTATTCAAACTTTAAACAAAATTTTAATTGAAAATTATAAAGAATTAAAATTTTTAAGCTCTTTATGAATTTAAAATATAACCATAGATTAGGAGGGGGAATAAAATAAGTTTTTGGCTTAGCAAAAATGCACAAAAACAAATTTATTTGTATGAGCATACGCTTTCTTATTGAAACATGTTTCATTATATGTAATTCTCCTGTATTTGTTTCTTCTAATGATACAATTCACATGTTTTTTTTTTTTTTTTTTTTACATATTTAAACTTTGTTTGGACACATTTTAAACTGTGACATGATGTTTCACATCTTTAAGAGACATGTTTTATCGGGATTTTGTGATATTTCGGTAGACAAAGAATATGCATCATCAGAATAGTTTTTAAATTTTTCATAACTTACACACTCATATTGTTTAAATATTTCAACAATGCGGTTTTTCACTTTCTCTTACCCATAAGGTAGACACAGTATTGTTTTTGAAAGTAAGTTTTTGTTATATTTACATGTTCTTAGGTCTCCTGAATACGAAAATCATATTTTTAGCGAATGGTCTGTGTGTATGTGTGTCTGTTTGTCTATGTGTCTGTTATCAGCATATCTGATAAACAAATAGTAGCAGAAATTCCAAACTCGGTATTCTAAATGTGTATCATATAGGGATACTGCACTAAGTTCTTAGTTGAGATGAGGCAAATGGTTCGTATACAGGGTCACCCAAGAGTATTCAAATACATTACGTCTATGGGGGAAATTGCAGGTAAGTAGAGTTTAATATCTATAGACTGCACTAAACCAAATGATATGAATATATATTTTTTATATGCGTAAAAACATGTCTCATGTACAATATGGTAGGGAAATCCTTCACATGTTCATTTACAGGGCTACACAAAATAACTGGATTATAGTGCGACAACAGCTGAAAATTAATGGAAGTGAATTTCAGCTTATGCCGTGTATTATTACTATAGCATTATAATTAGGTGCACCATTTGGTCTGTACATAATCTTCAAATGATATACAGGGCTGCAAATGTTTAAGCGATACCTTCTTTTTATTGATAGTGGAAGTTCTTTACTATAATATTTTACCATGTCCAGGAAAGTTGCTCAGGAATTGAAACGAATTTCTCATAGACATATGATAAATTGTGTATGTTTTTAAGTTAAATATTCATCGCTTGTTTTTCGTATATTTACACGTTTTGAGACTTCCTGATTACCGAAGTCAAGTTTTTTAACGTTTGTCTGTGTCTCTTAGAGTGACTTAAAAAAATATAATTTTAGGAGATCCAAATGTTGTATTTTGAAGTTAATATAAGTTTGTTGCTGGAAATATTTGATCAAGATTGATAAGTTTCAAAGAATGTTGCGTGTGAAAATCGTCTGAATAAGTTTAAGTAAACTTTTAATTTTACTAACAGATTTAAATTCTATATAAATGTAGGTGCATTAATGAAATGAGTGTTTGAGGGGTGCTGTAACCCCTCTCACACAGACATAATTATCATATAAAACTCTTCCGAAGCCTAATTTGAATTATTTAACATAGGTTTACATAACAGTACTCGTTATCTTACCTCTTAATCTCCAACCTGTATTTACAGTATTAAATTTCAGGGTAAGAGAAAGTCGTGAGCGTAACAAACCGGATTATTAATTCAATTTCTTCTTCTGTAACATTTGTGAGTACCATATTTATCTATGTATTGTTCATACTGCACCCAAACAACATTGTACGTGTTAATTTCCAAAGGCAATGTCTTCAATAAAAAATTAAAATAAATTTATTTTTTTGAATTGTAAAACTTATTTTAAACGCGAAATAAGTAAAAATAAGTATTTGTAACTTTCAAAATACAGAAGATTTTTCAATTACCAATTAAAAAATTAAAGATATGTATAACTTAAACATGTATTTGACATTTAATTTAAATATTTGTAACTTTCAAGATTGTTTTTTTCAAAGCTAAAATTAAACACTTTTAATAAAAGGACGCATGCATATACTATATAAGCTTGTATGGCAGACAAGTAACTCTTTCATCGATTATTTTCAAATTATATTTACAATAAAGCTATCCAGAAAGATTTGTTTTACAAAAAATTCTTAAACGCATTAAAATTACCTGCCTTTGAAGGGAAAGGATATTGCTCGCTAAATCGCGTGCACTTTTTGTCTTTTAGCGTGAAATATTCGAAGGTATTTTTTTTTTCTGTAGACTTTTTAGTAGAATTCCGCTGACAAATTTGACTGTTATTGTATTACCTATGTATATAGTATCTCTGTATTTCTTTTTTTCAGATTATTCTGAGTATGCGTATGAAAGCGACCTTCTTTGTTAGTGTAAAATTTCGATAGAGCCTTGGGCGCAGCTAAATTAGTCCAAATTTGCTCTATTTTTTGTGAAACATTGAACTTTATTTTTAACATAAAATTGTAGTTTAAATAGTTTAATACAGTTACTCATTACCGAACAGTCACTGCCATTTTATTTTAGTTATAATTATTTAGCACCCATGTGATAAGTAAAACTATTTATTTTCAATAAATACACTTCCAGAGACATTTAGTTCTAATAATAAATATTCTTGATCTGAAAGTAATATGTAATGTCTTTTAAATGATTTTATATGAAATGTCTTTAATTTTATATGTAATGTCTATACTATGTAATGTCTCTTTAAATGATGTCTTTTTAAAGATTTATATATATTTTTTTTTATAAAATGCGATTCGTTTATGATGAGAGGTATCAACAAAACACATATAAATGCACGTTTTCTTTTCTTATTAAGTGTTTAATTATGCATATTTTTACATTACGGTCATGAAAAGTTTCAGAAAATTTGTATAAGTATTTCTGTCTAAAAAATTTTTCTCAGAAAATGCTAATTTGGCAGTGAGACTTCAAAAATAAATAATTTTACTTAAACATTATTAAATAATAATAAAAAAGTTAAAATGATCACTGGGCAATATCAATGACATTATCAAGGTAAAAATTAAATAATTAAATAAATAAATATCATTAATCAAGTATCTATCATATTACACCTAATAGTTAAAATCCTACACAGTAAAAAAATAAAAAATAAAAAATAAATAAATAAATAAATTATGTTGTGTTATACCAGCCAGGATCGAACCAGAGTTACCGTATCGTAGGCGGCTTTAATACTTCTCAGCCACAGAAGCGCAATTTGTTCGGCTTTCTCAATCCTTCTTTGATGCTAATTTACCATACGCAAAAAAAAAAAAAAAAAAAAAGTATAACCACTAGATGTGTGGTAACAGATTTTATCTTGTTACAGAAAAAAAAAAGTTTATTTTTTTCAGACTGAGATGTAATTTTAAACTAAATATCTGTAGTTTCAGAAAACATTTAATATATATATTTACAATGTAGCATAAAATTTGATTTATATTAAGCATATTGTGTAGCAAAGCCAATACCGTAATAAATACACAGAACAGTAACTGTTCAATAAATGAATGTAATGTCGTGGACTCCTGATTTCGTGTATGCAGTCGTGAATCCATAAGAAATTAATCCAGGCATGTTAACTAGAAACTTATTTATTAAAAATCCATTTTCGGGCTAAGGAATCGAGCCGTTTCAGAGGAATGAAGCCTGCCGGGAGGTCGCACGGTCCCGCGTGGTGGACGGACTTTCCCGGTGACCCGACCTCGCATGAAACATTCCGATCCTGTGGCGTTTAACTGCTAACTTTTCTGGCTAGAGAGATTAAAGAGAGCTCCAGAGAGACCCCGAATTTTGGCGAGTTCCATCTTTTAAACCTTTATTTTATGGTGTAAATTGGCGTATTTTTAAACCCAACACATTTCATTTAATTGGTTATTTTATTCAAAACTAACGCCTCCGCCTGCCTTTACATTGTCTTTAATTGGTTATACTTTTGCACTCCGCAGACATCGCGAATCTGGTCGGCGCCTTATTTTGCCAACCCAGCCAAGTCAATTAAAATTCTTAAAACCATTATTTATTGCTTTGTATCTGACATGAAATATTCAAACCGTAATTAGACTCATAAATCCTTTCCTCTTTAATTGAATCCTTTCGGCGTCTACTGCTTATTAACTTTATTTCTAGGCTTATTATAAAACTATTTCCAGACATCAAAATACTTAAATGAATCATTTCCTTATTTATTTCAAAGGTGATGACCGCGATTGCACTTTCCATGGGCTATTTTTCCCATACTTTTAGAGTAATTTATAATTCCACATGAACTTTCTTTTAATGCTTTCTGTTATCTAAAAAGAATATCGTCGAACGTAAATACACTAATTTAAAATATAAAAATGTTAATTTATTTCTTACCTTTTTTTTATCTATTATATTTTATATCTTTCATATCTTTCATATCCCGCCCGTCCAAGAAAGGTCCCCCAGTCTTACATTGAGTTAAAGAGGAAAGGATTTATGAGCCTAATTACGGTTTGAGTATTTCATGTCAGATACAAAGCAAGAAATAATGGTTTTAAGGATTTTAATTGACTTAGCTGGGTTGGCAAAATAGGGCGCCGACCAGATTCACGATGTCTGCGGAGTGCAAAAGTATAACCAATAAAAGACAATGAAAAGGCAGTCGGAAGTGTTAGTTTTTAATAAAATAACCAATTAAATGAAATGGGTTGGGTTTAGAAATACGCCAATTTACACCAAAAAATTAGAGTTTAAAAGATGGAACTCGCCAAAATTCGGGGTCTCTCTGGAGCTCTCTTTAATCTCTCTAGCCAGAAAAGTTAGCAGTTAAGCGCCACCGGATCTTACTAATTGGCACGGAGGGCGGCAGATAGCTTCTATATCCATTTTAAAAATGCTTGTGCAGTTTATCCAGACCGTCAATAAACATTAGATGGAACCATCCACGCATCCTGCCGGATTCGGAATTTGTAATGTCATGGACTCCTGATTTCGTGTATGCAGTCGTGAATCCATAAGAAATTAATCCAGGCATGTTAACTAGAAACTTATTTATAAAAAATCCATTTTCGGGCTAAGGAACCGACCCGTTTCAGAGCAATGAAGCGTGCCGGGGGGTCGTACGGTCCCGCGTCGTGGACAGACTTTCCCGGTGACCCGACCTCGCATGAAACTTTCAGATCCGGTGGCGCTTAACTGTTAACTTTTCTGGCTAGAGAGATTAAAGAGAGCTCTAGAGAGACCCCGAATTTTGACGAGTTCCATCTTTTAAACCCTAATTTTTTGGTGTAAATTGGCGTATTTCTAAACCCAACCCATTTCATTTAATTGGTTATTTTATTCAAAACTAACGCCTCCGCCTGCCTTTTCATTGTCTTTTATTGGTTATACTTTTGTACTTCGTACTTATTGTACTTTTGTATACTTTTGTACTTACTTTTGTACGTACTTATTGTATACTTTTGTACTTATATATCTATTATACTTTTGTACTTCGCAGACATCGCGAATCTGGTCGGCGCCCTATATTGCCAACACAGCCAAGTCAATTAAAATTCTTAAAACCATTATTTATTGCTTTGTATCTGACATGAAATACTCAAACCGTATTAGACTCATAAATCCTTTCCTCTTTATTTGAATCCTTTCGGCGTCTACTGCTTATTAACTTTATTTCTAGGCTAATTATAAAGCTATTTCCAGACATTAAAATACTTAAATGAATCATTTGCTTATTTATTTCAAAGATGATGACCGCGATTGCACTTTCCATGCGCTATTTTTCCCATACTTTTAGAGTAATTTATAATCCCATTTGAACTTTCTTTTAATGCTTTCTGATATCTAAAAAGAATATCGTCGAACGTAAATACACTAATTTAAAATATAAAAATATTAATTTATTTCTTACCTTTTTTTATCTATTATATTTTATATCTTTCATATCTATTATATTTCATATCTTTCATGAATAAATAAAGAATTATGTGAAATCTTATTTTTGTTATATGATGCTGGATAAAAATTATTTTCGCATTGAAAAAAAAAAAAAAAAAAAAAAAAAAAAAAAAGAAGAAGAAGTTTTAGATAACATGTTTTTAAACAAAATTGTACAAAATTTGATCGGAAAACAATCTTTACGAATATTTAATTATTATCAAATTATATTTAATTATAATTTCATTATATCGATAACTTTACATTATTTCTGAAAAGAGAATGCGCAGAAAGCTTTATAAAATGGGGAGGGGTTGTTATTAATTATCCTATTAATAAGATAAGTTGAAATGTATTTTGATAACATTGGGAGACTGATAATTAAATTCCTAATATCTAATTTAGAGAGTTGTTATTATTCCTATCTAATACCATTCATATTTCATAGAAATCTTTATGCTCATTTTCTATGAAATACGTTATCAAATCACGAGAGAATTTAATTCATTTTTCATAACCATAATTCTTCCTATTATTTGCAAGTTAAATGATAATAATATCATAATAATAGCAGACATAATAATATCATTTTTAGAGCTATTATCCCAACATTTTCCGAGTCATTTTTATGTGTACTGCTTAGCAAATTTAGATAATTTAAAATACGAAAACGTAATTGTTTTTGAGAAATTCTTATCCATAAATTAATTTAATTGTTGCATGTTCTATATAATTAGTTGCGGAAAGTGATATACTCTGTCTAACTGAAGTATATTTCTCTATTATTGCTTTTATGGATATAAGTATTGTAATTAAATTCATATTTTACATAAGCATCTGTAAGTGGTTTGAATTGCACATTATTCAATACAATTAATGTAAAAATTGCTTGTTTAAATAAAATACGATTCACACCCACCTATTACATTGAGCATTTTAATGAAGTAATTAAGTTCATATTTCCCATTTTAATTAGCTAATTAAATAGCGCTAATTATTTATAAGAAGATTTACACAATATATATTTTATGAAAAAATTAGAGTAAATACTTGTATTTATATAAAGTGCGATTTATTAACATCATTAATAGAATAATTTGGGGTTTAGAATATGTTACGTATGCAGAACTTTTGTTAATATTTTTATTATAATTTATTTATTTTGAAATGTTTTAAATACAGTTATAATCTGTGAGCCTATCTAATCACAAAATGTTTTGAATATAATTAGGTTACCTAAATATTAGTGCATAGAGTTACTGTTTATGTATATATTTCTTTATATTTCCGTTATCATATTTTGTGTCAAACATTTGAATATATTTATATGCAGTAATTTGAAAATCAAATTTATAAATTTTAAGTTATTTCAAATAAAAGGATATTATCCCTTTCATTCCCAATTTTTTCCATTCATAAAACAATAAATCCTACATGTAGTCATAAATTTATTTCAAAGTTAATATACATAAATATTTTTTTAAATAGGGGTAATAGCAGAGTACGAATTAACATAGCTAAGAAAGCAACTGAGAGGTGTTTATTTGTGTTTAATATAACCACTAATGCCATTTAAAATTATAAATTTTCAATAAATAAAAATATCATAATTTTGGAAGAAATACATATTGCAATTAATTAAAATACAAATTATAAACATTAAAATAAAAAATAAAAAAATATTTCAAACAGTTAATTTACTTAAATTGCCCCAAACAGAAAACTGATTCCGATATTATTATCAGAATAAAGTAAAATATACTTTAATTTATCAACAAGGATAGTGAAATAATCTAAAATATATATTTTTCGGCGGGAAAATGTATATAGATTTTAATATTGTTCATTTTGATTCAACGGGAGTGTTAGATAGTAAGAAAGAAAATCTGAAATGTTGTGATTCCAATTGGCATCACGGGGAATGAAAGTGTTAACATGACTTGCTGTACTATATTACATTAGATTATTTTTTTCTTTTGCATGTAGAGGCCTTATCGGATTTTTAGGAAAATATATAATAAAGTTAAATAAATCAAAATCTGTCATAGAATATTTAGGGCATATTTTAATATTGTCACAGTTTTTTTTTAAACCGATGCATAATATTGAAGTATTTTAAAGAATGTGATTCATAAAACTTTTCTTCTCCTTAAACAGAGTAGCGAAATATCCAAATTCTCTGCCTATAATCGCGGCAGCGTATAATCTGCTAATGATAATTACATGTTATTTAAAAAAAAAAGAAAGAAAAAAAAAATCGCATAATCCGCAGAACATAAATTTATCAGTGTAAACTCTTTTTAAAAGTAAATCCATAATAGTTTGGGAATACGATACCTTTGTCCTGTTTTCACGAAAAACAATTTATCATACGGAAATAAAGAAAAACGATCTAGTATATACATATATAGATAGATATACTCTAAATATAAATACTCATAACGATTTGATACAGTTCAAAAACTAACAACTTACAAACCGAATAAAACGATAATCAAATTAAACTAACAGATTTTAAAGAATAAAAATCACAAACTGAAATAAAATTAAAATAAAATTACATAAAGGAATTCAAGAAAAGGAGACAAATGGCAAAGTATTTGATGTTTGGGATTAAGACTGATTGACTCCACGCGTCTCCTAGGCCTGGGTGATGTGTCTTCTATGGGTGTCTGTTTTAAGGGACCTCAATATGTATTCAAGTGAGATTTGAAGAAAATCACGGAGAACTCTGAATGGATAGAACGGATACATAGAAGTTCTATGGGAGATATAAATTGCATTTACCTTTCGAGATAATTATCTCTCAATTAGCAGGAAATTATAAATACCTTTTCGAATGTAGCAGATACATACATATTGCCTTGTTTTTTCATCTATTTTCAATTGCAAATATTGTTTATTTTAAATATATTTTCTGATTTTAATGGATAAATAAACATGCAGTTTAACATTTAAGGTATTTTTATGGCACGTAACTTATTTTACATTTATCGGCATTTAAAAAGAATGTTTCAATGACAAACGTTGAGAGTCAATAGATTAAAAATGAGAAACTTCTTAATAATAAATACTAAGAAATTACGAGCACATTTGCATTTGTTTGATAGAAAATCTATATTAAAAAATTAAATTTAAATAAAATTTTTATCTGACTAAAAATTTATTGTCAATTAATAAAAATATTTACTTGTTTTGTTTTCTTTTAAATGTAGTACTTTTAAAAGCTCATTCACCACGACAATTTGAACTCTGATTTTAATGTTTTTTGACAATCAGATATTTACAGGTGAAACTTTTATACATACATACCTGAAAATTTGTACTGTTTTTTGCTACCGGAAATTTTCAATCAAAATTTTTATTAAGTTGTTTACCAGTTTTCTGTGATTAAATATTATAACATTTTTTTTGCAAAGAAATACTGGTGTTAAAAACCATACATGTTGGCACCTATGTTCTTATTGATAATTTTCTTTTTCAAAATAATAATAATAATAATAATAATAATAAATATAAATATAAACAAAACATAAATAAATAAATAAATAACATTATAACAATAATAACATAAAATATACATTTTCCTGATATCATGGTTTTCTACTAAAACATTCCTTTACATAATTTAAGCAAACTTCAACCCTCTACTTATTTTTTTATAATTACTTTACAGTTTCATGTATTAAAAAGTAATTAAGAGTAATCCAACTAGGAAAAGCTTAAATTAGTTATCGATTAGATCGTTAATTATTCATTAGTTTGGACAAATTTTTATTGACACATATAGGCATATTGGGAAAAAAAAGTTTTGTATTTCTGTTCCTTGTTAAAACTTATTAATAATCAATATTCCTTTTTCTTGTTAACCTACTTAAAAAAAAAAACTCTATTAAATAGTGCTATCATAAAAAAGGCATAATTTCGCAGTTTTTTTTTAATGAAACTTTTGTAATAAATGTAATTTACATACTTACATTTTTTCCTTTAGAAATGTATACAATTTACTTATACAAATTATTAAAGTTAACAGATACAGAGTTGAAATAATTGATGAAAGTTAAAATGGATTATATGCATCGTTACTCTTTTATTGACTTACAGTCCAGTAAAAATAAAAATAAAAGTATATTCAACGAAATAAAAAAAAATATATTATAACAGATAATTATTCTTCAAGAACTATTGTTAAAAGGCATAAAATGTACTATTATACTGTCAATGTACACATGTTATTTTGATCGTGGTATAGTTAAATAAAATATTTTATCATTGTGAAAATGCAATAAATGATTTTAAGAAGCTATACAGCGCAAAAATGAATTTCGATATTTCTTCGTTTTGGAAATAGATTTAAAAATGTACAGTCGGGGGAAAAAAAACGCAGCACTCGACGTAACTTCGTTGCTAATAGATGTAGAAAAATGTAATAGGTATCATTCAACGGGGAACTGTGAGTAGTTTCAGAAAATGAACTGAAAATTTGAATTGGGGGTCGTCTACATATTAAAACGCGCACCAACTTTGATTTTTTCAATGGTAACCCCCTATTTTTATTTTATATTTGAATTCCTGGGATCGCGACAACGCGAAAAAGTATATTGGTTGTATATTTTACTTATTTTTTCACATTGTTATAAGCGTTCAAAGTTTGAAGGTGCTAATGTTAAATTCATATTTCAAACTTTTATTAATATCTTCACAAAAAAAAAACTTGATCGATATAATTTTTTTTTAACGAGATACAGTGAAGAAACCCAAACATAATCCATCATTATTTTTGATTCTGAAATATATTTTTAATTTTGAAAAATATTAATAAATTCATATTCATAAAAATTATGAATTATGACCTATATTAATTTTTACATAAAATGAATCCTAATGCTGAAAAATATCGGTGTGCAAATTTGCAGCTCATTCCAGTTATTAGTTTTCGAGATATAAATAAATCTTTCTTTTGGAGTGGTTTAGGGGGCCGTCTCTTATAAAGTTTTGCATGGGATACCGAATCAAATCATAAAAAATAACAAAGAAAATTAAACAAAATATTTTTATTTTTTATTTACGGGACAAATTATATAACAACAACGTCAAACGCAAAGAAATGAAACAAGAATGATGATTTTTAGACATTAGTGTTATAATCAAGAATTCCTGTTTTCTAAAGACGACAAGCCCCGCCTTCATCGTTCTTCAATACAGAAAAGAAAAGTAAATGTGACATTGAATATTCGTGTTAAACCCCTTTTTTTATGTTGACAAAAATATGCAGAAGTGGTATTTACTTCATCGATTACTGGTGATACATTTCGAATCTTTTAAACGAACACTAGAAGAAAAAAAAAAAACTAAATAGGCGGGGTTTACTGTTTTAAATAGAAAAATTGGTAAATCTAAAAATTGTCTATTCAAAAAACGAATGGAATTGGAAGGCAAGACAGCTTTGTAAAATTGTTTCTTAACTACTGTTATAGTTGAAGGCTGAATCATTTGCTTCATATATTGCTTTATTTTTATTTATTTATTTTGTAGGGAGGGGGGGGGGGTATTATTATAAGGATACTTTAGTCTTTAAAATTTTAATAATATATTTTAAAGTTATATATATGTTTTTAAATATACTTTTACTTTTATAAATATACTTTAACACTTTTTGCGACCGCAGGATTTTGTAATTTTTACAGTAAGATCCGCCTATTCTCTCAAAATAAAGTATTTCAGAAGAAATTTTCTGTATTCACAATTATATTACAAATGGATATGCAGTATAATTATATTCTTTCTAATCAATATATTTCTATCCATAGTATATTTTATTGCAAAAATATGAACACTGGGTATACATTTAAGAAATAAGGAACACACAAATTACGAAAGAAACGCCCACTAAGAGAGTTACAGATTTTCAAATGACGTGAATCTACGTCAGCAGTCGCCAAAGGGTTAATTAAAAAAATTACATTTTTATAGAAATTAAAAAGCAAATCGTACAGTTCCAAAGAGTTCAATTGACCCAAAACTGGTAATTGCGATTAAAATTGCTTAAAATTTACTTCATGAACCCTTACAATAATTTATCCGAAAACATTTAGTTTATGCGTTGTTGTATATATATATATATATACATACATATATATATATTATTTCATTTCGTATTTTATGTTACACCTATGAAAAAATTTAAGCTTTATTGGTGATCCCTACAGACATAATAGACACTTTTAATTGAAAACTATTGCAATTTTTTTAAAGAGTACAGTCTGGACAAAATCGCAAGTGTTGTAATGTATTTAAATAGACCTAAAATTATTTTAAAAAGTAATGAAGTATATACAAATCTAAGAAACTGAATTCAAGATAACTAATAAACTGTTAAAAGTCAATCTTTTGTTATTAATTTTTATAATTATTTTTTTTCCTGAAAGATTTCCGGTGAAAAACATTAAAATTTTGTCTATTTTTTATAGGATCTTAATTTTATTTTTATACATTTACAGATAACCCCCTAACACATTTTTTATTATAACTCTATACATACTAAAGATAAAGTACACAAACAGTATACTTTTCCGCACTGCCAGACTCTCAGAAAATCGAATATGAAGTCAAAATTGGATGTTGCTATTAAAAAAATCAAAGTTGGCGCTCATTTCAATATGTAGATAACCTCTAATTCAAAATTCGACAGCATTTTTAAAAAGTGTATTTAATTTCCTGTTGGATGGTGTCTGTTAAATTTTTCTGCGTCAATTAATAATGAAATTACAGCGAGTGCTGCGATTTTTTTTCCCCCGACTGTACATCCAGACATTGTTCCTAATAGATAATATCACTAAAATAAAAACATTTATTTATTGACTGATTTTTTCAATTACGCCAGTCCAACAAATTATAAAATTGTCGTATAAATTCGTTATGAACTTTAGATCACGTCGCATGTTTGTTATTAGGATAATTTCTTGAACATCATTGTGAACAAAGATTCTGTAAAATTTACTTAATCACTTTAATAAAAATCCTGTTCTCATCAGATACTTGTCTTCTATTGCAATTTTCGTGTCATATAACTAGAAGATTTTTTAGTTTTTCCTGGCTTTACGTGCCCTAGGATTGTGGGAAGTACAACCCCGACCTACTATTCCAATATGTAGTACATTAAGTGATATGTAAGTTAAATTTCCGAATACTAAAGACCTTTACGAACCTGAAACTTTTTGAATTTTTGAAATAAGTCAACTCACTTTCAGAGATGCAAAATGTTCCGTACGCCTCCAACTAGCACTTCATATTTTAAAACTTTTAACTCTCTACAAAACATGAAATGGATGTTGTTGTTGTTGTTGTTGTTTTGTTGTTACTTACGCCAGTCTCAAATTTCGAGCCAGCCCGGTGGGGAAACTACCCTTATTTTAGGCAGAATGGTAGCTCCTTCCATTTTAAAGGAGTACAACGAGTGGTGGGAGAACGACTTAACTTGAGTAACTGGCGATACATGGCAGCACTAGAGAACAACATAAGCCCGAATTTGGATCCAGATCAGGGACATGTGAATCCCGTGATCCATTACCCCAGAGGTTTATTTTTAATGGGAACTTTAAGGACTCTGCGATCACAACAGATTTAACGTGCAGCAGTTACTATTATCGTACACGACGGTCGTCGGTAGGCTTGAGGGTCGAACCCGATTTCTTTAAATTGCAGATCTACTGCTCTTACCGATCAGGCTACTGCGGACAAGATCATGATGCTAGGTTTCATTAAAAATTAAAAGACAGATCTAAAAATGCAAAGTAAAAAATATAAGCACTGCAGCTGAGGTACATGGGACAAACGTAAACATCCTGGATAAACTTAACTGACATACAAAATTCCTAGTGTAAGAGTAACCACGAGTGAGAAACCCAAAAATTCTAGAAATAGAACAAATCTGAAGTTAATATTCAAAATCTACATACAAAGCTTGGTTTCATTACTAAACAGAGTTGGGATTACTTCCCAAGTATAGCAGTGGCAGAGCTTCGAATTTTGTGAAGGACACTCTGTCTCAGAGAAAACTATAAGCAATTTTAAAACCTCGAACACTATCATCGTTTTATATTTAGATTCGAATTCCTAGGACTAAATATAACAACGAAGTTGTTAAAGAAACAGATATCATTATTATTGTCTGAAAACATAGCTTATTAAATGAGGTATAAGCCGAGGTCACACTTAACCCTTGGTTAAACATACCCCACTTCCCCCTAAATAACATTTCTTACTAGTATAATAATTATCAATATTTTCTCTTGTTCATAGTAATGATTGATTTACAATTATTTAATTACTTTAAAATAAAAAATAAATTATAAAGTAAATAATTTTTAAATTTTTACATAATTTTACTCATTTTATTTAACTTATGTGATGTTTATGAAAAGATAAATGGATATTTACTTTTCATCCTCAATAATTCAATTATTTTCTTAAATAAAAGCAAGTTAACTATATTTTCCTACATATTCTTCTACTTCTGCATTGTATCCTAAATAAAAAGAAGACAATACAATTTAAATACAATAGATATAACCATTATTTAATCGATAAATGCTTTAAAACCTTAGAGACACATTTATTTAGTTTAAAATGCATTATAGCTGATTTTGTGTACAATTAGATAATTTATTGTATAACGAATAACTATTTTCTCTAGCAAACAAATATCATTCTGACATGCTCAAGTAATTTGTCTGTAAAAACACTGATGAAGTGTTTTTTATAAAAGTATTTTATTCTAGTACAAACAATCGTTAACACTATTTTTTATTTTATCAACTTCAAAAGAAATACTTTAAACTATTTTTTTCTTTTAAATAATATAGCAACAAATTGGAGTAGCATCAACAGAAATTAAATTTACTTTAAACTTAATTATGTAATTTATAAAGTTAAATGTGCTTAAAATTAAAATTTTAGTCTCGTGAAATGCAAATCACACCAATTTAATTCCTGAAAGTGTTGTTTTTAAAATTAATTATATGTTTTTTCTGTGAAACATTTTGTAATATATTTAAACTGACATTAAGAAAATGTAAGTCAAGGGATTTTTTTCGTTTTATTTTGTTTTTGTTAATACAATTTCGAAACTTTTTAACCGTTTTGGGCTTATTTTTAAAATTACCTACTAATTTACAGATTATTAAATTTTGAAGAAATAGAAAGAAAGAAAGAAAGAAAAAGAAAAGAAAAATCCATTGGGTCAAAAAATTAAAAAATATAAACCGTAAAAACAACAAATTGTTTAAATTCCGTTGAGTTTGATGCAAATTACATATTTAAAAACCATTTGAATATTTAAAGCACTTTTATTTTGTATTCTTACAATTATTTTATGTTATTTTATTTTTGTTTGTGCAAGCAGTTTATTTTTTTAGTTTCCTTACCGACATATATAAAACAGAAAGTATTGTTTTTGGTTCCAATTTTCGAAATTAAAATTTTGTTATAATTACACGTTTTAAGGTCCCTGAAACCGAAAAACAAACTTTTATCGTATGGTCTGTCTGTATGTCTGTGTGTATACCTTCTTGTGTATGTCTGTTATTAGAATATCCTAAGTGTGATAGGAAAAGTTCAAATTCGGTATTCTAAATCTGTTTCACATAGAGATTCATTTCGACGAGATCAAATACACGATTCGTGTATAGGGTCACCCAAAATAATTCAAATGCATTACTTCTATAGGCAAAACGTTTGGTAGGCATATTTCAACATCTCTAGGCTAAAATAAACAAAATAAATTATATTTTTATATATATTTTATACACATAAAATCATATCTTGTTTTAAATATGGTATAACATTCATTCAATATTCGTTTACAAGGCTGCCCCAAAAAAGCTAAAATATAGTGAAACTATACATGGAAATTTCTACAATTGCATTTAAGATTATTCTAGGTGTTATTACTGTAGGATTAAATACGTGCATTTAATCCTATAAAAGTACATAGTGTTGAATGTGTATAATTTATGGATTTATGGAAGACTTAAAGGACTACAAATAATTAAGTGAAAATATTCTTTTTTACTGAATGCAATTTGTGGAAGTCTTTATTATATATCGAATCCTGTCCAGAAGAAATTCTCAGGAATGAAAATTAATTCCAGATATCCATACGTTAAACAAAGTAATTTTTACGTTAAATTTTCACTGTTTATTTTTTGCATAATTACGTTTTATGGGGTGTTACAGATAGGATTTATATTCAAACGAGTGTGTTGAGTGAGGAGGCATTGCCGCCCCCTCACGCTGAGTTATTTGTCAACTATAACGTTTCCTACACATAGTTTGGATTATTTTTAACTCAAGTATTTATCGATACTCGTTATCTTACTCCTTTAATTTGCAATCTGATTTTGTAGAATGTAAATTCTGCGTAAGAAAAATCTGTGCGCGTGCTGAATTATATTTTTTCATTTTTTTTTTTTAGTCTTTTGTATCAAAATTTGAAATACTTGCCCATGTACAGATTGAAATTTCTATTATTTTAAGCAGTTTTCTTTTAACTACAAATTAGATTTCATCTTATACTCGTATTATTTTATTTATTTGTTTATATATTTTCTTGTAAACAATAACTAATATTTCAATGTTTTAGATTAAGCATTAACTATTTCTTTTTATCTTATAATTATCAAAGGAAAACTAAATTACATCTGTGCCATTAATAAAAATTAACAAATAAATACAAATTTGAATATATTAATATGAGAAAAATGAGAATAAGTTTCAGCCTCACCAAATGGTTCTGCTCTTAAAAATTAGTATGCGGAATGTTCCAGGCTTAAGCTTTCACGCTCATTAGCCTAATCGTTCGCTAAATTCAGTTTTTTTTTAATTTTAATTTTTTTTATTTGCGCGAATACGGGATGGGGTATCTAGCATGATTTTCATGTGGTCAATTACCCAGAAACCAACTATCATCACAATGTTTCATTGAATTAAGTCAATCTTTCCTTACTTCTTCTTCTTCTTCTTCTTTCTTTTTTCTTTTTTTTTTTTTTTTTTTTTTTGAGGGGAAGGGGTAACAGTTAGTATAAACCAATCAAAATTCTTAAAGTTTTTATCTTAATTATCACATTTTTAAATTTTTATTTGTTGAAATTTCCGCGCCTGAATAATTCTTGTGTAATAGAAGTTAACTTATATTCAATTCCATATTTAAAAAAACAAAATGTCAACAAATTTGTAATTGGAAAGATTATGGCAGATTTTATTATTTTTTTTTCCTTAGTTCCCGAATCATATAATGGTATAAGTAGTTTAAAATTTCCAGTTTCATCGGTAAAATGATATCTCAGTAAGCGATTGAAAGTCGTCCCTAATAATACCGTAACAAAAGTATCAATAAAGTAAACACTATATTTTGTTAATTTACTCGATTATGTAAATTGCTCAAATATAGCATAAAGCTCAAATATACACATAATGCAAATTTGTGAATCCATCTCTTCCTCTATTGTTCATAAGTAATACTGTATTAAAAATTAGCTAAAACGTACAATCTCATTCATAAAACCATTCATTACACCAAATGTGTCATAAAACGTGAAAAGAAATTTAAATATACACGCATGTGTAATTACTAATTAGAGACCATTCAAATATGAATTAAAATACAAATTATAAACATTAAAAAATAAAATAAAAAATATTTCAAACAGTTAATTTACTTAACCATTTATATCCCAAATTACTTTATTTTTGGAAAAATAGTTTGAAACTTTTATATTACGTTTCTATGCTGCCTAAGGAACATCTCATATTAAATTTAGCTTAACTATACGGAAAGCTTAAACTATAGGGACATTGAAGTTCCAATGAAATTCTGTAATAAATTTAGGCTATACTGATAAAAAAAAAATTACGGAACTTTAAAGTCCCGGTGAGCTATAAAGGGTTAAAAACGGCTGCACAATTTTTTTCCGATTCACCATAATATATATAATTCATATGTAATTGTTGTTTTCTGACCAATGATGATGTTTCACGGATTCTGGTAAAGTTGGTATTTCAGAAACGGCTTTAATGACTTTCTTGCAAATCGCTACATTTCAATTATCTTTTCAAATATGCTTTCGCTTATATTACGGGGTTAATACAGGGAAAGTTATCAGTGATCTTGGTTAGGTAGGTAGTTTTAGATCTGGGAAATTGGTATTACTAAAAATGGCTCTACTTTTTTTTTTTTTTTTTTTTTCCTGGCTATGTAAATTCTGTTTTATATGCCTTTACTCATGTATCAGATTTTCAGATTTCTTTTGAAGGAAAGTTGTTAGATTTTGAATTCGTTACGTCAATTTTATATCTTCTTACCACGTTATCTCGAAAAAGTGCATACAATATGCGTAATAGTGGGTGATGGAAGTCCAATATGGTTGTTACACATCATTGCATTTTTAAACCAGAATCGAAGATTATACTTTAATGAAGAAATACAAAACAAATAAAAAATATGCGTAATTAAATAATAATAATAATAATAATAATAATAATAATAATAATAATAAACTACTTAAATTTAAGTAAAATATTTTAAAACAATGCAATTTTTAAAATATAGAATTTTTTGTGGAAGTGGAAGAAAGGAATTTTAACTAAAAGATATCGTTTAATTTTTATTTAATTTTTCACATTACATTCCAAGAAATATCAGTAATATTTGGTGAACTGACCGTTAAATTATATGGCCAGTTCAATTCTTCGAGAAAAACTTCAGTGCCTGTATTTGTAACAATTGTTTGTAAAATTCAGAGTATCGACCGCTTCCCAGAAAAATGTCATGGCAGATACACGGGTATAAATTTAATATAACGGTTAATGACTGAGACGTTTTTAGCTGACGCTCTTGCTGCGGTGACTGACGTAATCTTTAGACGTAATCTTTTTTTTTTTTTAACAACTTAAAAAAAAAAAAAAAAAAAAAAAAAAAACCTGCACTACACAATAAAAAAAATTATACAATTACAGAAAATTTTATTATAACTAAAATTTATTATAACTAATTTTATTATAACCATTCGAGATATTATGGACCTAAAATTATTAATTATATATATATATATATATATATATATATATATATATATTAAAATCTTATACGCTGAATAATTATTATGGATTGAATTGCAATTCATACTGTTAAAAATAATGTTCAAAGTTTTACGAAGGAAAAATATAAATAAATTCTATGCATTTAGGCGATATTTTTAGAAATTAGACACTAATAAGTTTCCCCATTTTAATAAAGACAATTTAATAGTAAGCAAAACTATGAAGATGAATATACTTCACAGAAATATTTTTTTAATATCAATTTCTGCTAAATTAGTCGAAATTACCATGTTCTTTTCTATTGGTGAAATGAGGAACTTTATTCTGAAAAGTGTAGACAAAATAAAAAATTTAAGCCTTCAATCTTTAAAACTGCGAGCGAATTATTAAATTAGTTAGAGAATCAATAAATTTAAATATTAAAAAATATAATAAAACTAGGATAGGAGATAGGACAGAAGAACGTACCATTTTCTTTATTCATGGCAAATATCATTTATTAATTTCTTTGTAAAATCCCACTAAATAATTTTCAATACGTCTGCAGATCTATAAGGACAACGTTAAGAAATACAAGAAAAGATACCAGAATAAAAAAAATTTAAGACAATGGCGATACCAACTCTTCTATATGGAAGCGAGACTTGGATTACCAAAAAAAAGTGATGTAAGAGAAATAATGCAACCTTCAGAGATAAAATTTCTAAGGAGTATGAAGAATTGTTCTGTAATGGATAAAATAAGAAATGATGACATCAGGAAAGAACTAAACATTAAGTCAATAATACATAATGAATAATACAGAAATACGTAGAGAGAACATTCAGAAGGAATGTGTGCTGACCGTTTACAAAAGGCAGTCCTAAATTATTGGCTAAGGGAGAGAAGATACAGAGTAAGGCCACGTAAAACATGGATTGGGGTTGGAACAGGCTTGTAGCCTTAAGCTATGTTGAAGAAGATGATGATCATAACAACATTCCTAAAAGAATTCATTTTTGTGACATGTTGTCCCTAAACTCCAGGGTACAGATATGTGTGTGAGTGTGTGTTATTAGGAAAACTTATATTTGTTGCCCTTTATATACATATCCATATATTTGAATGCATAATAATTGTTTATTCTTTCGATAAACCAATGTAAATGTCTTAATTTTCACAATAAACTCTTTCAAAAAGAGGTTTCTTCCTTTCTTTCTTTTCTTTTCTTCTTTTTTTTTTTTTTTTTAATTTTTAATATTTAAAAAAAAAATTTTAATAATATATTTAATATATTTTTACTTTCCGAACACTACAGTGAGGAAAGTATTGTAATCATGACAAAAATCCGAATTTCAGATTTTGATGTTTCTATACGTTTCGAGGTCCCCTGAATCCGTTTTCACTATTTTTACGATGATATATGTATGTGTGTGTGTGTGTATGTGTGTGTATGCGTGTGAGTGAGTGAACACGCTAGCGTCTAAACGCTTTGCTCGAGTAAGCTGTAACTTGGTACGCATGTTGCAAGTCACCGTAGCACGAATCCTATTGATTTTGATGAATCTAGCACTTATAGTTTTTTTACAGGGCACAAAGAAAAATTCTTTATCATTATGGCCTATGGGACAAAAATCTTAAAAGTGCGATAGCATCTAAACGCCTTATTCAATTCAGCAAACAATTTATACACATATTATAGTTCAGATACTCAATCTGTATAGATTTTGGAGAATCTAGCACTTATAGTTTTTTTTTTACAGGGACACAAAGAAAAATTCGTTATCATTATGGCCTATGGGGCCAAATTTTCAAAAGTGTGATAACGTCTAAACGCCTGATTAATCTGAGAAAAAAATTTGTACACGTATTATAGGTCACAGTTGCACCAACTGTATAGATTTTGATGAATTTAGCACTTACAGTTTTTTTACAGGGACACAAAGAAATCATTATGGCCTATGGGACCAAATTTTTCCAAGTGCGAAAGCGTCTAAACGCCTTATTTAATTGAGCTGAAAATTTATATGAATATTATAAATCATTGTTGCACTAACTATAAGCATTTTGGTTAATCTAGCATATATAGGTTTTTACAGACACATAACGAAAAATTATTTATCATTATGATCGATGGGCTCAAAGTTCAATAGCGTGAAATAAAACATCGCGTAATATATAGAGAAAAATACTCAAACACTCTATTATGGTTTTCTCTCTTTTGTTTGTTTAAAAACTCCTATTTCTTTACTTTATCTACAAAACTGTTAATTACTCAATGTTCGGAAAGTCGAGTGAAATCACTCCAGATTTTTTTAATATCTTTTCACATTTTATTCTTTATCAAATCTTGCATAACTATAAAGTTATAACTTTTTTTTTATTTTCAATTGTTATTTCCTAAAAGGGAAAAAAAAATATTCATTAAAAGAAAAAATGTATTTGTACTAAATGTACTTACTTTACAGAAACATATTCATTTTACTGCTTGAAAAAGTTATGTATTTTGTTCATTTGAAGCAAATGACTTTTGGATTAAAGAAAAGCTGGAAAGTACTTAGAATCTTAATTCTGCTTAGAAAATTGCTTTTATTTTAATATTTTGAGTTCTTTATGCACTGTAGTTTTCATTCTCTATTTTATTTTCTCCTAGAATAATTGTTCTGAGATTAAGTTTAAAAAAAGTAAAGCAAATTAAAGAAATGGAAAAGAGAAATGCATATGAGCGAAAGAACAGATGGCTCATGATCGGGGATTGTTAAAGATAAATAACCAATTCAAGAAAAAATATTTTTTTTTCCTGAAAGATTTTTCAATAAATGAATATTATTATTTTACCAGAAAAACAAAATTCATAAAATTCATAAAACTCCATTTTATTTCAACATTTAAACTAGAAGCTTTTATGAAATAAAGAATATTATTTTTACAAATCATATTCAAGAAATAAACTATTATTATGATGGGGAAAAAAAAAGTTTACCGAATAATTAGTTCGATGGTTGATCCAGAAAATAAGGTTCCCATGAATTTTACAAATAGACAACATTGTTTATTATGATAGCAATGTACATCGTTGGAAAGAAGACACTTTGATCTATTTTTCGACATAATCACAATCTTTTTCTACGCATTTTTGTAGGCGATGCGTCAATTTCTGTATCCCAATGTCGTAGAATTCCGCCGCCAACCCGTTGAGGAAGCGTTATACCCTAATTTTTCAGTCAAAGCTCTTTCCACACTGTATGAACTCCCAGGAATTCGAGCAACAAGCTCACGGATGGTGATCCTCCTGCTTGGACCATCTCGACAATCGCCTCCGAAACTAACGGTCTTCCACTCCGTTCTTCATCGTGGACGTCCTTCCGACCGGCACTAAACTCCCTGCAACACTTTCGGACGTTTTGAACGGACATACACTTGTCGCCATACATATCTATGAACTGACGATGAATATCCACGGGTGGAGTCCCGTTGGCGTGCAAAAAGCGAATTACGGAACGAATCTTGTACTTGGCGGGAGCAACAATGGGCACCTCCATCTCGGATGGATTGCATATAAAGAGCTAAGATAGGAAGTACTGTATATGTATCTATTTAAAAAGAATTTAAAAATAGGTTTAGAAAAATTTTCATTTGACATAAAAATCTGGGTTAGGTCTCTGTCGCCCTTGTCGAAACCCGTTTAATTATGTACCTACATTAATTAGGAAAGCGAAGGCTGATATTAATTTTAAAAGTTTATTCAAAATTATTTAGACAATTTTCACCCGCAACAAGACTTGAAAATTAAGAATCTTGATCAAACTTTTGAAGTGGCTTACTCACATGAGCTTCAAAAAAACAAATTTGAATTACCTACGATTGTTTGTTTTAAATTAAGTTAATGATAGACATATGCATATACATTAACACAAAAAATATTATTTTGGGTATCCCTGTATATTATCGATAAACCATATAAAAAAATCACATTGTGTACTAAAACATAGTCCAATATTAAATATTCATAATAAAAGATGAAAATGACATCTAGCAATTTCCAGGTAACCCCCAATTCATCCAAATTCTTCTGGATAACCCTGTAAACGAATGATGAATGATTTCCAAACCACAATCTATCCAAAATATACTTTTACGCATGTAAAAAATTATACTCATTTCATTATGTTTAGTGAAACCTGTTGATATTACACTGTACGTAACAGACATTTTGTAATTAGACTTAACGTATGTTTAATGTCCCTGTACATGAATAATTTGCTTGATCTCAATTAAAGTTTAGTTTTCTCATTCTTATATTATTCTTGTATGATACGAGTTTAGAATACCGAGTCGGAACTTCGAGCTACTACTTGATCTTAAGATATGCTAAAACAAACACTCATTCGTACAGAGTGTCCCAGAGAATCACAGTCATACAGAACAACCGCTAAAAACTGTTTTGTGGGTTCAGGCCACATGAAAATGTGTAAATATAACAAAAACTGCATCCCAAAACAATAATTTCTCCACCATGCTTTGAGAATTACAATAATTAAGAGAAATTAAAACAAAGCTTTGTTTAATTAAATAAACTCAATACACAATACAAATTAATTAATGTTAAAATTTAGTGTACGTTGATAAAAATAAAATTCAAGTAAAAAATGAGTAAATAATAATAATAATAATAATAGTAATAATAAATAAAATATGATGCAAATTTAGGCTCATTGAACTGCAACCATTATTCTTTAAAAAAGCTGGTGCAAAATATCCCTAGCATTTGGTACTTACTAAAAATAGCTTTATTAATTATTGCAAGCTTATGCCAAATTCAAATTATATGTATATTGATTGCAAGTAAACTGTTCTAAATTGGTTATATACTTTTGAGAAATACTGAGCTTTGTTTTTAACAGTGCATATTCAGATAAATCATAAGTATTTTTCCCCAAGACTTAAAAATTTATGATTTTATTTATCACGATTTCTTTTGACTTTATATCTGTATATTCAAACTAATAACAAAATATCTTTTTTCTATATCTTTTTCTCTTTATTATTTTTATGGTATTATCTCAATTTCTATTTAAATTCATATGCATAACGTTGATTTAATTTATAGGTTAAAGATACAATTATTTGACGTATTGTATTAAACTATTTAAGCTTGCGTATTGGAGTAGTTGTCTTAAAACTTTTTATGCAGTCATACGATTTTCAGATATGATTATTTTTTTTTCAAAGTCATATATTTCAATTACTTCAGAAAAATTAATTTCTAATATTTTTTCCTAGTCACATAAAAAATAAATAAATAAATATAATTGCAGCCCGATTTCCTAATTTATCACGGTATATATTTTAGACAGCTTTAATCACAGTCATAAATTAATCAGCATATTTGAAAGGGCTAATCACTTAAAAGCGAAAACTTTAGAAGTGTCTTTTGAATTCCATGATAAATTCCGTTCATTTTTCAGGATCTTATTAAATCGTGTAAGCTATCCTTCAGTTTTTCCTTAGTAAGGCTGCATGCGATTAGAGACGTAAAAGGTAATAAATACTAATCAAATTTCAAAGATTTTGAAGCGTAAGAGCTTTAAAGCATCCATTTTCATTGACTGATTTAAAACTACTGGCATAGTGCATTTTGAACTTGATTTAATTCAGCATTTAATTACGGAGAATTTCCGAAGTTATTATTTATCTTTCGTTTACTGTTAAATAATGGTTACATGTTATTGCTATTCCGTTTAAATCTACAGTATTAGTGCTATCCAAAACTAAATTTTAAAATGTTTAATCTTCATAAAAATATTCATGAATAATTAATTAAATGTCACATTATTTCTCTCTCTCTCTCTCTGTATGAGTTTATTTATTTATTTATTTATTTGTACTCATAATAGGAAATATGTTTATGTGTTTATGTATAATTTGTATAATACAAATAAATGTATTAAAATTTATTTATTGTATTTATAACTTTACTATTACAGGTTGAGTGTTTGAAAAACAGAGTTACTATATTTTGCTGTTCATGTTTCGAAAACTAAAATGTTTTATAGATACTGAGATGCAACTATCGATATCATCATTCTTGAATAATAGAAGTCTGTTATATGTTCCATAAGTGTCCATATTGAAATGCCTGGGTAAGGTGGTACCGCAGGCAGGGGAAAATGAACCAGGAATCCGAAGTTGAGCGGGCGGAGAAGGCACTGTCGAATGCAGTGTGTACTCGAGCTTCGAGTGATGGCAATGGATTTTTTTTAGTTTTTATTCATACAGTAATATAAAAATAGTGATTCAATACTTTCCAAAGTTCATATAAATACAGTGACCAGCGAGGCAGGTATATATTAAGTATAAAAAATAAAAAATAAATAAAACTATAATATTTTAACCATTGATTGTTTTTTTTTTTTTTTCTTTTTAGGAATATTTATTAAAGTATTTATTTTTTTAATAAAAAATCGGCAAATTTAATAATCTTGAAAAATATCAACATTTATAAGCCACTAATCTTTTGTATTGAATCACCTCACAATATGATAACAGGGTTTGCTGCAACAGCTTGCTGTTGTACCATGTTACAACAGAAATTTGTAACATGGTACAACTTGTTCCATCGTATGAGTTTGTTATTTTTGTTCATTTATTAAAAAAAAAAATATATATATATATATATATATATATATATATATACATATACAAGAAATAAAACATACAGTTTATGACTTAATGCAAAGACAACATAAATAGTTATAAACATTTCTTAAATATACAGTTTAATATACCTTTAAACAAAATTTACAAAATTAGTTTTTTTTCTACTAATTTACTAAAGCGTAACACATGTACATAACTTCTCATTGGAGCACTGATGGTACTTTACGTAATAAACCGCATCATAAGATTCATATTTATTGAAAAACTCATTAAAAACGTTACAAAATATAGCCTAAAGTTCGTGTTACTTCTTACACCTTTTACAAGTAGCCCCTAGTTCCCCTATCAGTATTTATTAGAAAAGTTGAGGCGAATATTAAATTTAAAAGTTTATTCAAATTTATTGGCACAACTTTCACACGCAACTTGCTTCTTGCTTCGCAACTTGCCAATTTTGATCAAATTTTTAAAGTAGCAACATCTAATGAACTTCAAAATACCAAATTCGAATTACCTACAATTGTTTGTTTTTAGGTTATGCTGATAATAGACACCTGCTAAAGCACCTGCTAAAAATATAACTTTCATATTGAAGGCACTTTAAATCGCGATAGTATAAAAAGCAGAGCTGAAAGCTAAGCTGCATATATAATAAATTAATGGTTATTCCTTTCAGTAGTCGTCGACATGGAAAAATGTAATGAAGCATTCCTGCAATTACATTAAATAAGAAAAATATTTTCGCCTATTTTTGGGTAGTCCTGCATATTATCGATGAATTATATACAAACACATTGTGTACTTACATTTAAAACTGACTTTTAATAATTTTCAAATAAGCCCCGATTTAAATCAGTTCTTCTGGGTAGCCCTGTAAATTAAGAATGAATGACATTCATAAAATAATCTACTCAAAACATGCTTTTACGTACATAAAAAATGTACTCATTTCATTATGTTTACTGCAAGCAGTTGATGTTATGCTTTACGTAACAGACATTTCATACATAGACTTAATGCATTTGGTTTATTTTGGATGTACATATGCACAAATCATTTGCTTGATCTCAACTAAAGTTTAGTTAGCATTCCTTCATGATACAAATTTAGAATACCAAGGTTGAACATCTTGCTGCAATTGATCTTAAGATATGCTAAAAATAGGCACACAGATAGACACATAGACACGCACATTGACACACTGGTACACAGACGAACAGCTAAAAACTGGTTTTTCGAGTTCAAGGAATCCAAAAACGTGTAATTAGTTTTACCATCATGTTTTGGAAAATTGGAACAAAAAGAAACTAAAAATAATAATATAAAGCTTTACTTAATTCAGTAAAATCTTTTTACATTCACAATACATGTGAAATAATGTTTAAAATTTAGTGCACTTGTTAGTAACATAACATGTATTCTCTAAAATGCTGAACTTTATTTTTTTTTTATGTTGAAATGAGTCGTAAGCCTCTTTCTCTGAAACTTAAAAACTGTATTGATATTTTTCTTTTTGCCTTTGTATTTTTACATTCAAAAAAATAACTTTTTTTTTTTTTTTAATCAAATTATTTCTATTTCTATTTAAATATTTAAGCATACACGTTAATTTATTTTAAAAGTTACATATACAATCATTTGACATATTGTATTAAACTACTTGTTGTTGTTGTTGTTGTCTTGTCCAAGAAGTTGGTGCAAAGGAGTCAAATAGGACCGATGGTATCCAGAACAGCCGTAGCAACATCAACGACCCTTGAAGAATAGAGGAGTTGGTGCGAGGGAGCTAGATGGATACTGAAGAGCTTGGCCAATATTGCAAGACAGTCGAAAAGGTGGTCAGGAGAAAGTTGAATGTCACTACAGTGAGGGCAGTAGATATAACTTCGTTTACCATCAGGGGAAATTTTCATTCTCCTGAAGTGTTTTGTCCTTAGTCTGGCAATAGTAGATGAAATGGCACGGCTACAATTTAGGGCAGGAATAGAATTCTTCTTGATTGGCTGGGAGGAAAGTCTACGGCTGGTTATTGCGTCAACATCGGAGAGAGTTAAGCTGTTGGAAACTTGAGAACTATTTCTTGCTTCCTTGGCGAGGTTGTCAGCATGCTCATTTCCATAAATATCGACATGTGCTGGTATCCACTGCAGTATGCATGTCTTCTGGGCTGCAACAGTTTTGTTCATGAGCACAATAATGTCCTGGGTAAGTTGAGAGTTGCCCCGTAGGATGGCAGGGAGCACAGATTTAGAGTCAGAGAATAATAAGAGGCCACTAGAATTCTGGATTGCCTTGGAGTGGTAACTTTCTAAGGCTTTTATGTTGGCTGCAAGCTCGCAGGTGTAATTTGATACAATTTCACCAATAGGTAATTTGTGATGTTCAGAATCGCAATTTGCATGAGTGAAGAAGATGCCAGCGCCACCTTTGTCGAGGTCAGAGTCGGAGGAACCATCGGTAAATGCAGTAGCCAGATTTTGGGCCGAGTTCCAGAGTTCATTGATGGTGTGGATGTCCTTTTCCTTGATTATTGTGGCTGGCTCTTTTTATTGCAAGGTTGCAAAAGGTTTAGATTTACGACTACTTGCGGGGAGGGACTGATAGAAAGAAGAGGTTCTTTAATAATATCAATATCTTCGTGACGTAAGTATATTTCTCTCCTAATTTCATTGTCGAACTGTACGGTGGAAGACCGTTTTAGTCTATTTTTCCATTCCACGCCTTGAAGGTTTTGTTAGAAATATGGAGATCTGTTAGGCTTCTGATTTTGTTCGTGAATTTGACGGAGGCCAATTTTCTTCTCTTGTCTAAGAGGGTTAGACCACACTCGTTTTCTGCTTTATTGTTATTAGTTGATGAGACAGCGCCAATAATGATTAAACTATTTAAGCTTGCGTATTGGATTACTTGTCTTAAAACTTTTTATGGAGTCATATTATTTT
This sequence comes from Salticus scenicus, assembly GCA_963930645.1. Lineage (NCBI taxonomy): Eukaryota > Metazoa > Arthropoda > Arachnida > Araneae > Salticidae > Salticus > Salticus scenicus. The sequence continues at coordinate 226,099,319 of OZ005654.1, read as the reverse complement.
TATATAGAATTATGTATTTTAATTATATATTTCAATTCATTAAGTAACATTATTTTCTATTAAATTTTCCTAGTGACATAAGGATTAAAAATCAATATATTTACATTCCTATTTTTGACTTTATAACGATATATATATTATACAGCTTTAATCACAGTCATAAATTAATCAGCACATTCGAAAGGGCTAATGATTTAAAATCGAAATTCCGCGATATATTTCGTTCATTTTTCAGGATCTTGTTAAATCCTGTAAACTGCCTTCCAGTTTTTCCCGAGAAAGATTGCATGTGATTAAAAACGTAAAATATAATAAATACTAATGACTTTTTAAAGATTTCGAAATGTACAAAGAGCTTTAGTGCATCCATTTTAACAGACCGATTTAAAACTAATGTCGTAGTATATTTCAAACTTGATTTAAGTCAGCATTTAATAAAGAAGAATTTTCTAATCTGTAATTTATCTTTTGTTAATTAAAATATTTAATCCTCATAAAAATATTCAGAAATAATTAATTAAATGGCACATTATTTTCTCTCTCTCTTGCTATATATATATTTACATATATACAGAAAGAGAGAGAGAGAGATTTATAAAATGATTATTAATCATTGCAAATTTACGAAACTTGGCAGAGGATTAGATTAGTCTCTTGAAGCCTACAACTCTTTCAGATTTTTTCGAGTTTATAATTTAAATTTATTTATTTATTTATTATTTATTTATTTATTTATTTATTTATTTATTTTGTACTTCAACCATTGAGTTCTCTATTTTAGTTTCTTAAATTAAACTAAATTATTGCATTAAATTATTGTATTGATCGAAATTGAATGATATCATAGTACAAAGTATGAAACATTTTTGGTTTTAAATTAAATTTAAATTTATAACATTTAAGTTTATGTATAATTTTTATAATATAAATAATAGTAATAATTTACTTTTTATTGTACTTATAATTATGTTATTATAGTGCGAGCGTTTGAAAAACCGAGTTACTAGGTTTCACTCTTCATGATACATAAACTAAAATATTTTATAGATGTTGAGATACAAAAATCGGCTAAATCATCGTTCATGAATAATATAAGCCTGTTGTTCAATAAGTGTTCAAATTGAAGTACCTGGGTAATTCCTTACACTGAGAAAAAAATATACCGCTTTCATCTAGAAAGAATAGGTGGTCATTTTCTAAATCCCTAAACTAGAAATATAGATTTCTGAGCTATGAGTATAAGGCACTCCAATACACTGAGAAAAAATTCTATAACTGACACCTAGAATCTAAATTGTGGCTCTAGAAAAAATATGTCCATATCATACTTACAAATTTCTTATAAAAATTTTTCTAGTCCCCTTCGAAAGCGAATTCTAGAGACTTCGATTAGAATTCTTGAGCGTTTACCTATACTATCGAGGACAAACATTTGAAAATATCTCCAAATAAATGCGAATACGAGGCAGTTGTAATCTTGGTTTATGACCCAATTCTAGAAAATCAAGCGAGAATTTCTCGTAATACAAAAGATTCAGAATATTCAGAATATTGTTTCACCATCTAGAAATGTGTACACTAGAAATTCTCGAAAATTGCGTCTACTAAGTTTATTGGCGTGCCTTATGCGCATAGCTCGGAAATCTATATTTCTAGTTTAAGGATTTAGAAAATGACCATTTATTCATTCTAGATGAAGGCGGTATATATTTTTTTTTTCTCAGTGTAGCGCAAACAGTCGGAAACGGACCTGTAATCTGATATAGAGCGTGCTTAAAAGACAATGTGAAATGTATTGTATACTCGAACTTCGAGCTATTTCAAGGGATTTTTTTTTTCTTTTAATTTTAGCTTATATTCATATAGTAATTAAGAAAAAAAGTGATTCAATAGTTTCTAAAGTTTATTTTAATACAGTGATTGACAAAGAAAGTGTACATTAAATATTTAAAAAATATATATAATATTTGGCTGTGTTTCACCTAGAATATTCAGGATACTTTACTCTTTAGCAACAAGTTTAAAAATATATTAAATTAAAAATGAAATAAACACCTACAAAATAATAAATATATTAACCGTTTCTCAGGAACTCAACTTGATATTTTAAGAAAAAAAATCATGTAATCATTTATTTCTTTTACTTAATAAAATTATTTTTCACACTTTTCGTATATGTAGATCAATTAAGTACTTTCTGTTTATCCCCTCTTGCTCACGTCAAGAGAAATTAAAATAACCTTAAGAAAAATCATGTTAAAGAAATGGAACAGCTTGAGCATAAGACTTTCTTGCTAAAACTTGAAATTTAACACTAATAGCTCGTACCTCGGGCGTTTCAAGCCAAGAAATGTATTAACGTAATAACGATAGCAATTCTAATTCATCTTCAAAATGGTTACAAAAGTTTAAACATCGCCAAATGTAGGGGGCTATACTATAGCTGTACCAAAGAACTTTTAAGAAATGAATACAGTAAATTTAACTAAGGAACGCAGCAAAATTACCGCATGCTTTTATACAAAAGAACAGACAAAAAAATTCTGTTTTGTGCGGAATTTTATTTCTATTATTCAGAAAGCAAAAATAGGCTTCAATTTTTATTTTATTTACTTTTTATTTTATTTTATTTTAGTTTATTTTATTTATTTATTTGTTTATTTGTCAATGTTCTTTTTTTTTCCCAATAATTTTCACAATGACAAATTTTGTATGTGTCCACTTTTCAAAAGACATTTAATTAAAAATGGTTGTTAACTGAATATATTAAAAGGAAATATTTCATCTAATATTTCAACATGACTATAATCAAAGTAACATTTTCTACGAGAGAGCCAATAATTTCGAACTAATGAATGAATAAGTAATTTAAAGAAAGACACGATGTCATTAGTATATTCTAATGATATATAGTAAGCATGTGATGATAACATGCTCAAATGATAAATTAGAAAATTTTGATTAATTAATTATGAGTCTAAAGTGCTATCAATTACTAAATGTTTTGAAGTTTGAAATGCTTCAGCAATTATAGGTAAGATTTATACATTTGCCGTCACATAATTTTCAAATATGAGCAAACCTTTCACAAGTGTAAGTTAATAAAATAAATTCATAGAAAAAGAATAAAATTAAAATTTACACATTTGTAAAATATTCAAAATTTTTAGGCTTTAATTTAATTTTTTTTTTCATTCGTTAATTGTAACTTTAACATCATATTTGTAATTATATTCTGTTCACATAATATTATATTGAAATTTAAAATAGAAATGAACGCTCATACAAATTTCTTTTCGCTATATTAGTATTAATTCTATTACTATTAATTATTCAGAAGTCAAACTGTTTTATATTTAAGAATTATTATGAAATAAAAAGTGTTCTATCATTTGAAAATGCATAGTAAGAATCTATTTGCTATAAATATACATATATTAGTGATAATTAAATGTATCTTTCAGAATACCGTATCTCTTTTTTTTTCCATTTCGGTTAGTATTTCGTCAGAAAATAAAAATTGTTAAAATAAATAAATAAATAAATAAAAATGAATTTCATAATCACTCACTGGATTATTAAAATAATGATACTTAGTATTAAATTTCTATAGAATTTTGATTTCTGCTAAATTAGTCCAAACTAGCTTTTTTTTTCTGGAAAATATTGAACTTTATTTAAAAATAAGATGGTAGTGTAAGTGATATAATACAGTTTCTCATTATTGAATAATTACTGTAATTTTATTTTAGTTATTTTACAGCTATGTTCTAGGTAAAAATATCTATTTTAAATAAATAAACTTACAAAAAATGTTAATTCTAATAATAAATAGTCGTGGTTTAAATCTAGTATGCGATGTCTTTTAAATGTCGATTATTATTATTTTTTTTTCAGACGTGATTCGCTTATGATGATAGTTATCAACTACTTATAAAAACAGTGATTAATTATGCATGTATTTTCGTTAATGTCAGGAATTTTTTAAGGAGAATCGTACGTATATATGTTTTTCTTTAAGGTTTTCTTTTCCGGAAAAGAAGTTAATCAGGCAGTAGATAAAAATATATATATATATTCAAACATTATTAAATAATAATAAGAAGAAGAAATCAAATGACCACTATGCAATATCATAGAGATTAGCTAAGTAAATAATAATAATAATAAATAAATAAATAACATTGATCTATCATTTTTAACTTAATAATTAAAATCCTACACAGTAAAAAATGAAATAAAATAAAATAAATGGAAATAATAAATAATAAATAAATAAATAAATAAATAAATTCTGCTGTCTTATACCAGCCAGGATCTAACAAGAGTTACCGTATCGTAGGCGGCTATAATACTTCTGAGCCACAGAAGCGCAATTTGTTCGGCTTTCTCAATCCAGCTTTGATGCTAATTTTCCATACGCAAAAAAAAAAAAAAAAAAAAAAAAAAAAAGTATAACCACAACATGTGCCGCATCATATTTTGGTTGCAGAAATAAAAGTTTATTTTGCGAGACTGAGATGTAGTTTTAAACGAAATATCTGTTGTTTCAGAAAACACTTTATATATATGTATATATATTACAGTGCACCTTAAAATTTACTTTACATTATGTGTAGCTAAACCAAAGCCATAATAAATACACAGAACAATAACGGCTCAATAAATAAATAACTAAATAAATAATTATGTAAAGTCTTATTTTTGTTATATGATGTTGGATGAAAATAGATTCCCATAATTTAAGTCATCATTAAACATAATTGTACAAAATTTGATCGGAAAACAATCTTTACAAATACTTAATTATTATTATGTTGTTCCTTTTAATGAGATTATTCGAAATATATTTTGATAATATCGGGGAACTCATAATTAAATTCATAATACCTAATTTACAGAGCTGTTATTATTATTCCTAACTGATACCATTCATATTTCATAGAAATATTTATGCCCATTATCTATGAAATATGTTATCAAAACAAGAGAGCGTTTAATTCATTTTTCATAGTTATTATTCTTCATTTCATGTGCAAGCTATATGTTTTAAAAGTAATAGCAGTTTTAGAGCTATTATTCCAACATTTTCCGTGTTATTTTTATTTTTATAGTTTAACAAATTTAGATAATTTAAACTACGAAAAATGTAATCATTTTTGAAGAATTATTATCCGTAAAATAATTTAACTGTTCCATGTTCAATATAATTAGTTACGGGAAGTAATATAATCTATCTAACTGAAGTATACTTTAATGTTATTGCTTTTATGGATACAAGTATTATTTGTAATTAAATTCATAATTTACTTAAGCATCTGTAAGTAGTTTGAGTTGCAGATTATTCAATAAAATGAAAGTAAACATTGCTTGCTTAAAGAAAATACAATTCCCACCTACATGTTACATTAAGTATTTTAATTAAAATAAATGTTGGAAGTAATTAAGTTCATATTTCCGATTTTAATTAGCTTAGTTAAATACTGCTAATTACCTATAAGTAGATTTATGTAATATATATTTTATGAAAAAAAAAATAGAGTAAATATTTTTATTTAAATAAAGTGTGATATACGAATATCATTAACGGATTAATTTGGAGTTTAGAATATTTTAGTTTAACATATTTAAAAAATCTGTTTTATATGTTACATATAGAGAACTTTTCTTGTTATTTTTATTATAATTTATTTATTTAGAAATGTTTTAAATATAGTTATAATCTGTAAGTCTACCTAACCTCAAAATGTTTTGTATATAAAATATAGTACCTTAAAACTAGTGCATAAAGTTACTATTTTTTTTTATTTCTTTCTTTATTACATTTTTGAGTCAAAACATTTGAATATCTTTTAATCTATATGCATTAAACTGAAAATCCAATTTTATTTTAAATTATTATAAAATTTTAAGTTTAATTATTTAATAAATTACTTTAAGTTATTTTAATTTAATTTATTAATTATTATTTTAAGTTATTATCAAATAAAAATATATTAACATGACACGCTAAAATGTCTTACATTATGTCCTTTATTTTGCATGTAAAGATTTTATCGGATTTTTAAGAAAATATATAATACATTGAAATAAATTACAATCTATCGTAGAAAATAATTAGGGCATATTTTAATATTGTCATAGTTTTAGCGAAATATATGCATAATACTAAATTATTTTAACGAATATAAATCATAAAACCTTTTTTTTCCTTAAACAGAATAGCAAAATATCCAAATTTCTTGCCTATAATTGCGGCTGCGTATAACTTGCTAACCAGAATTTCGTGCTATTAAAAAAAAAAAAAAAAAAAAAAAAAAAAAAGAAAAAGAAAAAATCGTATAATTCGCAGCTACAGACAATTCATCAATGTAAACAGTTTTTAAAATGAAAATTGAAATTAAATCCGTATCAGTTTAAGAGTGAGATATTTTTCCCTTGTTTGAACTGAAAGCAATTTATCATTCGGAAATACAGAAAGAAATATATGAAAACGATCTAGTGTTATATATATATATATATACACTCAAATTTAAATACTCATAACGATTAGATCTACAGTTCAAAAACTAACAACTCACAAAACGAATAAATTGATAACCTAATTAAATTAATAGACTTAAAAAAATATATATATATACAAGCTAAAATAAAATTTAACAACAAGAACAGAAAAAAAAAATAATAATTCAAGAAAAGGAGGCAGGTGGCAAAGTATTTGGTATTTGGGATTAAAGGCGATTGATTATACGAGTGTCGTAGGCCTGAGTAGGGGCCTACCCTACTCAGGCTCCCCATAGAGGGCCTGAGTAGGCCCTCTATGGGGAGTCTTTCTAAGTGGTCCTAATCTGTATTCCCGCGAGTTTGGGAGAAAACCACGAAAGAAAACACCGAAGGGATTGGACGACTAGCTTGATCTGAAATCGAATCTGGTAACTCTCATGCACCAGCTTAAAGCAGAACCTCTCGGCCGCTGATGGACCTGGCAGGCGATAAGACTTGTAACTTGCCGTCTTGTTATAATATATATAATTTATTTTAATCATTTCCATGCAATTAAAATAATGCGCGTTATATTAATTATTCTTCTGAATTTGTAAATAATTCATAGTTAATTTTATGTAAATTCATTCAAAGAGGCCTACTCAGGTGTTAAAATATTAGTTTTCAGCATTTCTAGCTTGTTTTCGCATTAAAATAGCTTAAAAAGCAGTTAAAGAGCCTCATTAAGGCCAGTAATGGCTTTGGCGAAAGTTTTGTCGAGTTTTCCTCCTTGGCGACTTTTTTGCAACCTTGGCGAGAAAATCCTTATTATCGATGTACCAAATATGGAAGCTGTAAATTCGTACTGTGAATTTCCTGTTGACACCTGTTATCTAAGCTGTGTTTACTGGTGAAAGTGAAGTTGATATTTGGTTTATAGACCTTTATCCTTCTAGATTTTTCTGTAAGTAAAGTTTCCAGCCTCCACAAGATTCGCTTTTTATTCTCGGTCAACTCACGAACCCCTAGTACGCAACATTATGCTTTTTAAAAAATGTTACGCATAGAAAAAATTGAAAATTTGGTCTAAGACATTTACACGCACAATTAACAACAATAAATCCTTAACTCACGAAAAGTAAATAATAGATTAAAATGTAGAAAAATTGATCAATTTGATGAACTTACAAAATCTTTCAATTAAATAAAGTGGGTTGTAATTCACAATATTTAAAATATTACAAGAATGTTTTTTTTTTTCGTCTGAATATGTTTTGGCGTTCACATGCACTACCATTTTCTCCCCTTATTATTATTTGTAGTGATGGCAAAATCTGTTACACGAAGATTTCATAAATGCAGCGTCATTGAAGATTATATAAGTGTGTATTATAATTCTTTATAAAAGCAATGATATTTGGATGAAAACACTTATTATTGATATAATTAAAAATGGCGCAGGAAGAAATATTCGCAGATAATCCGCGACACTGTGCAATCCGCATTACAAGAAAAATTACAAAAAAGTTTTTTTTTTAAACTTATAATACAAAAATTATCAGGCGGGAATTAGGGATATTTAAATACATTAATAATATTGGGTTTCAAATTTCGAAATGCATTTTCAAAAGTATTCAATTTTAAAACATTAATTCTCATACAGTTTTATATAAATAAAGTTTTGCCCGATATAGTTTATAGGCATAAATATATATATATATATATATATGTGTGTGTGTGTATAAATCTTCCTTTTTTCCTTGCATAGAATTTTAGAATATTGCATCATGGATTTATGTTTGATAGCTTTGAATAAATCAACTGAGAATAACATTATAAATTATTCTTTAGAATTTAGGTCATTTAACGTTAGCATTTCGGTGTATTTCATTACAATAAATGTCTTACCTAAAGCAATGGGATATGTTTCAGAATAAATAAGTAATTCAGATAAAAATATCATGAATTATTAAAATCAGTAATTAATTTTTAAAAAATGCGGAATAAAGGATTGTATTAACAATTTCAGTGTATCATATTTTTAAAATCTGTTTGTATTCTACAACTAATATATATCTATAATGTTAGATTACATTTTTTAATAGAATATAAAACCTTAAATCATTTAAAACGCAACGTAATTAATTGAATATTGGGATTAGTTTTTATTCTGAATGTATTATGAAAGACTCGGGTTCGTTCTTCTTCTTTTTCTTGAAGTTTTATCCCAGTAAAAGTTTACAAATGGTACATTCTGAAAAATCAATAACAATAACAAAAGGAATAGAATCACTAAAAGATTATTGTTTAATAATAATAATAATAATAACAACAATAATAAAAACCATGACTTATGTTCATCGATTTAGGCACTAAAATTTATTATTATTATTATTATTTTATTAATAAAAGGCAGTTTTCTAAATCACCCTATGCTAAAATCATTACAATTATATATCTTCGAAAGTGCTTGTTATATAAATGAAATATTTGGAGACATATTGTTTTTATAGTTTATTTTCAGAATTGCAAATGTACTAAGAATAGGATTCAACAAGGATATATTTAGCAAAACTGTATTAAGAGTACTTTTTTTTTTATATAGGAATTTTTGCTAGTGTTCGGACACTTTTGTTACCGACTGTAAGTACAGTGAGACATTACGAATTGTACTTTTTATTCACAAATTGTACTTTTTATTCAAATCACAAGATTAATTCATTTATTCAGAGAAAATCTGATAAAAACCTAGGAGGAATTATATAAGAGTAATTGGCTTGCGGCTTATTAGAATGCAAAATAAATGAAGTTAACTGTTGTCTACTCAAAATGGCTGCCTTAATATTAGCGCTACTGTAGGAGCCATATGTAATCTACCAAACCATTAGCTGTTGCTGTGTTAATTAATAGCTTCTGCAATTACGATTTTATCTCCATGTTTATCCAGATATATAACTTTCGCTTATATCCTTTCTTTAAGATAAAAACAAAGCATGGAATAATAGTTGTGCACACGGGTTATTTGTTTTTGCGATACATTTTATAACCAATACTTCAAAAATTTCAATGCATATATTGTATTAGACGATGCAGGAAAAAATGAGATACATCCATTGTATAAACATACGAAATCTGGGAAAAATACTCAAAAAACTCCAAAATAAGTAAATATTTATCGATTCAAATTTGTTTAAATACCTCGCAATAAAAATCCGTACAATCCATTGGATCTACTTAGAATGTCAGATTTTTGGAAAAGCAAAATTTTTAATGCTGTTCTAAAAAAGTATATATATATATATATATATATATATATATATATATAATGAATTTTACTATATAAAGTAGATAGAATAAAATTTCATCAGTTTATACCTGAAGTATTTGATAATAGAAAGTTTTATACTACTTCGTTATGAACTGTGACATATTTTAAATGTGTTTTATCATTTTTAAGAAAATTTTTAAATGAAATTTCAAAAATATAAAAGTGCAGAAATTAAGAGCAGCGTAATCATGAAGTTCTCCTGTGATTTTTTTTCATTGTTAAAATGTCATAAATGAAAGTATGTTGATTAGTAAGCACTTGAAAATTTATTTCACTATTTGCATAGAACTTAATATACGGTTTAAATTTCAGCCTGAAATACGTTTCTTTGTTTGGGGTTGTAAATGCTAAATAGATTGATTTAAAAGTGTTTTAAATTGATATTTAACGAACATAGTAAACATACTTGAATGTTTGTTTTTAAATATTTACAGAAATGAATCCATTATTACAATTATTTTAAAAGTATATTCCATCTCTTGAAATAGAAAAAAAAAATCATTCTAATAAAAATAGCAACTTTCATGAAGGTCCGATTTAAAATAGCCTGTCTTAAAAAGTATGGGTTAATTTATTCCACTCCAGTAAAGATTTAAAAAATATATATATTGTAGTTTGAGCAAAGAGGTATTGTATGACGACGGATGCGAAATGTTTATTTATTTTAATGTGTTACTAAAATAATAATAATAATAAATAAATAATCAGAATTTATCCATTAACTTTATTTATAATTTTTTAGCACTAAAACTTAGCTTTTATATTATATTTTTTAAAAAATGGCAAAATTACTTATTATATTGAATATATTTTCTTTTTAGTTTTGTAACGAGTATGAAATTTTTGTGACATAGCATTTCACTAGCATCTGTCTTTGTTCAACAATTTTTAATTTTATATTCATAAACATTTTATTGTTCTTTCATCGTTAAAAAAAGTTTCACTTAAGAAAAATGTTACCATTTTTAAAATACGTTTAAAATTTTTAGTTGTTTTTAAGAGTCTTCTTATTACGTTACGTTTGCTGTCATAATTGTTTAAGTGAATTTTCATTTTGAAGCTATTGATAAATATTGCTTTATTCCACTTTGTCCGTAACATTATTTTACATTGTTTTATTATATAAGATGAGAAATGAAATGCTTTCTTCGAGGAATTCACAGTTTTTTTTTTTTTTTTTTTTTTTTTTTTTCGTTTTAACTAAAGTCCACCCATTTAGTCCAGTACATTTAAAATTTCTACGTATTCCTTTAACTCCACTATATCTACTTAAAAAAGAAAAAAAAAATCTAATTATATCTAAACAATTTTTGAAGTAATTCAAATTTTAACCTAAGTCTTAGAAAATGTTCTTTTTTTTTTTTTTAACTTTATCGAAAACATTTTACCTTGAGAAACACCAGTTTTAAATATTTCATTTTATTATTTATTCTAGAAATGCATTGAAGTTTTTTATCGTTTTAAGAACAGAATGAGGAAAGTAGCAAGGTGAAAAAGAAGAAAAAGAAATTGGAATAATTTTGTAAATTAACGCACTTGATTAACACATTTGAAAAAAAAAAAAAAAATCCAAATGTGATGAAACAAGAATATCAACTGATACCAGTAAAAAAATACGAAATTAAGATAGCTTAATTTTTTTCAGGAAGAGGTGCTTCAGAATAGGGAATTAATTGTTCGACATTTCTATCTATAGCATGTTACTTGAAGGGATATATTTAAGTAAAAATAAAAGATTCAAAGCACTAGTTTTTACATACTATTTATTAATATTTGATAAAATTCTTAACATTTATATGTTTCCTAATGCTTTAACTCTATAACATGTGCTTATAAACTTTTTTAAATTCATTCATCAAAATATCAAGTTCTTAATTTTTCACAAAAAAGGAAAAATTAAGATTTTATTCATTCTTATATCTTTATCTTTTCTGCTTAAAATATATCATTATTTTCTTGACAGAATTTTTCTGCTAATAAAATATTATAAAATAAATAATAAGCGTTTCCCTGAGTTAGAAAAATATCAGATACTTTTATTATTAGTTATATTAAGAATAAAATTATGAAATTTGATTGTTTCCAGAAACTTCATAAAGTCACGACGCACAAAATTTATTTTATATTTACATGTTACCTGCCGTACATTTTGACATTTTAACTAGTATATTAATGACTATATCGACAGCAAATGTTATTCCATGAACAATATTACCTAACAATGTTAAAACTCTATTTTGTATTTTCTGCAGCCATTTTTATACATAATGAGAATGACATGATGCTAAACAATAAAAAAAAATGTAAATAAATAAATAAATAAATTTCTAACTTCATGAATGTTTTATGAGTAGCGAAAACAATAAGTTATTCAAAAATCCCTTTGCTGTTTGAGAGATACGTATCCTGATTGATATATATTTGCATGTTTTAACGGATACTCTTTTTCTAAATGTAAACTGATAATGAGGTATTAATGGCAGCACACTTCCTCTGTAGTAATTAACTTTCGCCATTAATAAATTACGTTTATTAGAGAAAAGTTATGTATTTTTTGTACTCATGTGAATTTTTTTAATCACATTAAGAAAATAGAGATTCTAATATATAAGAAAATACATTGACATTAAGAAATATTTTATATAGTTATAAAATTTAGTAAATAATTATTTTCAAGTATTTGTGTTTTAATTCTGGAAGTATTTACAATTTACACTCATGTCCATAAATTAAGGATAATGCTAGCTGAGGCAAATAAAGGTTGAAAAGCAAAACAAACATGACTTATTCATAAAGTCCATTTATTAAACAAAAGATAAAGGACGAAAAAGGTGGTTTATATAGGATACCATTTATAAAAACTACGATTTTTGCTCCCTGAAGCAATTACAAAAAATATCTCCCTTACAAAAACTTAACATTACATCGTTGGTATGATGGTTAATACATTTTATGTCTCTCAGATGATGAAATACAGTCCTTACAACGCCTAAGAATGCTGAGTATTAAATTAGTGATCTGATCTTGGGAAAGATTACTCTACTCAGTAAGCAATGTTCTCCGAAGTTTCGGTATGCATGTAGGAGGTGGTTGACGGACTACAACTGGTCGGAAAAGCATGTCCTACACATGCTCTATCGGATTCTAGTCAAGTGAGAATGCCATTCTATGCGGGTGATACGAGGGTTGCTATTTATATTTCTGGCCTTGGCAACAGTAAGTGTTGTTAGGCGACCGCAGACGATTTTAATCGAATGTTTGATATTTTTAAACGTAAATTCAGCAGACGATTTACCATTATAGCTTTATTTGTGTTGTTGACAGTAAATTGAAAAGTTCTTCTCTTTCAAAAAATGGAATTGAATCGTGAAAATTTTCGTGCGATTATTTTTCATAACTTTCGACGTGGATTGTCAAGACAAGAGTGCTTCAATGAACTTAATTCTTTATACAGCGATAAAGCGCCATCCTACAGCACTTTAAAAAATTGGTATAACGAATTTATTTGTGGTCGATGTTCGATCCAGGACGAATCCCGTGCAGGTCGTCCAAAATCCGTTGTTGTGTCAGAAAAGATCGTGAACTGATAAAGCAAGATCGTCATGTGACATACCGTGAGATTGAGGCGTCTTTGGACATTAGTATGACTAGCATCAATAAGATATTGCATGAACATTTGAGCGTAAAAAAAAAATTTGTTCGCGTTGGATCCCGCATAATCTGACAAACGCTCAAAACAAGGCTCGTGTCGATTGGTGCAAGGAAATGTTGGAAAAATACGTTCAAGGTACATCAAAGGTTGTGTATAACATCTACACAGGTGACGAATCATGGATCTATGCATATGAGCCGGAAACAAAACAGCAATCAACTGTATGGGTCTTCCAAGGCGAGGCAAAACCAACAAAAGTTGTTCGAGGAAGAAGCACATCGAAACAAATGATTGCCTGTTTCTTCGACATTAACGGTCATGTGGCAACAGTGGCGTTAGAGCAACGCAGGACGGTCAATTCTGAATGGTACACGACCATTTGTTTGCCAGAAGTCATCGGAGAAATTCGAAAAAGGCAGAAGAACAGGCGAATCATTCTTCATCATGACAATGCGAGCTCTCACACATCGACTCAAACAAATGCATTTCTGACTGAGCGAAAGATCGAACTGATGGGTCATCCACCGTACAGCCCTGATTTGGCACCCAATGACTTCTTCTTATTCCCCCACATCAAAAATAAATTACGTGGACAACGATTTTTGACCCCCGAAGACGCGGTTGATGCATTCAAAACGCATGTTTTGGAGTTACCTCAATCGGACTGGAAAAAGTGCTTTGAAAATTGGTTCAAACGCATGCAAAAGTGTATTGATCATCATGGAGAATATTTTGAAAAACAATAAAACCAATTTCGATCCTACATATTTGTTTTTTCATTATTAGGCCAGAAATATAAATAGCAACCCTCGTAGCTTCAGAATGTAGGCATCCGTGTACAACGTTTGTACGGAGAGGACGCGCATTGTCATCCTTAATTTATGGACATGAGTGTAAATAAACGTGGTTTAAATATAATAAAATTTTCTTCATTAATAACATTTTCGGTTTATTATATTTATATGAGTAATATATATATATATATATATAACTGTGTAAAGCGTGAAAATTTTATTTTATATTCATATCATTGGTATAATGTATCCGGTTGTTATTTTATGTACACATTAAAATACAGAAATCTCAGCTTATAAGTTATTTATAAAGAACATAGCGTAGAAAAGAAAAGAGAAAATTGATAAGAAAACATATTACAATATTAGAGTTTTTAACTACTATGTAATATAGAGTTGAATAATAATTAAATATATATATATATATTTACTCTTTATGTTGTGAAAATTTTATAAACATATTTTATGTGATCTTTCTCAATCATCTTTTAATCAGCTATTGTACCGTAATAATTTTTGATTCATCCTAAATGAATTTCTTTAAAATTTATCATTGCTTACTATTATTATTAATTATTAATGCATCATGTTTTATCATTCTTGTACTAACTTAAATTTATATTATATTCCAGAAGTTTTCTAAGCTTTTATTTTTAATTTCGAATAAGGTTGATTAAATTTCCTCAATTACATAGAAGAACAATTTATTTAAAAAAGAATTTTTTCTACATAATATTGCATCATTTGAAGTAACGTAAGAAAATGCTCTACTCAAAAGAGTGCAGTCCTTAAAGATAGTCAATTAATTCTTTATACGATATTTTGTAAGGAGTAGTAATGTAGAAAATATTTATAAATTAGTGATCATTATTTTCATCTAAATACTTATATTTTAACTCTTTGTTACAAAAACAAAACTAACAATAAAAATCTAATAGAATATAATGATTTCATTACGTAACTTAATAAAAGTTGTTTCATCTAGTTTTTGTAAGAGAAAAGAAATTTACTAATTCTAAATCAAAATCCGTTTTTCGAGTTCCATATAAGAAATAAATAAAGTTTAAAAGTAGTTTTTTCATAAAGTTCTTAATTTCTCTAAAAACAAGCTGTAATTTGTTTATAAAATAAAAAATCATTATTCAATTTGGAAAAAAATATTGTTTTGCAAAACTTTTGAATTTATTATTCTTAAGTACTACCAATCTTGATTCATTTGTATTTCTTGTTTGCTATTAAATTTCAAAGCAGTTTTAATTTTACAAAATTACCTTTATTACATAAGATAACTCAAATCTACTTGACTATTAAATCTAGTAATACTTATGAAAATCAAAAATGAAACATTTTTAACAATAACGAACTATTTATTAATTTGGTCATAGTATCAATTCATATTCTGTGCAAATACTGTTTGACTTCATCGAATGCGTCGTTGGGAAAACTGACCTTTAAAAAAAAGTTCAGAAATATAATGTTGTTTACACTGTGCAATTTTTTTATATACTAAGACGAAGGCTGTATTGTCCTGTTTTTGTTGTTCGGTTTGTTTGCATTTCTGTCTGTCTGTCTGCTCTCTAACTCCCGTAAATATAAATGGAATTTTTTGAAATTGATATATGTTTTTCAAGTTTACTGTTGAATATTCTCCATTGAAAATGGAGTGAATACCTCTATTGGTTTGTATACATGGACACCCGAAAATATTCCAAAGCACAGTAATCTAGGAATGGTATTTCTATAAACCATAAATTAATACCTTTACTTTCCACAAAATCTTATAGATATTTAAATATGTTATTCAAGTTCACTATCGGATGTTCCTCATTAAAAATGGATTAAATATCACCACTGGTTAGTATGCAAGGGCACCCGAAAGTATTCCAGAACATTGCGTTCTATGAGTGGTATTTCTATAAACCAAATTTTAATAACATTACTTTACACAAACCTTAATGAAATTAAAATATGTTATTAATATGCACAAGATAGTACTTTCCATAGATTTTAACACTTTCCAACAATGGTTAAAAGTGATTATGAATACAATTAGTCTATTTGTATGCCTTTCAGTCCTTCTATATATCCGTCGTCTGATAACGTAGGCAAAAAACATTGATCGTTTTAGAACAAGCACGTACAGTTGGAAAGTGCTAATAATCAACGCGTATTGCATGACTTTTTGCTTTTGTTAAAATCATAACAAACACATGCATATCAATACATGGTTATTACCCAAAAATCTACGGGAATTTTCCAAAAATATACTCAAACAATTATCCGTGAATTGGGCTGTAGAAATGAATGTAGCAATGAACTGAGACCTCATTTTGAGCATCATATTTGAGGTTTCGTCTATTGTATAATTCGTAACTTATTATTATTATTATTATTATAGCATAAAAAGTTAATGTGGTTAATCTATCATGTTATATTTTAGCATCATGGGGGTTATGCTTTTCATAGAAAACAGTGTAGTTGTCACCGTTTATTTTATCACTCTCCATTTTCCACGTGTAATAAAGGGATACACAGCATATATATGACATAAAAGAAACATAACAAATTAAACAAATAATTCTTCACAAGGCAGATCAAAAATGGGATTTTCAAAATACCAAATGGATATATTAATAAATATTTACAAGAACTAAATGAAGCTAGCAATATAATCACACAAATAATCAAATAAATTGCCTAATGAATATTTTACTAGCATAAAACAAGTAAATATAAAACAAAATTCGTAAAATCTAATAAAAAAATATGATGAACCGATAAATTATTAATAATTAAAATATTGGAACCTTCAGATCAGGATTCGACACTTTCTTGAACACTACTATTTTTATAAAGTACTAGCAGGCTTTGCCCGCTTCGCTGGTCATTATATTGAAATGTATCCCTAAAACAGCATATCATTAATAATAATAAAATATCTAAAAAAAAAAAAACATTGGAATCCGTCAAAATCTAATTTTAAGTTGCCCAATGCCTTCGGCAGTCCCTTACCTGCTTCTTACTCCCCCTCCCTCGCGGTTACAGTTGAAAGTTTCACAAAATCTCATCAAAGTGCATATTTCGCACACCTAATTAACACCCGCACACCAAAATTCGCCTTTCTTAGGTAATTTGGACGGATTTAAGCTACAAAATGTGGTTTTTGCCCCGCCCGCCACAAGAGGAAGGGTGGGGGGGGGGGGGGGGTAAATTTCCAAAATTACTTTATATTGCATGTTGCATACACATACATAACCAACACATCAAAAAATTGAGATTATGAAATTATTTAAAGCTGAGTGATGCTTTAAAACTTTTTTTTTTTTTTTTTTTTTTTTTAATCTCTCCCCCCCGTTCTTAAAGGAGGGAATTTCGCAAAATCTCTGAGTTAGATACATATAATCGTCCCTTACATAAAAAATGTCCAACCTTAGATAATTTAGTGCAGCGTTACGCATGAATACATGTTTTTGCCCCCCATTCTCTAAAGGGCGGTAGGGTGGAATTTCATAAAATCCCTTTGTAGTGTGTGTTCAGTTCGATTTCCTCGTGTGTTGAGTACCCTTCTTCCAAAATCTTTTCCCTTCTCTCCCCCCTTAAAAATCCAAAATTCCAAAATCGCAGAAAATAATTTTTTTGTACTGAAGTCTGGTCTTTCCATCTGCAATTTCTTCACCGTTAAGTAATTTGGAGCCGAGTTAAGCCTTCTGCCCCCCAAGGAGAGAGAGGGGGGGGGTATTTTGCAAAATGCCGTCTTAGTTGGGGGTCAGGCTCCGAAATCCAACCTGGTCACTAAAATTTGTGACCCTCTTTCCCACAGAATCGTCATGGCAGTGTTGAGTCAGTGAATCATTGAGTTTACTCTTTTATATGTACAGATTTGTTTATATTTTTTATGGACTACTTGGCTTAAGGTTGTTGTCACAAAAATGGAGTCCTTGGCGAAAAATGTCCTATCTACTTCAGTATTAAAATTAAAAATATACCCAGGATTATCAACTAATAAAGCTCTTTAATACAGATCTGAATTAGCTTTCATTTTCTTATTATTTAATTTTGATAATGACGTTATGTTGGCATGTGCCTAAGCAAATTTAATATGTATTATTTTTATTATTATTATTCGCGTGAAATATTCTTTGGCAACAATTAAAAATTAAAATAAATTATTTTAAAGTTTTATTATAGAAGAAATATTTATATTATACAGAAGATTAATTAAAAATTTACATTTTTTCCGGTATAAATAGTAGCCTATGTCTTATTCCAGACTATTACCTATCTCTATACAAAATTTCATCCAGATCCGTTTAGCCGTTGTGGTGTGATTGAGTAACAAACATCCATCCAAACTTTCGCATTTATAATATTAGTATAGATTATAGTTATCATGTGCATGTGTTAGATTGAGTTATTTTGCTATCAAATTGACAAAATTTTAATTTTAAATTTCAAAACTCTGTCGTTCTTGGCGCTTATTGTATTTGGTGATCAAAAACGTAATACGAAAATATGTATGCCAGATGTATATTTTCGTAATATGCATTGTACGAAATATTGTTTCATATTATTCATTACTCTCTTAATATAAGTTGTTAAAATAACCATGATTTTTGAAAGGAATTAAATTATGTTCGCCAAATAATTCGTCGATATTTTTTTTTCTGCTAAGGATGACCGATATCAAATCTATTCCGCTGCAACATATTAGTATCTTATATCAGATACTTTATTTAGACATTTGAAAACAAATTTTACTTCAAATTATGATAGAATATTTATCATTTTCCTTTTAATTAGTATATTAGTTGGATATTTATTGTGTAAATATCATCTTTTGAAATGAAATGTTTGTGTTTTCAATCGAATATGGAAATTTGCCATTTTTTTTTTTCTTTTTTTCCCTAGAGTTTTGAAATTAAAAATTTAAATTTTGTCAATTTTACAACAAAAATAACTTAATCTAACGCATGGACATAATAATTAATACATACCTATACCTAAATATGGGGATTAAAATCGGGAAATAATTTTCTTCGATTTTTAATAATATTTTACAAAAAAATCCAATGGACGTTTAACATAGGAAATATTTTTCTTGCATCCATGAACGGCCAGTGACGGCATCACTTCGCTTGCGTATTAGCACTTTATCAATGTGTAAAAGAAATTTTTAATTAAAAATGACGTCAGTTTTTGTGAGATGCATAATTTTTTTTTATAATTTTTTATCGTTCACGTTTAGATAAATGTATTTATTTTCCTGTTGAAAAAAATAAATAAATTCGTTTTTTTTTTTTTTTTTTTGGCAACAATTAAATTATGGATAAATTTAAATGGCTAATTTTTTGCTATTATTAGCTTACAAAATTGCTATTTTATGCATAAAAATCGCAAAAAAATTTTTTTTTTCGGAATAAAAGGTAGCCAACTTTTTAAGTTAGGGTATAAGCTATCTCCATAACAAATTTTATCGAAATCCATCGAGCAGTTTTAGCGTGAAACTCAGTCAAATAAACGGACATTCACATTTATAATATATATAAGATTTTTTCAAATGTCCGTATTTTTCAAATGAAGATAACTGCTGCCATTTATTAGGTACTAATTTTTATCTGTTAAGAAATTTTGGCATTTAAAAAGAAATAACAAAACAAATGAGATATTAGTCTAAGACTCAATTTTGGTAATTAATTAATTTTATTTTATTTTATTTTATTTTATTTTATTTATTTATTTATTCATTTTTTTTTCGTCTATGGAAAAATGCCATTCTCAGAAATATTTGCATTGATCGTAAACGTAAACAAAGTGAAAATGTGCTTTTAAAAACGGTTTCTGTTTTGAAATGCACAGAAATAAATGAAGCCTTTATCAATATTAATAATAATAATAAAATAAATGTATTTATTTAATTAATTAAGGTACTTCTCTTTGCATGAAAGGGAAAATGCATGAAATTTTGTACTACAGCGGACATTAGTATGCATGTATGTACGCCTCGCGAACATGAATACCAAAAGAAACATCACTGGACACAGCTAACGCGTCAAGCATGAAACAGAAAATGCATAAAATTCTATACAGCTATTCTTTTCAAAAATAGGCCTATCATTCGTTAGACCATTTTAACTTTTACTTAAACTTAAAAATTTCACACACCACACAATTATTGAATGCTCTACCGATTTCTAAAGAACGTAGCATTTCCATAATTGCTAAAATTTTTTTCATTCCCTACCTTTATTTCACACCACTTTAAATATAGAATAGTTTTCCCTAATGCATAACTACAATGGAAAAAGAAAAAAAAACTCTTTAAAGAAAAAGCTTTATGGGAATAAAGGCGGGTCCAAGAATGCTCCGGTATAAATTAAAATATTAGCAACTGTGAATTTCTTCTTCAGGTGCAAATTTTATGCTGTGTGAAGAAATTCTTAAGTTTAAATGTTGATAGTACACCAGTTCTTTTATTCAGTATTGCCTTCTAACTTTCTCTTTTAGGAAAAACTTATGTTTTTTTAGAAGTTTTGTAATTGAAATTGACTTGGTCATCGTGTCTTCGTGTCACGCTAGTAAACAAGGCACCTTCATTTTAAAGTAAATATAAGCTATTTCGTTTGTCGCTCTTTTGCTCAGTTGGAAAGAGCGTCCCGTTAATAACACGGTGGTCGTGAGTTTGGTCCCTGGAAGGTCCAGCTTGTTAATTTTTGCAGATAATTAGTAGAAAAGGTATCAATTGATACAAGACAATTTTTCGTTGCTTACACTAAGAATTTGTTGAAAAGTTTTTTTTAAGAAACATTTTTTTATTTTTTTTTATTATTATTATTTAGATATTGGAAAACACAAAACTTTTTAGATATTAAAAAAGCACAAAATAAAATGTTTTAAGTAAAAAAATACATAAAATATATTTTTAGAAGCTTTATATATATGTATATATATATGTATATATATATGTATATATATATTATATATTGCTATTATATGAAATTGGATTTGTCATCGGCTTTTTGTAACGTTAAAGACGCTTCCATTACATATATATTAAAAAAAAAAAAAAAAAAAATGTAAGCAACTCATTGTATCTTTTAATGAATCAGCTGGTTACAGCGTTATGTTGATAATGCGAGATGTTGATAATGTTGATAATGCGTCATGTTGATAATGTTCGATCCTCGCCGGGCCGAGGTAGTATTTTTTGCAAGTAATTAATAGAAAAAGCGTCAATTGATTAAAAAAAAAAAAAAAAAATATTTCATTGTGTACACAGTATCCTAGTAATGTTTGAAGATTTTTTTTTTTAATAGCTTTTTATCTAGTAACTAAAAAGCACAAAATAAAAATTTAAATAAAAATAAATAAATAAATAAATATTTTTTTAGAAGCTTTTTATTGAAATTGTATTTCGTTATCGCGTCTTCATGTCACGCTAATAAATAAGGCACCTCAACTTTAAAGTAAATGTCAGCAGTTTTTATAGTCGCTCGTTGGCTCAGTTGGCTAGAGCGTCAAGTTGCTAATACGATGGTGGTAAGTTCCATCTACAAAGGATCGATGTGCTAAATTTTGCAGATGAAATGTGTAATAGAAAATGCGCCAATTGATAAAAGAAAAATTTTCATTGTCTACACAGTATTCTAAGAATTTTTGAAGAGTTTTTTTGAGGAAGTCTTTTTTTAGATACTAAAAAGCACAAAATATAAAGTTAAATATACATATATATATATATATATATATATATATATATATATATATATATATATATATATATATATATATATATATATGTATGTATATATATATATGTATATATTCTTTTAGACGCTTTTTATTGAAATTGGATTTTTATCATCGTGTCTTTGTGTCATCCTGAAAAAGAAGGCGCCTCCATTTTAACGTAAATTTAAACAACCTTTTTCGTCGCTTGTTAGCACGTTTGGTTAGAATGTCATAGTGATAACGCAATGCTCGTGGGTTCGATCCTCGCAAGCCGATGTGTTACTTTTTTGCAGATAATTAATAGAAATGATGTCAATTGATAAAAGAAAATCATTCGTTGTCTACACAGTGTCCTAAGGAATTTTGATAGTTTTTTAAAGAAACTACTTTTTGAGTTACTAAACGCACAAAATAAAAACTTCAGTAAAAATAAAACTAAAACTAAAAATAAATAATTAAATAAATAAAAATATAAGTAAGTAAATAAATAAATAAAAATAACACTGAAAGTTTTTTATTATTGTGGAGCCCTAAAAAGCCTAAAATTTTAATTTATCCTTGCAGAGACATGCTATAAAATCATAAAAGTTTCAACAACAAGAAAATTTTAAAGAAATATATAGATATTTAGGTTTTGCATAACATGCAAAATTTTTAATAGTCCAAACATTTTAAAAAGCATTCGAGAACAACATTTCTTTTGTATAAGTATTTGTTAAATTTTTCTAGAATGTTCTATGATTTTTCTTGATAGTTTTCTTAGACTTTTGGTTAGAGCGTCATGCTGATAACACGATGGTCCCGGGTTCGGTTCTCGAAAGACGATGTAGTACTTTTTTTTGCAGATAAATAATCGAAAAAAAAATACAATTGATAAACGAAAATATTCCGTTGTCTACAAAATATCCTAAGAAATTTTAATTAGTTTTCTTAAGAAGCTTTTTCCTTTTTTGCAACTAAAAAGCACAAAATGAAGCCCTAAAAGCATAAAATAAAATGTATTCTGTCAAGCACATACTACAAAGAAATGAAAGTTTCAACACTAAGAAAATTTTATAGAAAAATATAGGTACTTTCCTTTTGCAAGAGATGAAAAATTTTGAATGTTCAAAATATTTTAAAAAGCTTTCGAGACATTTGAGATTTCTGGCCTAATGAATGATTTTACAAAAACTAATAACTAAGAATATTGGTCTTGAAAGCTTTTTAAAATACTTTGAACATTAAAAAATTTTCATCTTTTGCAAAAGGAAAGTACCTATAGTTTTCTCTAAAATTTTCTTAGTGTTGAAACTTTCATTTCTTTGTAGTATGTATTTGCCAGAATACATTTTATTTTATGCTTTTTAGGGCTTCACAATAAAAAGCTTCTTACTTTAAAAAATGATTTTTTACTTAATTTTTTTTTTTAAATAATCTTCCTGAAAAACTACTACTAGAAACTACACATAAACAATAGAATATTTCAATGGCGTATGACTATCAGGTTATCAAAAATACGCGGAAAGCTCGTTCTTATTGTCTGATTCCGTAAGAGTCCAGAACGACGTCGTCATCGCTTAAAACGGCGCCAAAATTGGACCAATATCCCAGTTGTATCAAATGAACATTCTGTTTAATATATATATAATATATTAAACAGAAGAATAACATAATAAATCTATTCTTTTCTATAAATATATGCGTTATATAATTTATATACTACAGACTTATGTAGATCATTTATAAGAAAGTATTTAATTATTATAGAATTTTTACATAAATTATATAAATATCCTCATTTTGTAGCGGGAAAAAATATATGAATAAAGGTAATGAACTTTTTTTATTGACTGCATACTTTTATTTCTGCCCTTTTTTTCCCCAACTGATTAATAATATTGGAAGATTTTAAGATAAATTAGAACTTTATTTTGAAATGTTATTTATTAAAATAAAAAATAAAAATCTCACGATTACAGAAAAATGTGTATTAAAAATTCTTAATAATAATTTATAAAAAGATATTAAATGCCATTAAACTGAAAATTCATTAAATGAGGAAAAAAAAACTGTCACTTTGTTTATGCTGTTTTTAAATTGAAAATAATTGCTTTTACTTAATTAAAACTTAAGCATGAAGCGAATAAGCTATTTTTAAATAAAGAAATTATTTTAACTTGACTTTTATTAAAATTTTATTTGTTTAATATTTACTTAACTAAAGGATAAGTTTACTTTTCTTTTATTTAATCAAAATTTAATTAAATGATATTGCGTTATAATTTTTAAACAGAGTTTGCAGACAAAATCAAACATTGATAACATTAAAAAAAAGTCATAAATTTTATATTTTTAAAACTTGAGTTTACATATTTGAGAAATTTTCATTAGAAATAATTTCAAACAAATTACAAAAATGTAATTGTTGCTAAGTATTTTCTACACAAGAATTAAAAATCCTTGAAACTTGTCTTGATAGTCATCTACTTTTCTATAGATTTTAGAATTTTTCATTGTAAATTGTAAGTTATTCAATTAAAAAAATGTACTTTATTTGAAAACTTCATTAACAATAAGTCACTTGCGTTGAATTTTAATTATTTAAATGAATAAAATCTTTTTGTAAAAAAAGAGAACCGACTCCAAAAAGGAACTACTATTCAAACAACTAAAAAGGAAAGAAAATTGGCAGAAAATGGAACTGTAAATTGCGCCTAAAAGTATAAAATAATTTCCTTCGCCAAACAACCTATAACACTACAATTAATCATAACTTTTGAAGTCGGCGCAAAATTATATAAAATGTAATTAGTTTTTAAAGGTTTGTTTTTAGATCGATAGCAACAAATGCTGTTGTTTCGAATGATCCATTTTATTTTCCTTTATTATTTTATCACTGTATACTATATTGTACGATGTGTTTTTTCATATTCTTGATTACTCTCTTGATATACCTTATCAAAATAATCATGGTATCCCAAAGAAATTAACTATGTTTGCCAGATAATTTTGCGATTTTTCTTTCACCGAGGACGTCAGATATCTGCATCTTCACCAACTTTTGCGGCTTACGAAATCTTATTTGTTTTCTTGAATCAAAGTAGTTTTCGGCTGCGTTTTGCAGGTAACAATGTGAGATGTGTATTTTGAATAGGATTTGAGTTTTGTATTGAATAAAGGTATCAATTTTGATTTAAATTTGCGCCGACTTCAAAAGTTATGATTAATTGTAGTGTTATAGGTTGTTTGGCGAAGGAAATTATTTTATACTTTTAGGCGCAATTTACAGTTCCATTTTCTGCCAATTTTCTTTCCTTTTTAGTTGTTTGAATAGTAGTTCCTTTTTGGAGTCGGTTCTATTTTTTTACAAAAAGATTTTATTTTTCTCTTTTCAGTGAAAACTTATTCATATAGCAGAACATCAGAAGACGTTCGACGGAAGTTTCACAAATCACAACTTCCAACAAAAGTGAAATTACTTAAAAAATGGTTTATGTCACTGAAAAATACATGAAATGCACCCAATGTAAACAAAAATGTTACATCTTCATCTAGAAAGTTCTGGACTCGAGAGACAGTTGTGCCAGTTTTATTCTAGTCAAATTATTTTTAAGTTGATTTTTCTCAAATGCTGCATTTTTAAGTTGTGTCACTTTTCTTGCCTTTATCGAATATGAGCAAAAAATTATCTATTGAACGAACATACGTTAAATAAAAAAGTCTTTAGAAATGTAAAGAACGGATACGCAGTATAAGTAACCAAAAATTCTGTTAGGCATATATATTGAACTTTACAGTGAATACGTGCCACCCGCTATCATTCAAGTGTGCATAAAATAGGAAATTGTGAATAAACAAATGCACGTTTTAAGCGTTCTGTTTTTAGCATTAATGTCTAAACTATTTTTTCGTACTAAATCGAAGATGCTCTGCAATTTTATAATTCACTTTTTCCCCCTGTCTTGAACCGTTTTCGAGATAGGAACGCTAACTCCACTGTTTTCCACCAGGTGGCGCTTTAGGCGGTTGAATCGCGTAGCACATGTCCACTTTACTATACCTACATATCACATTTATGACTATAGCTGCAGCTGTTCAGCAGTTAAAAGTGTCGGGACTGACTTTTTTGGGCACCCTGTATTTTCTTTTGATCTTAAAGTTATTACAATGGGACCTATTCCAGACGAAGAACTTTACAATAAAACAAAAAGTATCAAAATCGGATCATCCGTTCAGAAGTTATGAGCTAACAAACAAAAACAAAAAAACATAGGCTTTGAATTGAGAACCTCCTCCTTTTTGAAGTCGGTGAATTAGAGCATCTCTTACGAAGTTATAAGCTTACAAACACCAACAACAACACATAGCTCGAATTAAGAACACCCTCCTTTCTGAAGTTGGTTGAAAACGACTTTGCGCTAATCGATGTGACCGCTTACAGTAACAGAACTTTGAACCACAGAGTATACGTGTCATCCGCTACGCTGTAAAGTGTGCAACGTAGTTCAAGTGTGCACAGTGTAAGAAATTCCGAAAAAACAACTGCACGTTTTAAGCGTTCTATTTTTAGCAATAATATCTAAAAACTGTCTTTTCGTAGTAAATCGATGAGGCTCTACAACTTCGTAATTAACTTTTTGAGATAGGAGCGCTAATTCTGCTGTTTTTCACAAGATGGCGCTTTGTTTTCTTTAGATTGTAAAGATATTATAATGGGACCTACTTCAGACCAAGATTTTTACAACAAAACAAAAAAGTGTCAAGTAACCGTATTTTGAACTATATAGCGTATGTCTCACCAGCTACACTACAACTTGAGCAATGTAGCTCAAGTGTGTATAGTGTAAGAAATTGAGAACAAAAAAATTGCACATTTTTAGCCTTGTATTTTTAGCATCAATGTCAAAACTATCTTTTCGTACTAAATCGATGATTCTCTGCAATTTTATAATTCACTTTTTCCCCCCTGTCTTGAACCGTTTCCGAGATAGGAACGTTAGCATGAATGTCTAAACTACCTTTTTGTACTAAATAGGTGATACTCTTCAGCTTTGTAATTCGCTTTTTCTATAGAACCGTTTTCGAGATAGGAACATTCGCCTTTTTCCACCAGGTGGCGCTGCAAGCGGTTTAACCTTGTACTGTATGGCTACTTTGCTATACTTACGTACCATTTTTATCACTATAGCTGCAGTCGTTTAGCAGTTAAAAGAGTTGGGACTGATTTTTTGGGCACCCTGTATTTTCTTTAGATCCTAAAGATATTACAATGGGACCTATTTCAGACCAAGACCTTTTCAACAAAACAAAAAGTATCAAAATCGGACCATCCGTTCAGAAGTTATGAGCTAACAAACATAAAAAAAACATACGGTTTGAATTGAGAACCTTCCTTCTTTTTTTGAAGTCGGTTAAAAATTAATTAGTGTAAGTAAAAATAATACTAATGAAAGTAACATTTTATCCTAATTATAACTTTATTCTTCAAAATCTATCTTAAATAAGTTCATTGTTTTGGAATAAATAATTTTTGTTCCATAGGAAAGTATTTCTTCTTACGTTAAACATTAAAATTAATTAAAAGTATTTTAAGTATTTTAAACATCATAAGTGTACAAAAAGTTGTGAAAGTGAATTTCGAAACGTATACCTATTAATATTTTGGAAAAATCTTTTGCTGTTGAATGTATAATATTAATAAAATAAAATATAAACATTAATTTCATTTTTAAAATGCATAAGCTTTATTTAAAAAAAGAATTGCTATTACATTCTTAAAAATACTAAAACAGAAAATATAATTTCTATAATTATTTTATTTACACTCTTTTTAACAAACAAAATGTAATTCGAAAAAAAAAAAAAAAAAAAAAAAACGCAATAAAGGGATTAGGCACATTTGTCCGATGACTTAGTTCCGGACGCTTTTTGCCCGGCAGTGCATTTGTCTGATATCTTTGACTGCCGACGTTTTCGCTCGTCAGCGTACTGTTACACTCGACAAATAATTTTGCCCGATAATTCATTTTGTTTTGTTTTATTCATTTATTTATTTAGGACGGTCTAAAAAATTTCAGAATCCATCTTAATAAATAAATATGTATTATAATGCACATAAAATTGCAAAATCGAAAAAAAATAAAAAATCTTATATATATTATAAATGTGAATGTCCGTTTATTTGACTGAGTTTCACGCTAAAACTGCTCGATGGATTTCGATAAAATTTGTTATGGAGATAGCTTATACCCTAACTTAGAAAGTTGGCTGCCTTTTATTCGGAAAAAAAACTTTTTTTTTTGTTATTTTTATGCATAAAATAGCAATTTTGTAAGCTAATAATAGCAAAAAATTAGCCATTTAAATTTTAACCATAATTTAATTGTTGCCAAAATTAAAATTAATTATCCATAATTTAATTGTTGTCGAGTTTATTTTTTTTTTTTTCCAACAGGAAAATAAATACATTTATCTAAACGTGAACAATAAAAAATAAAATAAATAAATAAATTATGCATCTCACAAAAATTGACGTCATTTTAAATTTTAAATTTCTTTTACAAAGTGCTAATATAGTTTACGATGCTAATGTGTGTTGTACTAAAATCAGTTTTATTTATAGATCCTCCTGGGTGATTTTTTAAATTGTTGCGTTGAAGTACACCGAACATTTTTCGCCAAGAGGTATAATTTAGCAACAGCGATTTTAATCTAGGTAGTTCACGATAATGTTTAGTTATTTATTTATTTTTTTATATACCATTCACTACGCTAATTTAACATACAAATAAATGAGCTGCTGTGTGTGACTCCACTTGCACGCTGTCGGGCAGAAATATTTGATTAATTCAAATTAATATTCAAATAACTAAATAAAGATATGTTTAATAGAAAGCATAGTCTTGGAGACAAACTTGGCGAGTGGGCGACCAAATTTGGTGAAAAATGATAGTTTAGGGTTCCCGATGTTTCGAAGCTCTCCGACACACGGGAACGTAGACCTTGAGCTTACCAAGGCATTCTCGATGGAGTCATCTCCAAGCCCTATCGCCAAAAGTTATAAGTAGGTGTGAGTTGATTTTTGCGAAAGAGCATGTAGTCACTACGATCCAGAGTTATTCAGAGACCTATACTGAATCATTGCACTTTAGGGATTGAGCTCTAAGCAACTGGACATTTTTCGTGAGTGAGTGAAAACTTTTGCTCTGGTGTAGTTGATGTTATTTGCTTTACTCCTGTAGAACAAGTGACTATTTTTTAGACTGTCCCAGAACATTTATCGAATAATGACTTATACTGTACGAGTAACAGCTTCAACTGTTTCCAGAATATTCGAAGAATTAACACCAGCTATTGGACTGTTTTTGAAAATATTTGTTTTAATAATAGTTTTTTTTTTTGTACAGATTCGAGAAGTTCAAAAAATGTTTGATATTGCCAAGGAGGTCCCATACTAAAGCTGTGACGAAAATATTCGCCAATCGAAATATATTCAGTTACAAAGAAATCATTTAAATATAGTGTCCAGCGAAGCGGGCAAAGCCTGCTAGTAAAAAATAAAATAAAATAAAATTCTCCAAATGAATACGAGTTAGTAATTATTCGTAATAATTTATTTTTATATTACTATTCTTTTTATTACTATTCTTTAAATCTAAATTGGGACTTTTTAACTCATCCTTGAATCTTTACTCCTTCCTTAATGCATAATTTCGACAGACTTTCTTCATCAAATATAAAACATAGAAAAATGTTTTACTATTTCTTATCAAGATAATAGATTTTTTAAATTTCTTTTAAAGTTGCATTTTTTGGAAGTACTTAAAAAATATTTGTATTCTTCTCGCTCAGTATAGTTGCAGAATGTTTTCTATGATGGTATGAGTTCAGTTCCACTATACCTATTCTGTATGGGGGCCGAATGGGACGCGCTGACCCCTCAGGCAGCGCTCCTACGCTCGTCAGCTGACCTCACCTCCCAGTGGTGGCCCCTGGATAAGCCGCTACGGCGGTGAACTAACGAGGTTCAGCATGGACGAGAGCGATTGAGAGCAATTGCAGGATGTCTTTTGGAGGGACAGCGGTTGTGCCAAACTGGCCAGATTGTTTTCCCTGTCCCCCACTCGCCCAATAATTCACTCAGACACATTGCAGGTGCTGGAAAGGTCTTTTGGTGTGGCGTAAAGGTGACTCTCTCTGGGTTGTGGGCCTTGCTGAGTCGATACACCCAGCCATGTTGCAGGTGCTGGAAAGGTCTGGCATGAGCGCGTACAGGTGTGGATGTTGGTTTCTTCCGTCTTGCTCCCGGAGATACACTAAGACACGTTGCAGGTGCTTGAAAGGTCTCCTGGCGTGGCGTATATGTGTCCCTGTCTGGGATGTGAGCGTTGATTCCTTCGCCCCTTTCCTCAGCAATTCACTCAGACACGTAGCAAGTGCTTGAAAGGTCTCTTGGTGTGGCGTATAGGTGACTCAATCTGGAGTGGGGAGCTTGCTCTTTTTGAGAGCTCTTGTTGGGCTGATACACCCAGCCATGTTGCAGGTGCTTGAAAGGTCTCCTGGCATGTGCGTAAAGGTGTTGATGCAGAGTGGCGATTACAGTGCTACTTTGGCACGACTGTGAGCTGAGGTTGGAAAGAATCGTCTCGAAGAAGATCAGCTTCGCGTTCCAAATCGAGGCGGTAGAAAGTGCGCCACTCTCGGCATCCCAAAGAAGGGCATCCCGGCGGATTCGAACGCAAACTACAGTGGGGTGAAGGAACTTGCTCCTACATGGTTGTACCGAAGGTATATCCTCCGCCAACCTAAGGTATGTACGCTCTACTGGTGCACATGCATCCCGCAATAGCGGTTGAAGATGCAAACTAGTGGATGTCTCTAGAAATAGGGTTTTTGCCTCACCGACAGAGGATTTTTCCCTAGCTGATACTAAACCAGCGCAATCCTACCTTCCAAGTATCCATTTTGGTGATATCCGCTAGCTGGAATGTAAGCGGACAACGCATGGGCGTGTGTTGTGGCGTCTAAAAGACATGGTTTGAGTTTCCTGGCACTTGGTGCTCATATGAGGTATTATTCCCGAGCAAATCGGGCATGTCCTGGTGTCCTGAGTGGGGTCTGTCATGTGGCAGTGGAAGCCAGTTTATTTAAAGGAGAAGAGTGTGCATCCTGCCCAGTTGGCATAGCTCGACTGTTGCAGTTGAACGCCGTAGGGAGCACGGCTATGTGGATGGTCGAGCACCGTCCTCAGAAGGTAAACTGGTCCTTCTGGCCGTCAAACCGTGGAACAGCCGGGACCCGAGGCAGACGGGCCTGCTGTTGACCAACCTAGGTTGGTCTGATGGGTTGACGTAAGCTTTGGAAGTCTAAGGTGTCCATATCTGGGCTGGTACTTGCTGTCGTGTGATGGGTTTCTGCTGTCGTGATGACGGGGATTTCTCCTTCGGGGACTACAAATTATTGGACCGTATGGGCTCCCAAGTGAGCCTGGGTCGGTTGGCGGTTGCGGCGCAAGCGTCGGTACTCATACCCATTCTGTATTTCGATAATGATTAACTTTTTATTTAGTACCATGAATTTCTGTATTTAGTACGTTCATCCGTAAAGTTTACTAAATAAAAATATTTTGGTAAGTACTAATGACTAAATAAAAGTACTAATAAAAGTGCTAATGACTTAATAAATTAGTGATTATTACCAAATGACTAATTTTCTGCTTTAAAACGTATTCACATAAATATCGAGTTCCATAATACAGATAGACAATCTTTGGGTATAAAGTTAAAGTATCATTGTGAGCTTTATTTTAATGACTATATAAATTACTCTAGTTTTATGTTGACTTAAAATCTGATTTTATATAAAATTTTGTGAACTTGTTAAATTTTATATTGCATGTGTTTTCACTGTTTTAAAAAATAAAGCCAACAATTTCGCAAAAATATAGCAATGACTAAAACCTTTTGAGATATTTTAAAGAAATTATCGTAATTTTTGTTTATACATTTAACTGATTTTACTAAAAAAAATTACTTTTATATAAAAACTTTAATTCACTTATCTTAAATCTCTAAAATCAGCAGTAGTCTGTATACTTTTTAAGTCTAATCTAAATTTTTCAGTGCACGATGACATTCAGTTTTGTTTATTTATCGGTAGTCATCATATTATATTAAATATTTTTATATTCTGGAAATATAAAACATAAACAATAAATTCCACTCTGTACATGATAGTTTTTAAAAAGCATGAAATAATGTAATTACACTATAATAAGATAAAATCTTTTCTTTTAATGCACGTATTTTAAGAAGATAAGAAATAACAAAATAAATACATCAAGAACTTCGATATACACAAACGCAGTAGCAAATGAAAGGGAAATTAAACATAGATTTTATTTATTATTACGCATGCCCTGAAATCCTTTTTTTTTTTTTTTTTTTCCAACTTTCTCAACTAACTCCTATAAGGGATATTGTCACCTCTAACTTGGCACCACCAATGGCTGTATTCACCATTGTCTTCGACTCCTGGTTCAACTCAAAATCTTGAAAAGCGTCTAAAGGCAGTGTACAGCTTTCCAGCAAAATTTGGCACGCTGTTTTTGCCATTTAGCGTCAAGGATTTCATATAATATTTGATTGGTTATTTTCACGTAAAAAATGTGAAAATATCTAAACCGCTAGATGGCAGAAACAACGCGTCAAAATTTGTTGAAAGTTTCACCCCGCTTTTATGCGCTTTTCAAATTTTTGTGTTCAACGTTATTGGTGAATAACACCCTAAAGATTTCATATAAAAGCTTATATTTCCATTTAATGATAATAAACTGAATAATGATATTTAGTTTTCTTCTTCTTTTTTTAATGAAACATATATTCGGGATATAATTCTGTTGTTTTATGATGTATTTTTTACAGATTTGAAATCTTTAAAATGCGTTTTATGAGTTTGCATTTTTTCATGAATTCATGATCTCCAAAATGTTGAAACTAGTACAGATATTTAAGAAAAGACATCATATTTTTTTGGTATGTGCAATAGTGTCTATTTAAAAGAATTTCTGGCAAATTTCGCAATATCTTTGAAAAAAAATATTTATAATAAAAATCTAATAAAAATCATGCTGAGAACACGCAATTTAAAAATTTCAAATCTGGGGAAAAAAAAAGAAAAAATCTGTCAAAAATCACAAGAATTGATTCCTGAATATATATTTTATTGAACATAACTTATATAGTGAAATTTATAATTATTAAATGGAAATATAAATTTTTATATGAAACCATAAGTGGTGTCAAATCAAAGGTTCCAAGTTCCCTTAAGTCTAAAATACATATATATATATATATTTAGCTGAAATAGAATATAGGTTTTAATAAAGAGTCATTGTTAACATTCGTGACATTAATATTTATTTATTTATTTATTTATTTCTGATGTATGTTTGTTCGATAAAAAGCCTTGTTTTTTTTCCCCTTGTTATGAAAACCGTAAAATACGAAAATCTTACGAAGCTTTTAATTTATAGAATATTTGTCTTAAATTATGTTCATATTTAATGGTATTTGTGGTACCATCATGAATGATATTTTTTAATTGACCGACATCTTCATGATGAAAATATCCCTCATAATTTTATATTCGTCTCCCATGTTAAGAAATAACATACGGAGGTTTAAAATTGTAGTTCTAAACAGTTATAGAGTTCTTTCCTGTATCATAAGTGATATTTTAAAACTGATCCGAGAACATTACGACCATTTGTTTTCGAGATATTGTCTGCACAGACTAACGATTTGACTAATGAGTTAAATAACTAAAAAACACATTATCTGACAGAAGGTACAACATTGATTTTGTGCTTTACAGATATCTCACACCTCAACACTTACAAAAAATCGATACTGGAAAAAAAAAAGTTATTTGTTGTGAAATAGTAGTTCAAAACTCGTTAAGAATTTATAATTTATTCTAAATGTGTAAAACAATTCTCTTTTAAATAAATTTGTATATAAAAATTTCTATAAAAATTCATGTTTATATCATTTAAGAAAGGTTGTTTTTAAGCAAATTACCTTATTCCCAATTAACCCTTAACGCTTGGCATATTGTCCTATTTTGAACAGTAAGACACGCCTTTTGGTGTTCCTTTAAAACGTCACACGTATAGTTTCCAACTTACTACTTTTTGGCTACCGAAAAATTGTAAGAATTTTTTTTATTTTACTTCATCATTAAATGAAATAAATCTTTCTGTTAAGATTTTCCGGTAGCTGAGAGGTAGCCTATAGTTACACGTTTTAGAAAAATAACATTTAATTTGCAGAGGAACACTTTAAGGCGTGGCTCGATTTTTTAATGCCCCCTCAGAAGGGACATACGAGCGATAAGGGAAGGGTCGTACTCTCCTCCCTTTTTTCAGGACACTCTCATGAATGAGAAGTTTTCTATTGTTACCACTATATATATAATATATTCTTTTCCCTGTATAAGGAAGGCACATTGCTATAAAAAAAAACCAGAAGTATTTCTATATGAAATTAGTGGTGGGAAAAATTGCGAAAATTTCTTATCTCTGAAAGTGTCTCGAAAAAAGGGCGGAGAGTTTGACCCCTGTAAGGGTTAAATAAAGACATTGTGATAAAACGTTGTCTCCTAGAGAACAAATTTTTTAAGCGATTTTTCAATTTGTGTATACGCATACGTATTGATTTTAAAAAATAAAAATTCGAATGTATATTTAATCTATTTTTAATAATTAATCTGTAAATTTTGTACAGCGTTAAGTAGCGCACTCCTTTTCTTTTTTCTTCTATTTGTAAGATAAACAATTTAAACATTATCAAAAAGTAAACTCGAAATGAAGAAAAGAAAATACCAATGTTTGTTTTTAAGGAAACTCTACAGTTTAATGTCGAAAGAGAGTTGTAGTTCATTATATTGATTTCCGTTTTTCGTGCTTAGAAAGAAATTGGTTTACTTTACAGTAGAAAGATCAAAGGAAAGATCAACGAAGATAACAACTTACTTTAGTTTTAAAACGCATCAAATATATATACATATATATATATATGTAGTTTTGGAAAGTGATGTAAACTTTGTAGATTCTATATTGTTATAATATATACTGCGATTTTTAATAATAGTTTTTCTTTGTATAGATATATACTCACGATGCTGCAATTATAAATTTTACGAAACACTAAAATATACAAATATGGTTTTCAGAAAAATATGGTTTTTAAAGGTATTAAAAATTATGGTTTTTAGAAAAATATTATCTTATAAGGAATACGTTGTTTTACTTGCTACATGAAATTTACTTGTTGACAAAGCATTTTCTGATGCAAGCCGCAATTTAAATTTTCATTATTATATATTTAAGGCTGAAGTATATTTCTGTACCTTGGAGGTAAAGGACACCCTGTCCATTTCTTTTGTGAAAAGAGTTATCACCAAAATATATTATTATTATTATTATTTCCAATGGCGCGGCACTTTTTTTGCGACTTAGCATAGGCCGGGGGGTCGCCAAAATTGATGACCATTTGTGAAGGAGCACCCAATGTACGGTCATCGCTACCCCTAACAGGGACAACACATCCATGGCTATTCCGGGATTTGAACCTAGGCCCAGCCGTGTAGGAGTCAGGGACGCTAACCACTCTTGGCTGCCCAAAATGTATTATTAAAAACAATATTTCCATTTAGTGCATCATGTTATTAATATTGCGTTAAAACATCATAATACGCTTACTGGTAGTTGCTAAGTAACATGCAAAAAAGTTGTTTAAAAAAAAAAGAATAATAATAATAGTGAAATGTTTGCTAAAAAAATTACATTTTTGGGCATGGTTTCTTTTACCTCCGGGATACAGAATTTATTAATACGATACGTCTGTTGTAATGAAATTAAACAGAAACTTTTTTAAATATTTGAAGAAAAATAAAAATCCAAGTATGTTTTTAATGTATATATATTGGTAAAAGAATAGTATTTACAATTATAAATGATGAAATGTAATAATTTATTCATGTCTGATAGTGAATGTTTGTGTAGGAAAAAATTACGTACGCAAAAAATTAAAATTTAATAACAATTTAATTCATTAATAATCATAGTATAAAAATAAGAATAAAATTAAGTGTAAAAATAAAAATAAAAATAGATTTATAAATGGAATAGTATTGTATTACATGCATAAAAATGACTAATGGGATGAATACGGGAAATACTTGGGCACCTGATTTGACATTAGAGTCGAAAGACAGATCAAAATTATTAACATAAAATAATAAATTTTACGAGTTTGTTTCTGTGTAATCCTTCCTCCCACTGGAAAAGAGGAGGAGATTGGTGTGTTTTGGTGTTTGTGAATAAGGCCGATTGACTGCCCTAGAGTCCTAGGCCTGAGGAGGGGGATGCCTTCCATTGAAGTCTTTCTAAGGAGTACTTTCCCGTATTTACGTAACTTTCGAAGAAAATCACAGATAACTCCGAACGGCTAGGCCGAAATTGGGAATGAAAATGTTAACTGCAGTGATAAATTGCTACAGCAATTCATAAAAGTATATTTACAAATCTATTAGCACGACTGCTGTTACATTATGAAACTCTTCATATGGGTGTCTGGGAATAAAGCTGATTGACTGCTCTAGGGTCTGAAGTTTGAGGGAGGGGGGGTGCTTTTCATGGAGGTTTTCTAAGGAGTCCTATCCCGCATTTAAGCAAGTTTTTGAGAAAACCACAGAAAACTTCGAACGGTTAGGCCGACGAGCGCGACCTGAGATCGAACCCGGCACCTCCAATTTAGAACAGAGAACCGCTCGGCCGCTAGTGGGGAAAAAAGTGGAGGAGAAAAAAGTGTGAATTAAGAGAAGTTAGATATTGGAAGCGATCTTCGAGATAATGAAATGGGTGAAGTGATTATTCCATAGGAGGTAAAGAAATATAAGATGTTTTTGAAAAAAAGAATAGTTATAAAGCGTATGAATAAAATAAAAAAGGATAATAAAAAAAAGAGAAAAATCAAGAAATAAAAGAGCAGCAGCAGAATTCGAGAGTCCAATAGCATCAGTGGCAAGTTTTTTTTTTTTTTAACCATGATGATAGTCAAAATGTATGCTCCAGAACTGAAAGACTGATATTCTTAACTAAATACCTTACGCCGAAGAAGCAAGCGATAAAACTATGAATGTTTCGGTGAGAGAATTTCATTTATCCTCCTATTTTAATCCCTGTTCATCTTTTTTATCATAATTTTTCTCATAAATTCATTTGGTAAAATAAATTTATATTAAATTGTCGAAAGTTCAATATTTGAGCACAAAATTACAGTTTATAAAAACTATTAAGTTGTCATAAATTATACCTCATAATTAATACCTTATAATATTTTTTAATACTTTATAATATTAGTGAGTGGAATATATATTGGAAAAAAATATTTACTGCTACAGTGATTTTTTAATGCTAATGAATTATATTGTCTAAATTCTTATAATATTTTCTATTTAAAACAAAACAAATTAATTCTTTGAAACAGAACTTTGTTCTGTTGTTGACTATAATATTATATGTGTTTAGTGTGTTTGGTGTATATAGTGTGTTTGGTGTTCGTGAATAAGGCCGATCGACTGCACTAGGGTCCTAGGCGTGAGAAAAGGAGTGCCTTCCGTAGAGGTTTTTACTTATATATGATGTGGAGTATTTCTATGTCTAGAGTTTTCAACCTTTCTAATTTAAAGAGCAATGAATTAGAGTTAAAGTTCATAGAAAAAAGTGTGACCTTATAGAAAAAGTATATATTCTTATTAAAATAAATTTATCTTTTAAATTCCTCTGTTAAAATCCAATATAAAAAAAAAAAAAAAAAAAAAAAAACTTGGGATATGGGTGTTTATTTCTGGAATTAATTAAATTAACTTGTAAAACGCAATATTTTATGTTTGAGAAATTATAGTTTTTCTCTCTAACAATGTCTGTGAATCTACGTACCTATCTGTAGAAAAAATCATCTATGTAAAAACTAATATTGAATGATGAGGACAATAAAAACTTAAACAACACCATGAATTAAAAAAAATCTCAAGAAAAGAATTTTGCGTGTGTTTTCTTTTATCCTTTTTTCAAGTTTATATTGTTCGCTTATAAAAATTATCATTCATTACATACATAGCTCAGTGTTTGAGATGTATCTAAAATACGCGGTGACACACTATGCATATATTATATTTTATATTTATTTTATTGACAGTCACGAAGAGGCCATTGACCACCATGCAACGGTTTGGAAGGATTTTAAGCCTTCCGAATGATATCCATGACACTCAGAGTGTTGAACATGATTTCAAGGCCTCGCAGGAGAGGCACCTTTAATGTTACCAAATCACAAAATCCATCGTCATTGCACTTTTAATATCGTTTTATAGGATTTGCGATATTGTATAAAGTTTTTAAAGATTAAAAACTTTATTAAAAGTGATATAATGTTGCTGAGAATTTAGTAGGAAAGCTGCAACACACACAAATATAAACACTGAAAATGAATTTTTAATAAGGAATTTCGAATGTATAATGTTTCCTATTCACATATCTGAGCTTAATGAAATGCGTCAGTAAATGTAAAAATAATAACAAAAATATCAAAAATAATATTTTTTCATAGTTAATTTTTATTCATTAATAGCAATTATGAAAATTATACGCAGTTATAAGTATAATTTTCGTCGTTTTATTACGGACACCAAGCTGTTACCGAGAATAATGTCTAATTCTTAAGCTTCGAACATTAAAAAAAAAAAAAAAAAAAAAAAAAAAAAGTACACGCTTTTCTTGATTAAGATGGCACACTAAAGTAATGAGGATAAATGTATTGTTTATGACCGAAGATATTCCTTATAAAAATTCTAAATCAATTTATTATGGTTATGATATCAGATTATAAGAAAAATACTGGAAAAGACGAGTAAAACAACATATTGACTAAAAAAAAAAAGAAAATGATTTGCAAGTTAGAAGGGAACAAAATAAAGAAATGTTTCTTGCAGCTTAAATTTTACTAAGTAGAAAGTTTTAAAATTTGGAGCATTTCTTACAAATTTTCATCTACTAATGACACAAAATTTTGGAACATTTTTATCGGAGTTAGAAAGCATTTTTGACTTGAATTATTTTAAGTCAATCGGAACTATTATTGAAGATTAATATTTATTTATATATTATAAGTTTCCATTACTATTTTCCACATTTATATTGAAAGCTATCAGGCCAGCATTTTTTGTTTTTTTTGTTTTGTTTTTAATAAACAAATAAATTAATTCATTAATATGCGGATCCGTTTATATAAAATCTTTGAAAATGAAGCTAGTAAAATAGTTGATGAAATAATTTCAAAGTGATTGTCTCACTAAATAAATTCGATGTTAAAAAAAAAAAAAAAATAGTAACCCTTTTTGAAGAAAGTTGATTACCAAAATTATAGAACGTCACTCTAAATGAAATAGATTACATTAAAAATCTCAAATAAAATAAATTACGCCATAAATTGCATTTGAAAAAATTGTCTAATAATTGTCCAATAACACTTCATGTTCATTTTTCAATCATACAAACATTAGTTACAAGAAGAAATAGCGCTTCCGTTAGGAATATATTATGCTCTGCTTTAAGAAAATAGTTAAGAAATGGTCTTTTGTGAAGGAATATAGTACATAAAAGAACAGGAAGGTTCTAGTCTATGAATATTTTTTATTCAACGAACATTCACGCAAAACGTACTACAAACTGTCACTTCTATGAATATTATCGGTACAATCCAATAAAGTTGTCACCTGAATCACAAAAGTTGGCAACACACATATACACATAAGGAATAATCCGGAAACAGTTCAATAAAGTAGTCACTTGTTCCAAAAGTGTAAAGTAAACAGAGGTAAATACATCACAAAGCAAGAATTAATCATATCGAGGAACAACGACCAATTGCTTGAAGTACAGTCTTAATGAGACTACCACTCAGAATCAGTGTTTTCAACTTGTAGGGAGTTTTCATTAAAAATTACGACTAAATTTGAAAAACAGTGCTTTATATATATCATAGTTGATTAGATAAATATACACTTAGACGAATATTATTAAAAAAAAAATTAGTAGTGGATATAGAATATCTATTTGAATATCTTTTCGCTACAAGTTGGCATCGCTGCCCAGAATACTGTCTGGACACAGCTTACTTCCGGGAGTTAATCTGCTCCTATTTATAGACATGCCAGCTGGAATTCTGTATCGGTACTGGGTGATTTGGTGATATAATCGAACGAAAATTTCCAGAACTCGGCACCTAATGAGGACAGAGCTTCAAAACTTCTTACTGTTTCCAGTCAAATTCGGCATCAAGTCACCATATTGTCGCCAAGGCCAACCTTAATGGAACTGAATAGACTTCCATTTGTTTCCGCTTTGACTATTTATTATTACAAATTTTAAAAGTATTTGTATTTCTGTTAAATGCACTTCTGTTAAATGCATTACTAAATTCATACTACAGTATTCAGTATTAAGACTTACAAAGAAAAGAAAAGAAAAGAAAAAAGAAAGAAAGAAAAAGGGAATGTATGTAAAAAAGAGAATTTTATATTAAGAAATTGAACTAGTTCCATTTATTTATTTAATTTTTATTTGTAAATGCTTCTTTTCAATTCTAATATTTATAATAATTATAATTTATTTCAAAATAATAATAATAATAATAATAATAAATAAGATAAAAAACAATAAAATATATAAATAAATAATAAATAAATAAAATAAATGAATAATAATAATAGTAAAGTTATTTTTTACTTTATTATGCTGTTAAGTGATAAAGATTTCTTAAATTCTTTAAGATGTATTGCATAAATTAAAATTAACAACACTTGAAATGTGTTTCAAAATATTTCATTTCATGTTCTCTAGGTTTTATAACTTAATCAGAAATATGTTTAGAGTGCAAATAATTGCATACCGAATCTCAACAATTTCGAATGCTAACAAGGCTGTTGTACATGCAAAACATTGCAATTTAAGATAAGGTTCACAAAGTGCACTGCTTTTATTAATGAGCTTATTGGGATCGATGCAATTATTGAGATGTTGCAGCAATT
Organism: Salticus scenicus; assembly: GCA_963930645.1. NCBI lineage: Eukaryota > Metazoa > Arthropoda > Arachnida > Araneae > Salticidae > Salticus > Salticus scenicus. Next base: position 226,058,203 of record OZ005654.1, on the reverse strand, counting down.
TACATAGAAATTCATTGCACTGTAAACTGAATTGAGTAATTCAAATGGTCGAAATTTATTTAGGATATTAAAAAGATAATGCATGTGATTATTTACATATGCGAAACAAAATGTTTTATTTTGCTTGAATTTTAATTAAAATTGTTAGAAAAATGTATCGGTAAATATTTTACTTGGAAAATAATTCCATAATAATTAAATTTATATTAAATTTACGTAAAATACTTTAATTAAAATTAAACTTGTTCAAGCAAGAAATAGGATGAGGATTTGAAATATAGTTAGAAAAATATTTGTAAGAAATAAGATGAGGATTTGAAATATAGTTATATTTTTAATCCTCATGATTCTCATAGAATCTTACTATTATAATTAATAAGAAAAAAAAAAAACAATTTTAAAATAAATTTTATTTATTATGTTTCCTTATAATTATGCATAAATTTTTGATTTGTTAAATATTTTAAAGAAATTCGAAATAATCTGTCTTAGGAAAACAACAACAATATGTTTAATAAAAATATTGATTTATCACATCTGTCGTTGCAGTCAAGTAATTTTCATCCATTAAAAATTATTCATTTAAATATGGTAATCTTTATTATTGAAAATGCATTTAAAAACAAAATAAATCAAAGGCTAAAAAGGACATGCGTATATTGCATGACTGTTTTCATTGATTTAATTTGATTAATAGCCGTTCTAGACTTAAAAACTTTAGACTATATCTCTTTCCTTTTCCTATCAGTAACAGCTGTTAGTCTGCTAGAGCATAGGTTTTTCCGTTAATGTTTGAAAAAATATTGTTGCAACTTTTCCTGAATTTGATCATTAATCAAAACATAAATGATGGCTTTATATTTTGATCATAACGACATTTTTTAAAATACTTATAAAGAATGTAAATTACTTGTTTATTGAAAAAAATGTGTTAAACAGCGCGTAAGTTCTGACATACATGTGTTACAATGTATAATTTATGATAACAAACAAACAATAAATAAATAAATATGTAATATAGTATTATTAAAATATACTTAATAAAAAACATTTCCTTCATTAATCAAAACACATTTGGACGCATAGTAACGTCAGTTAAAATAAGCAAAATAAAGAAATCTGAAAAATAAGTTGATAGTTTTAAACATAAAACACTGCTGGTGAAAACTGACAATTTTCTATCTTAAATTATACCTTGCGAATTTATAATATATTTTATAATATTAAATAATATATATTGAATCTATAATATATTTTTGTATATGTAATATATTTAAAAAAAAAGTAATTTTAAATATATATTTTCTTTTCTTTCTTTCTTTTTTTTTTTTTTTTTTTTTTTGGCTGGGACAACGCTTTATACAAATTTAGGATATTCTAATGAATATTGTAACCGATGATAAATAATTTATTAAACAAATAATTTTAAAACTTTTAAACTGTAACTTATTTTTCTAGTACAATTTAAAAAATATTTTGATTATTATTACAATGTATAATTCCCTTTTAACATTAAACAGACTGCGAATGATGAAGAAGATTAAAGAGACTAACTTGTAAAGCGAAAATGAGGGGACATTTCTTGAATGACAACAGCAATTTCTCAGACAGCCAAATGAGATTAGTTATTAAGGAACTTGTGAATTTACTAGTTAAGCAGCGTCGAATCGAGAGGATTCTTTTCTTCAAACTAGATACTTCAAATAGATAGTATGTTCCAACGAATGGGTTGATAATTACGATGATGACGAACTTACTCTACTAAATGTACTATCATGTGAAACTGCTACGAAAGGTAACATGTACCCTGTAAAGAAGTTCTGTTTAGATAGAGAAAACTTCTGTAACTTTATTACAGAAAATTTCTATTTTCTTAAGACTACAAAAAATTACTGTACAAGGGACCTCTCCCCTACCCGCTTCGCTCACCAACCCCCAACTTGCTTCACTTATTCCACCCTGCGGGGCTCTGCCTGTCTATTCGCTGCTTTGCCTTGCAGTATTCTGCAGACATTGAAACATCTCATGATGCGAAGGACATTGTCCTCTGCGAGGAGATGCGGACGCAAACAAAAACAATTGACTCCAGTGTCAGTATTTTTTATATATATATAGAGGGAGTTACATCCCAATTTGTGAAAAGAGATATTTTTTCTGTAACCGAATAAAATCTGTAATTTTTATTACATATTTTTTTCTGGGGGTTATACATTATTTTCTGTATTGTATTCGGAAAACTTGGCAGCAAAGCAGTCTTGGATAGTGCTAAGAAACTGTCTGAAATCTGGCTCAGTGGCTTTGAAATATAAAGCCTTTGCGACTATGCGAAGTTTTCTGGTTTAGTACTGTTCGGTCAAACGGGAAAATTGTATTTCATATGAGTTATTTTTTATAATGTGTACCGTACGGAAAAATATGTTTGTGAAAATATTTTTTGTAATGCTTAGTTACAAAAATGTCTACAAATTTTCCCCGTAGCTACTGATACATATTTCAATGCTTGCTACCAGGAATTTTCTTTAATAGAACATTTTTATTTCGGTGTAGGAGATAACGTGACTTACCTTTGTTTTAAATTCCAATGGAGGAATAACTGAACATTTTGTCACAGACTGTCCGATCTCCTTAAAATATAATGGAAAAATTTATCTAAAACCCTCGGTGTTTTTTACATTTTTACCTATCTTCGTCCTGTTTCGATTAAAAGATAATTGGTACTTTTTTTTTTTTTTAAGTACAAGAATACCTAATAATGAAATGAAAAATTATGAATGGGTGTATTTACTTTAAAGTTTATTTTGTGTTTCACTGTATTTTGACAGGCAAATATTTCTAAAATTTTGTCTTTAACTTAAAATTCACTCATACATATACAAAATAACCAAAATTTTAGCTCAGGTATTTTAAATTTCTTAGATCTATTTATTTTTAAATTTTTAGTAAAATAAATAAATAAATAATAATAAACTAATTATTATTATTATTTTAAATGCTATGTGTTTGGAATTTTTATACTTAGTTTTATTTCAAACGATCTAAAATATTAAATAGCAAAACAAATTTATTCTAGGACTAATAAAATAATTATCACATTTATACAATCTGTGATAATTTATAATACTTTTTTTACCTTATTATTTTAAGATTTCATGAATATTTGACCTCTTTACCTAAATTTAATCTCTACTAAATTGTGCTGCGCAAATATCTTTTTTCTATCTGAATGAAAATATGCATTATTTTAATATTTTACTCAACACAATTGTTAGATATCAAATTAATTACATCCAATTCAAAACATTTTTATTTAAGATTGTTTCAAAGTTTCTTAAAATTCCTAATGGAACATCCTACATTTTATGGGACACGAAATTTTAAAGCAATATAGAGAAAATAACTAATTTAACAACAGACAAGAATTTAAAATGCATTTACATAGAAGATGTTTTATTTATTTGTCGAAAGAATGCCTGTTTGAAATGTTTTGTTCTTCTGTATCATTGTTGAAAGGATAGACTACATCAAATAAATTTAATTATATGGGAAGCAACGTGAATGTCTGTAGTTGCTTAGTTTAGTAATTTAAGGTATTTAAAAGAATGTTTTATTTCCACTTCGACGTCATTCACAAAAAATGAAACTCTGCATAAAATTAGATTTTAATCTTATAAAATTTCTTATTTAACTTTGAGATTATCAGTTCTAAAATACCAATACTTGTAAGATACATAATCTTACATTTATAAAATTAAAATTAAGGAATAATTCGTAAAAAATAGTAAATAAACTCTCTATTAACTAGTTTCGTCATTTCTTATAACTCTTAGGATTTTAGTCGTATTTTAATATATAAACATGCAGTAATATGGCCAACCGTGTTTGTTGCACCTCTATTAGAATTATTCAAAATGCAGCAATGTAAATTGCCAGTTTACACTGCCTGCTGATTAACGCATGGTAATTTGAGAAATGATGTATACAGGCCATTCATGACAAATTAATTTTGAAACTTTATTAGTTGTTAGCAATCATTGCAAAAAATTCTTTAGATTTATTTATTTATTTTATGTACTTGCGATCAGGGTACATTTTCTCACATAATTTTAAGCAATAAAATGCTATTAAATAATAATAATAAAAAAAAATTTGATCCTCCATTCTATACAATGTAACTTTACAAACAAATTGGTATTTATTTATTTATTTATTTATTTATATTTTGAAAGAAATTGAGCAGAATTAATTCAAGTTCTTTAAAGTAGTGCAATTAGTATTATTGCTAAAAAATGACTTTGCATGATCAATGAGAATAAAGAAAAAAAATCCAAGAGATAAAAAACAATTATATTAGAACATTGTTAAAAAAGGCGTCGAATACATTACGTGAAAAAAGTTGATCGTTATGAAACAGGGAGACATTAGTTTATAAATTCACTTTATTCGACGTATAAGTTTGAGACAATTCAACAAAACGTCTTCTTCATCAAATATTCACAAAACAGTTTAAAATAACAGCAAATTCAATAAATATTGCCGTAACAGTCCAGTAGAGCAGTTACACAAAATACATCAACGGTCAGGTAAGTCAAATTTCTTTTTAAAAAATCTTATTTTTATTTTGAATTTTAGACGAAGCAAGTCTTTTTTAAATTTGTCAAGTAATAGTAACTTTTAATTTGGAAATTTTTTTTCTGTTGGTAATTTTACAATCATATTTTGTATCAGTAAAAATAACCTACAAAGAAATTAATTTGTTTTTTATAATTTTATTTATGTAAATTGTGCTAATAATTAACCATTAACAAACATTTAGCTATTTTTGTTTAAAATATATAAATATGGACTGGAAAAAGCACTATATTTACTAAATCAATGTATAACACCCACTTTTCATACACTGTAATATTTCGTCCTATAAAGGAGAAAGAAATAATCATGTAACCATTCATAAGGACTTGGATAAAATAATTCTAATTTTACTGGAAACTTGAATAAAAACTGTTATTTCTTTTCGATTTTAAGGAAAAAAAAAAAAACGGGGAAAGAAAAGAAATTCTTTCTAAATAACTCCATTTCTACAAAACAAACTTCGTGCTTATTTTATTCATTTCAGCGATTTATATCCAAGAAAAAATATTTGTTATAAGTAGTCAGGGTGTAATGACAAAAACGTTTTGTGATAATTGATATATATATATATATGTAATAAAGTACTCATAAATTTTTTTAGAGCTGTATTTAATGTAAAAAAATTAATCATTAAGCACTGTATGACATTAAAAAAAGAAAAAAAAATACATTACGAAAATCTTTTATAAAAATAAAAGAGCAGACGGAAGTTTATGAGGGTAGATACGCTGAAAAAATTGTTTATAAAATAAAAATTCTTTAATTTTTCTCAAAGCAATTTAAATATTTATATATGGGTGCTAACATAAATATATTGACCTCCTTAATTTTAGAAAAATAATGAGAAAAACATAAAAAGCGATTGTATAGGTACAGAAAAGTGGCTCTGCACAACTATGATGAGGCCAACGCGCCTGGTATCAAACATCTCACTAAGTCATTTTTTTTTTAATCTTGGAGGGTATACTCTATAATAATGTAATTGTTCCAATTTTATTCTATAACGCATCTTTTGCGCAATATTTCTAACAACAGTACGTTTGAAAGACATGCATGATGGTCACCTATTTTTCAAACACGAGGTCGAATCACCGAATTATGTCGCCAATTAGTGTTTGGTAGAATATATAATAATTTCTGTTGTGTTTCCTATATCATCACGGTTTTGTGAAACTGCAGCCAAAGGAAGACGCATTTTAGATGTTTTTAATTATTATTATTGTTCGTAAAGTACATTTTTACACTAAAATGAACAATCTCTGGAACTGTTTAACCGTTATTTATTCTCATATATCTTACCGTGTCATAGGAATACTATTCAGTATTAAGTGAGGTTATAATTTATATAAACTGCTAGCATACAGCCATTTTACTATATTTATGCAGCACGTTTAAGTCACTGAGTATCTCCATTCTAAAATGTAAACAAAAGAACTAGATTTTAATAGTCTTCCTGTACAAATTTATCAAAAATTACGCTGAATTATTTTAATTCTGTCGAATTCACTTTTGTTATTTCTTGACTCATGTTATTTTTTTTAAGTTGCTTGAAACATTTTATAAATGTTTTCAGCTAATTTTAATTATCCACTCGTAAACCTTACTTCCTTTCGCTTAAAAGTAGTTTTGGCAACTGGTCGTGAACTGTATATTAACACACACACAGCTATGTTCAACCAAGAATAGGCAGAAACGTATTTCAAAATGAAAATTTATTATGTTTATTTACAAGCATTTTAATGAAATCAAATAAAAATCAAAATATATACCTCTTTTTAACTAAACATAAAATTCATCGACATAAAATGGTTAAAAAATGGTTAACGAAAAAAAAAAATGCCTAAGTTATAGTGAACTTTAGCATTTTTTTTTTCGTTTTCTAGAGAAATAAATCAAAGAAATGCTACCTTGAAAGGTGCCCTGGAACATCACATATGTAAAAACGCTTACAAACTTATGTTTTCCACAATAGGTAGAGTAATGCGTGCAATTAGTAGACCAACCACAATTGAAGAAAAACACAAATATTTGAGCTAATAACTATATCATAAATTGCTACAAATGACTTGTAATTCAACACATAATTTCAATACTATGCGTAATTTTTGTATGTTTTTTTTGTGGGAATTGCATGATTAATTAAACATTTTTTTTCTAAAATTATTATTATTATTATTATTATTATTATTATTATTGGAAACCTTTTTGCATATAATAAGAATGGATTACAACAAAATTTTATAAAACTTTCGAAAACTTCCAAATCATTAAAGACCGATTTTCCCGAAACTTAAAATGCACTCGTCTAATTTACACTTAGATAGGAGAAAATATATTATTATTATTATTATTATTATTATTATTATTATTATTATTACTGCGCTTACTAGAGCAAATTTGCGAAAGAGAGAGGTTTTCTTTTTTTTTAATCATATAGGTTGGAAACTTGATATATTAGGCAACATATGTCAAACGTTCATTTTAATAGAATAAAAATTGGGCAAATTACCGGCAAAAGACTGAGCTATGTTTTAGATATTTTCAACACATGAAATTTCATAAAGGATATCTTTACATGCCACGTATTCAACTTAGGGATCTAATTTTTATAAGCACGTTTCAAAATAAAGTTTTTTTGAAAAAAAAAAAAAAGAAGATGAAGAAGATGAAGAAGATGACTTAAAAACTTTTGTAATTCAAACCTATTTTATTTATTTAACCCTTTCGTTACGATTTCTTTTCATCGATAAAACAATAAATCTTGTATTCACTCATAAATATACTTCAAAAGTATAACATATATATATGTTTGTATAAGTCCAAAATTATGCATAAATAAGATATAAATCTGTCTAGTGTTACGTGTTTTTAAGTGCAAAAACACATCTATTTTTTCAAAATATTTTTTTTTTTTTAAATTTAAACAAACAAAAATTGTTGCATTAATAAATTAAAAAAGAATGCTGTTTAAATCTGTTCAAAATTCGTAAGGACAGACAAACATTTAGGACATAACTAAGAAAAAGTCGTTTCTTAAAAATTAAAAAAGGATGGATAAAGTCTTCACATATTAATTTCTGCTAGCTATGATATACATATATATATATTAGTTTATTTTACGAAAGCTTTATTAATAGAAGAAATTTGAATATTCCTTTTACTTTTAAAATATTGTTATCAAATTCTTTCTACTTTGAATGCAATTTTGAATTTATTCTTTTTATTTTTATACACTGATGAAAACAATTTGTTTAAAAAAAGATACAAAATTGTTATAAATATGCAGAAAAATGGCAATTCATTTAAAAATTTATCTAACTAAAAGAAATAGTCTCTTGAGAAAAATCTATTTAACTATTTTGTTATGTAATACACAAATTATGTCTGACTTTTTGGCTATGTTCCAAGGTACAAAAGTTACTTACATTGAACATTTTATGTTAATTTTTAAACACGTTTTAAAGGCTAGAATCGTTCCATTAATAAAATGTTAGTCGAAATATCTGAATAAATATAGAACAAATGATTAGCAGCGATAATAAATTAATATACGAATATGAATAATGTTCAATTAATTTAATTAAGTCGTACAGGTAACTGAATTAAATCGAGCCACCGTTAATGCAACCGTGATAAGCGACGTCCTTTAACACGTTCACGCCGGCGCATTTTGTTTACATAGTCTACTCAAAAGTATCCGAATACTAGACAATAACTACGATATCAAAAAAGTATATTTAAAACTGTTTTGTTCAATAAATCCTTGTCGAATCATGTTCCTACAAGAAAACATTCAACAGGTGTCGTCTTCAAAAAATATTGAAAAAAAAAAAATATGCAATTCTACTCTACCTAAAACACCAGAAAGTTGAAAAAATATCGGCTAAAATGAATACAGCGGCCACAAAAAATTATCATAATTAATCATATTTGGCGATTTCATATTGTTAGGCGATTGATTTTGAGTACTTGGCGGAGAAACAAAACACGGTTCTGTTTGTACACGGCACTCTCGGTGCTAGCAAACTGAACGCCTAACAGCACTAAATCACCACATATACTTAATTTTGATAATTTTTTGTGGTTGCTGTAATTCATTTCAGAAGGATAATTTTTTCACTTCCTGTTGTTTTATGAAGAGTGTAGAATCACATTTCTTTTTTTTTTTTTTTTTTTTTCAATATTTTTTGAAGACGACACCTTTTTAATGCTCCCTTGTTAGACTGACTAAGAACATGACTCGACAAGGATTTATTTAACAAAGCAGTATTAAGTGATGTTTTTTAACAGGGATTATTGCTAGTGCTCGGATACTTTTCTGACGACTGTAGCTCTGACCCACCGTCACGCCGGCGTGAACGTGTTAAAATATTCGGACACAACAAGATATCAGAAACTTATAGAGTCAAGCGCTGCCAAAAAACTTTGGTTACTTTACCAGGTATTTACGTGAATGAGAGCGGTATAAATAACAACCCACTGGAACACGCACGAAACAATGGTTAATTAATCAGAAGGAATGGGAAGGGTTCTACTGGTTTTATCTCAAAACAGTGCACTGTAAACATTTGAAAACTTATTTTGTATAATATATTTATTTCTTGCAAATTTCATAATATTCAGTAGTATACTATGAATATTTACAAAACTAACTTCAAAACTGGTGTACAATAAATATTTAAATTTTAAAACTTCTTCACACACCACAAAATTTAAGCCAGCAAAACCGGTTTCAAAAAGACGAAGCCTTTCTTCTTCAGGTGCAAAAAAACACGTGCTACTGCCTTGGAGACAAAAGTCTTGCTTTTGTCCGAAAGGCACGTGTTTTTTTTTTTTTTTTTTTTTTTTTTTTTTTGCACGTGAAGGATAAACGCTTCGTCCTTTCAAAACCGGTTGTGCTGGCTTATATTTTACGGTGTGTGAGGAAAATTTTAAAGTTTAAATATGGATATTTAGTTTAATTTAGCTTATAATACTCACTAAAATATGTAAAAAAAAAAAAAAAAAAAAAAAAAAAAAAAAAGATTTTTATTAATAAAGAATATAGATGTTCTGATAGCGTATATAAAATAAATAGAATGCAATATCGGCCACTTAACTCAATTGCAATAATTTTTAAAGCGTATAAATTTTATGTGCTATTCACACTTTTAGAGAAAATTACTTTTGAGATATCATTTACATTTAATAGCTTTTACTCCATTCTTCCTGAAAAAGTTCAGAAATGTTCTTTTCAGAGCAGTGATTTTTATTATGAATTGACTGAAAATGTTTTTTACTCCTAATAAAGAGGAATATGTTATATGTATAAGTAAAAAAGAAAAAAGCTGTTAAGTACTTTTTTAACTTTTAGTTTTTTAATCTAAAACATTTTTCGAAGTTTCAAAATAAAAATATAGATGTAGAATTAGACAAGTTTATTTCTAAAAAAAAAAAAAAAAAAAAAACATAAAAGAAATGTAAAGTTATTCTATTGCTTTTAACATTTATTTTTCTTTTCTTTTCTTAAATTTGTATTAACTAGGCATGCTGCGGTTTCCGTTTTTTTTTTTTTTTTTTTTTTTTTTTTTGCTCTTTTCTTGATTATTCCTCAAAGATATTCATATTGTAATCTTTTACAGGTAGTTTTCTAATTCAGCTATATTGAAAATTTTTATATTAATATAGTGGTGGAAAAATTAGATAAAAACTAAAATAAAGTAGCAATTCTAAATACAACCAAATGTATAAAAATATTGATTACAGCTATATTACCCAAAGTTGGCAACAGGCTTTTGATTTTGTGCTGGACTTCACTTCTAACGCTGCAGAACACACACACATATATATACATACATATATATATATATATATATATATATATATATAAGAGAGAGAGAGAGAGAGAGAAAGATATATGTATATACTGGGATGAATTTTAAAATTTTCTACATTAAGATTTTTTAATCAAATTAATTTTAGATAAATTATTCTACATTTAAAATGAGGCATATTTACTAGGTCACTGGCGAAATTGCGTGAACTTGCATGTTATTATTTTTAAGAAATATATTAAAAAAAAAGTACACATACATGTATACATGCACATATATATAGCTCATGAAAGTGGAGATTTAATTAGATATTCCTTTCGATATATAATGGAATGACAATACCTCAACGAACTATTATGTGGATTGAATTCATAGGTAATATCATCTGCCTTAACTACCACGATTCATATGATATCTTCATATTATAAAATAGCTTTTTATTATTATTTACGAAAATTAATAACTTGTGATAATTTGGTTACGCTTATGAAATAATGTTAACTATTTCGAAATAGTAAGGGTAAATATTAGCTCAACGTTACTCATAAATGAGTTATAAATTTGTTTGTTGTTACGTATTTTTTAGTATAAAAGACGAATCTAACTTTTAAAATAAAATATTTTACTGGTTGGTGTAGTGTAAACATAAATTGTTGCATGAATGAATTTAAAGAGAATGCTGTTTGAATCTATACAAACGTCGTAAACAAAGACACACATTTAGGACAAAACTAAGAAAAAAAATCGTGTTTAAAAATGAAAAAGGAGATAAAGTCTTAATATAACAAATTACCGCTAGTTATGGCAGAAATAAATAAATAATTAAATAATTAAATAGACTAATTTTTTTTATTTATTCTGCGCAAGCTTAATTAATCGAAGTAATTTGAATATTACTTTTATTTTTGAAATATTAAGTTTTCTATACTTTTAATGCACTTTTGAATGTATAGTTTTTATTTTTATGCACTGTTTAAAACAATTTGTTAAAAAAAAAAAGTAAAAAATTGCTTTAAATATGCAGAAAGAGGGTAATTCATTAAAATATGACTTATTTAATTAAAATAAATAATCTCTTGAGAAAAATCTATTTAAACATTTTGTTATGTAAAACGCAAATTGTGTCTGAGCGTTTGGCTAAGTTCCAAGATACAAAAATTTGTAACATTGAAGGTTTCTGTTGTTCATTTTTAAATACATTTTAACGGCTAAAATCGTTCCATTGACATAATGTTAGTCGCAATGTCTGAATAAATATAGAAAAAATGATTAGCAACGATAATAAATATGCATAAGAGTATGAATAATGGCCATCTAGGAGTATAATAATAAATTGCATATAAAATATCGGGTGTTAAAGAAACAGGTTTCTAATTTTCATTTTCAATTTTTTTTTTCTTAATAAACAAACGATTCGGTCGGATTTAGCGACAGATGATTAGCAGCGATAATAAATTTACACGCGAGTATGAATAGTGTTCATGCAAGGCTGTAATATTTAAAATATACACAAAACATTGGTACTGAAAAAAAAAATCTATTCTTCTTTTTCTTAAACGTATTATGTGTTTGAAATAAAAAAAAATAAAGATATTATAAATGAACCAAGAGAATTTTTATATACAAAATTATGAAAAAATGTAAAGCATAATCAAACATATTCAAATTTGTATGGCTCAACAGAAAGAGAAAAAAAAGAAAAGAAAAGAAAGAAAGAAAAGAGAAAAATGTTTTCCAATTGAGAGGATTTCTTTTTAATAGAAAGTCTGTAATGCATTGTACGCAGAGTCTGTATATTGCTGTACGTGATAAGAAAACACACCTTGTGTTTACCCATTATTCTTATCCTAAATACTCTTCTCTTTTATCCGTTTTTGATTCTTTAGTTTTAAAATTTTCTTCTGTTGTAAGAAGTTGAATTATTTCATCATAACTACGAACTTGATCTGAATTATAACAGACATGACATTTTATAACGTAATCAACTATTACCTCTCCACAACCAACTAATACGAAAGGAATCCAGAAAGCAAGCTCTGTTAAGAAATTAAACCAAAAGGAGAACATTGTTCGAAAAGCACATTTATTGCAAAAATGAAGTACAATGCTTAGATTAATTTTTAAACATAGTTGCCGCCATTCTTGAAGCATTATTATAGCGGGCCATGATATTTTGCATGTTATGATCCTAGAATGATTTTGCGTATAATTTCACAATTCACGAAGAAGTAAAACACAGTTTGATGAAGAAGTGAACGGAAAATTTGAAAAAAAAAAAAAAAAATTCATAGAATGTTTATGATGAATCTTTGTTTCTCAATAATCATCTTGCAATTTTTGTAAGGAAATCATTACCAACAATGGATGGACTCATACTTCGTCCTTTATTGAATGTTTGCATCCACTTTTTCCTTACCATCACGTAGTGTTTGAAAACGTGATTTCTGTGAATATCAATTTGTCTAATGTTCCTAGTATAAAGAAAGTGGATGAAAGAACACAACTTGCTCACGGTGAGGAATGTTATTTAAAAAAAAATATTTCATGCACTCAAAATGCAGCAGATGCAATCTGTCAGCGGTCTACAAAAATATCACTTGTTTTCCAATCAATCAGTTAAATGAAGATGCATGCGTGAAATTACGAATGCTGAGCTGGCCCGGCAAATTTTAAAAATGGAATTTCATTTTCTGAATTTCCTTCGTATTTAAACTCAAGCATTTTATTTTCCTAATTTTTAAATATTTAAATAATAATATATATAAAATATATATAAATAATATATATATATATATAAATAATATATATAAATAATAATAAATACTATATAATCATCATTTAAATATTTTTAAAATCATTTTAAATTATGCAGTTTTTATGAAAAACGAACGCATGTCATTAAGTTTCAGTTGCAAAAAATGTTGATTTTTAAACACATTTATTTTTATTTTTTTAATTTTTAAATTCTCAAAAATAAATGAGCATAAATTTTATTTTTTCAATTTTTCAATTGTCAAAGTTAAAGTTTATTATTTTCATTTTTTATTGCTTTCTCGAAAGTTCTGTTGCAGCATTGGTGATGTTTGTTTGAAACAATTCTAAGTTCAATATAATATGTTTAAAAGTACTTTTAATAAAAAAATATATCTAAGTGAAAATATAATTATGCCAAACTTTATAAGTATGCGAAACTTTAAATAATTTAAAAAACCTTACTTTAGCCTCATGGACTGGCCGTAATATTTTCGGTGGGGCGCCCCACTCTTGTCACCGCCTCCCCAGGTGCAGAAGTTCCTGGAGACTCATGAAGCTGTTGTTTTGGATTGTTGGCGGCTTCCTTGAAAAGACGGGGCGACGTTTTATCTACTCACGCCGCATCGTTGCACATCACACGAATCGATGTTACTAATCATATCGACTGCCCGAAAGTCACGTAGGTAAAACAAAAACTAGTATGTTGTGGCCACCACAAGACTTTCTTCTATATTTTTCTATATACATATTCAATCAGTAACAATAAAAAAAAAAAAAAAAAAAAAAAACGGTTTTTTTTTTTCGAAGTTTTTTTTGTTAAAAGTAATACATATTCAATCAGTAACAATATTTAATATATATATATATATATATATATATATATATATATATTGTTAAAAGTAAAAAAAAAATCGATAACTTTGTTTTAAATTATCACAGATTTATAGTTCGACCATTCTTTTGAAAGGTATTGACGAGATCTTTCGAAAGATACCCATCTTGAAAATTTACCCCCCCCCCCCGGGGGGAGAGGCGTTGCCCCCACATGCACGGAATTTTTTTCCTAGTTAACTATTACTATTATCAATAACTCATATTAATTTTACAATCAAAAGTTAAATATAAGTCTCATTATGTACATTTATACGAAATTTTGTCCTATACTGCCATGTTAAAAATTTAGAAAAAATGCGATCACAGCGCCACCTGTTGAGCTATTGATCTCCAAATGTAATCAGCACCAGTTTATGTCTGGGACCAACTAAATACCAAGTTTGGTTAAATTTCGTAAAAAAAAAAAAATTCTAAGTTTTTTTTTGTTAAAAGAAAAAAAAATCGATAACTTTGTTTTAAATTATCACAGATTTATGGTTCAACCATTCGTTTTAAAGGTATTGAATTGCCCTTTCGAAAAATACCCATCTTGAAACTTTGCACACCGGGAGGGGGGGGGGACTTCCTCCCGCAGTGGGGGGGAACCGATGCCCCCACATGCACAAATTTTTTTTTCTAGTTACCTACCCATTACTATTATCAACGAGACCTTTCGAAAGATACCCATCTTGAAAATTTACTTCCCGGGGGGGTACTTCCCCCCTGGGGGTGGGGGTGGGGGAACCGGTGCCCCCACGGGCACAAAATTTTTTCCTAGTTAACTACTACTATTATCAATAATTCATATTAATTTTACAATCACAAGTTTAAAATAACTCTCATTATGCCTATATATACGGAATTTTGTCCTATACTGCCATGTTAAAAGTTTACATAAAATGCGATCACAGCCCCACCTGCTGGGTGATTGATCCCCAAACCTAATCAGCACAATGCCCCGCCAGGGTTTAACTATATACCAAGTTTGGTTCAATTTCATTCATTGGTTCGTGAGATACGGTGAAAAATACGAAATTTTGCGATCACAGCGCCACCTGCTCAGCGATTGATCCCCAAATCTAATCAGCACCATGTCCCGTCAGGTTCCAACTATATACCAAGTTTGGTTGAATTTCATTCATTGGTTGGTGAGATACGGTGAAAAATACGAAATTTTGTCCTATACTGCCATGTTAAAAGTTTACATAAAATGCTATCACAGCGCCACCTGCTGGGCGATTGATCCCCAAATCTAATCAGCACAATGCCCTGCTAGGGTCCAACTATATACCAAGTTTGGTTGAATTTTATTGTCTGGTTCGTGAGATACGGTGAAAACAAGAAACCACAGTCACACACACAGACAGACAGACATTTTTAAAAAACTATCAATTCGTGTTCAGAACATCCCAAAACGTGTAGATCCGTCAAAAAACGGAGGTCGAAAATTTTCGCGAATCCAATACTTTCTCTATATTACATATAGAAGAAAGTAATAAAAAATAAAACCGGAATTAAAGAACATAACCATGATATCATGACAGGTAAAATTACAGTTGAACATAACTAAAACTTATAATGAAGAGCCAATTAATATTAGTTTCGCAAAAGTCACAAAAATCACAAATTTTAATAATCATAGCTACGCAACATATCGTGTGGCAGTCGAAATAATTAGTAATATAGATTCGTGTAATGTCAATGATGCGGTGGGAGTAGATAAAAAGTGGCGCCACCTTTTGAAGTAAGCTGCAAATAACGCAAAACATCAGCGTCGTGAGTCTCCAAGAACTTCTGCACCTGGGAAGCCGGTGACATGAGTGGGTAAGATTTTTTTTTTTTTTTAATAATTTGAAGTTTGTATGCTTCATGCTTATATATATTTCAAAGTATGTCAGAGTTTGTTCCTATTTATAATTATTTCAATCTGCTCGCTTAACTTTTTCACTTTCTATAATATATGATTTTTATTTAATTCATGTTGCATAAGCAAATTTAAATATATTTTAATATGTATATCAGCATATTTACGTTTTGTATAAAGAAATAAATGTTTCTGCTTTTAATAATAAATACAAGATTTTTCTTCTACAAGAATGTGCAATAATTATATACAATGTACCCTATTTCTTATAACATTTACCATATGATATCCGCATATAGATTACATATAACTCAGTATTAAACATCATTAGTTTGCAATACCTAGCAAGATGGTTTTAAACGCGACAATTCCAGATAAGGTTTATTAATGTCTCACCATTTATTAATGAAATGTTTCAATCAATAAACCTGTTTCCTCATTTGCGTTTTACTTAGAAATACATTTAGTTGTGAGCTCGATAGGCTAAAACCTAATGGTATATTCTGCACATTATGTATACTTTATAAGTATTAATAAAGATAAGCAAAGCTTTAAATTTTATTTACATTATATTTAAATATCTTTCACTGGTTTCTATATTACATTTTAGATTGTTGTCGTAGACGCTTTTATAAATGTATTTCGAAACAAATGAATGAATTCAGAAAACTTATTAGTTACATTGTATATACTGTATTTGTTTAAATATTTGTTGCACAACCTTTGCAAAAATTAAAATATTTTTGTATATTTTACGGCATAATTTTTATTATTTAGAATAATTAAAATACGTAACTTTTCTAGAATTCAGTGATTATTTTTGTGTTGAAAATGTAAAAAAGGCAAAATTAAATATGAGTCAAACAATTAATTTACATTTTTATACATTAAATTTGCACAGTACATATTACTAAAATAATTAGATGTTATTGTTGTATTCTTCTGATTCTAGTGATTGTAATTATTTTAATTTTTAACTTTTTTTTTTTTTTTTTTTTTTTAATTTCACACATATTTTTCTTTTTACATATTTGTTTTCTTTCACGCAATATTTGAAAACTTTCTGATATATTTTTGTTTCAGTTTTCCCAGTTGAGTTTAATATACAAGTTTTAATATTATTCAAGGATTTATTGAAAAAGGATATTTTCTTATAGTATTAATAGCCTAATGAATGTGGAATAATAAGAAAACAGTCGCAATTCTGTTGTCCTATCTAAATAAATTTCATTTTTTGAACTTTGTTTTAAACAGAAGCATATAAAAATTTCATTGCTGAAGCTAAATTTTTTTGAGAAATTTAGTCATATATTATTTTATAAATTTTTAGATAACAGAACGGCAGGCAGCAAGAAAGTGTGCCCCCTTTATGTATGTATATATATATATATATATATATATTATACACATCGCCAGAAATAAAAGGAAAAAATATCTACACTCTTTGATTGCTACAAGCAGTCATATATATATATACATATATATATATTTAAAAAGTTATTGACGACCAAAAAAGCTATGATTGATCGCTTAAATTTTTATGGGAACGATTGGGTATTCTCAAAATTATTTACAACTGACAATTTAGCTTATCTCGTTAAGGAAAAATGAAAATTAGTTTATAGAGCAATAAAGTTTATACTTTTCATCACAGAAAAAAAAAAAAAAATCTGAATATTATAAGATCTCCGAGAATTATCTTCGAACTGTTTTGTTTCATTTATGATTCAGTTAAAAGCCTCAAGACAAGAACTAAGTTTCATATCTATTATTTGTCAGAGAAAGAAATCACCAAAAGTCATCTGGAAATACTAACTTGGAGAATATTTAATAAATAAAAAATTCCTATTTAATTTTTAATGTAAATAAAAACTGTCATGATTTTTCCACCACAAGACTTTCTTTTATATTTTTCTATACGAATTCACTAAGGGCAAATAATTTATTAAAACTAATATTTATTAAAATTATCTAATATGATGAATGCAAATGATTTTCATCTTAGAGAAAACCAACACTAAATATCCAAAGAAAGATAGTTTTATTGCCTATAAACAACATCTTGAAAAATGCGTTTTTATAATAGTTATCTCACATATCAAGTTTCGTATAGCTATATGCCATAGAAGTTGAGATATACTCTTCTCGTTATCGAGGAAATTTGTAGTATAGAAGTGCCACCTATTGATCAATAAGCATCCAAACTGAATTTGCATAATGTCTTATAATGGCTTTTTTATATATCAAGTTTTGTTTGAGGATACGCAATAGAACCTGACATATAACCTTTCCGTAAATTGCTGAAATCGATGTGTAGCAGCGCCACCTTTTGAACGGTTGACACCAAAAGTTGATTGGTACTAATTTATGTCAAGGCACATCTACATACAAAATTTATATGCAATTATGTGCAGTAGTTCCTGAAGTATAGCCTTCCCTTAAATTGCGGAAATCGCTGTATAAAAGCACCGCCTGTTGGCCAATAAGCATTAAAATTGGATCATCATAATATCTCATAATTGTCTTCTTACATATCAAGTTTTGTTTGATTATACGCAATAAAACCTGAGATATAGCCTCCCCTGAAATTGCAAAAATTGCTGTATAGCAGTGCCAACTGTTGAGCGGTTGACACCATAACTTGGTAGGCACTAATATAGGTCAAGATGCATCTACATATAAAGTTTAATTTGCAATATAATAATGTATTTGTGTTTCTGTAAGCAGTATTTAAAAATATAACTATTTTGATTAATTTAATTAAACCATTGTAAACGTTAGTTCTGATATCACGCATGCGCCTAAATTAAATGCTCTATTTCTATTTTTGTGTATTTATTTATTTACTTATTTTTCAGTTTTTTTTTTTTTTCTGAAAAACCTAAATGAGATTATAACTAAGTGCTTTTAAGTGTTTCCCACGCATATTCATGAATTCTCTGTTAAGAAATGCTACACATTTTCACATTTAAACCAGGATTTATAATAGAAGCAGTAATTTAATTATTGAAATGTATTTACGGAATTAATTTGTATAAAGCGGTCGAAAGATCATTTCATAGGGAAATAACATTTCATTATAAGGGATTAATAATTAACTAAAAGACATAATAAAATGCCACACATGTTTTAAATCTTAATATATTATTTCGATTATTTTCAATTGATTTAACCCACTGTTAACTGTCGGCACTTTAAAATTCCACTAGAATAATTAGCATACTAATTGAATTAATGTTTGAAATGTCAAAGGGTTTTATAAGAAAAGAACGCACAGTCGGTAACAAAAGTTTCCGAACACTAGCAAAAATTCCTATATAAAAAAAAGTAGAGTTAATACTTTTTTGTCCAATAAATCCTTGTCGAATCATGTTCTTAGTCAGTCTAAGAACATGATTCGAAAAGGATTTATTTAGCAAAAAAGTATTAACTCTATTTTTTTTATATAGGAATTTTTGCTAGTGTTGGGATACTTTTGTTACCGACTGTACATACCGCACTTTAATCTCACTACATGGCACTAGCCGCTATTTGCAGTCGATTTTGTTCAAGATAAGAATTTATAGAGTACAATCACTTTTTTTGGATTGGCATTTTTTTACGACCTTCACGTGTGTTGTAATTAATTTTATATATCACTTCATAAAATCTTCACTCATACTTAGAAAATTAAAAAAGTTATAAAAATTACATATTTTTATTTTTATTTTTTACATTTTTTAAGGTTTTTCATTTTTTTTTCGACATCTAGTTACTAACAGTACACAAAAGAGACACCTCACTAAAGCCTCATTAATTACTATGAAGAAGTGATATGTATTATTTTTATTGCTTATATTTTCAAAGAATTACTCTTAAGTAACTAAATAAAATATTATAGTTTTAAAAAATTAAAGAACACGCTTTTATAGAAATGTGAACTAAAAAGCACAAAACATCTATCTTAGTATTAAAATGTAGGGTAAGAGAAAATCGTGTGAGTGACACACCATAATATTTACATACATTTAAATCTTTAATTAAAATAATTTAGAATTAAACAAAAACCATTTTTAAAAAATCTCCCCTGACTGGGCTCGAGCGCTAGACCATTAGGTTCGTAGCGCGGTGCTTTACCTCACGGATACAGCGTTCACGTTGGGAAATTCTTTTTTTTTAATATAGATTTTTGTTTGCTCCCAGAGCGGTTACAAACATAAAAAAAACATACATACAAAAATGCATACAGGTGAAGCTAATAAAAGCGTGTTAAAAAATTGGTTTGAAATACCTATTTTGTCTGTTTCATAATACAGTAAAAAAATATTTAGGATATCTATAACCCTAATATCAAATAAACTAATGAGTAAATTTATTTCCATCAATCACACAATGAAATAAATTTGCAATAAATAAAATATACTAGTATTTATATTTAAATATATAAGGTTAATATTTTGTAATCAGGCGCTAAATTTATATTTTTTACAGGAACTAAGATGTCTGAACAAAAATTTATATATATATATATATATATATATATATATATAACTATATCTATTTTTGTTTTCTAAGTGATAGATGTAAAAATCTGCACAAAATAGAATTTAATTTAGTATGACAAGTTTACTTTTAGTATTTTTTTTTTATATAAAAGTTAACAGTTCTTTGTGATAATGTCATAGTATTTGCAATTTTTCTCTGTGAAAAGTATGAGAGAGGTGAATAAAGAAACATAATGTTGGTTTGGATGTTGGCGGACATCCTACTTGATTCAATGTAATTCAATCATAAAATGACAACTACTTCAGCAACCTGTTAGTTATGATTGTTAACAGTCAAGTTCTCTATAAGTCTTTTATATTTTCTCTCAATTGTTGCTTGGTTGTTGTTTTACTCTTTTATCATGAGCAACTGGTTACGAAATGGAGAAAGTACCATTCCTGAGTATAGTACCTTTCTTTTTGTTATGATATTACCTTTTTGAAGATATCTACATTATGAATTTTTATCGAGCAGCTTTGACGTTATATGATCTATAGCTCATGAATAAAAAATCTTTCGATATATGGTTATTATATTGTTTTAATAAACTTTTAATAGTCAAATTTAAGCCATAAAGTGTCTTTACTTTCAAAAAGTTTCATTTCTTTTAAAACATTAAAGCCTTTTCCATTTATTTTAATTTATTAGAAATTGTTTAATTATTTTAGAAGCTTTCACTTTATTTTCAGTAATTTTAAAAATGGCAAATACAAATATTTTCAAATATATTTTGTAGTTAACTAATGACGTCATATTATTCTCGAATCATAATAAATACTTGCAAGTTAACTTTCCTTTTAATTTTTTCGACATATGTAAATAATAATAATAATACATAACATATATCGTTCTATACTGAAGTTGTTCCATTTTCTTAGCACTATTTTTCTCAAATTTGTATTAAATATTTAAAAAAAAAAATAAAAAAAAAAAGAAAGAAAAAAAAGTAAGATTGCACGTTAATTTTTTTTTTCTACATAAAAGGAAATATGTTTACTTTATTTATTTATTTATTTTTTATTTAATCTTTTTAATAATTTTAATGTTAAAGGAAGGGTTTCATTTAATATTATTTGAACCAATTATCCAAATGAACTAAAAAATACAGCATTTGCTGTATTTTGTTCTAATTAATCAACTTCTGATAAAATCTAATAATCTGGACTAAAAATCCGGAACGATACAATGACAGATTTTCAGATATAAATAAAAATGTTTGCATATTCCTACAAGGTGATAGATAAAAATTGGCTACGACTGCAAAATCTCTCTCTGAGAGAAACAGTACGATCTGCCGTACTAGAAATATGTTAACTACGTATTTGTAAACTGTAAAGTATAAATAAAAAGAGAATATGAAAAAAGAAAAAAAGACTTTTTTTGTTAAAATTTATTATTAAACATTTCTCCTATCTCATAGACTCATTTTATAGCAATATATCTTTCAAAAAATAAAAAGGGAAAGAAAGAAAAATTATAATCAAATTTAATGTTTAAGAAAGTGCCAGATTAAAATGCATTAATACATATATCTAGGTAGACCAATGATGACGAATTGAATGTGCTTTGTGTTGCTCTACGATAGCTTTTCAGATGTCGTCATCCTTTTCTGACCTGAGAGCGTTTCTTTGTTCAATGGAAATTTAGATAATCCCACTTTAGATGATATTTTAAAGTATAAAGTATCTGTACGTAAATTTGATAATTTCAGTAATTGTCTGACTTTCCTTTGATTACTGGCCAGTGCGGAATTAAAAATAATAAAAGGGCTGATCAATTAACTAAAATGAGAACATCCAATAAACAAACCACAACAAATTTAGTATAACCCGGCCCCTTTTCCAACTTTAAACCGAGTTTTAAGAAGAAGAATATCTTATAAATTTTTATATGCAACTATTATAAGGAACTATTAACAAGAAGAGGGAAAGATCTCAGGCTAAGCAGCATTCCTGACTAGCCACGCTTTAATTCTCCTTCTTCATTAGTTATTACTGCTTGTCAGCACATTTTTACTGCATCATTCTGGCATGTGGGTCATACCATTCCATTCCTTTTGCCATTGCAGTCTTATTTATTGGTGGATGTCAAGTTCTCCACGGAAGTGTTCTTAGACGAATAATTGTTGCTGAGGAATATTGGGATTGGGTTTTTGGGTTGTAGGAATTAAGGCCGACTGGCTGCACTAGGATCCTAGACTTGAGGAAAGGTACCTTCCACAGGGGGTTTTCTAAGGGGTCTTAGCCCGTTTTTACGCAAGTTTCGGAGAAAACCACGGAAAACTCCGAATGGCTTGGCCAATGTACTCGACCTGGACACGAACACGGTACCTCACATCTACCAGCTTTGTGCACAGAACCGCTTCGCCGCTGGTGGACCCGAGCAAAATTGGGAAGTGAAAGTACGAGTAAGGAATAAACTTTTATGCTTATATCGTTGTTCCCTTTGTTCTATTTCATATAGTTAAGTTTCTCTCATTGGAATATATCTATATAAACTAGAATATTTAACAGACATTTTACTTAAAATATGATAAATGTGGACAAAAGTCTTATTGTCATTATTATATTTAACGAACGACTTATTTAAGAGAAGCTGTCACTTTAAAACAATTTTATAAAGCCATTTTTGAGATTTTCGAGCAAAATGTAAATGCTTATGACTTTGGTTTCTCTCTCTGTCCTCAGTCCAACTGTCTGTCCATGCTCTAACTCCCATAAAGATTTGTGGAATTCTTTGAAATTGGTATATATTATTTAAGTTTACTATAGGTTCATTCTGATTTGAAATGAAGTAAATACCGCCATTTGTTTGTGTACAAGGACATTTGAAAGAATTTCAAAGTGTTGCATTTTATGAGAGGTATTTCTAAAACCGTATTTTACTACATTTATTTTATACAAATCATAATGAAATTGTCATTTATTGCTCATCTGTGCAATTTTTAAAAAAAATAATATAGTATGAATAGCATTTACAACACAACATAAAAATATTCAAATACATTAAATATTATAACTGAAAATTTCTGAAGGTGCGTTTCGATTTTTTAAGAGTTTTTAACTCTTTCAAAAAATGTTTATAAATGAATATGATTTGAAGTAGTTTAGCAATTTGTCTTTTGGTCCGTCTGTCTGCTTCTAGTGTCAGTAAATCTGTACTGTTAAGTATAAAGGATTTAAGTCCAAAAATGTCGATTTTGAGTTACGTACATAGTCAGAAAAAAAATTCTCTATCGATTGGTATAAAGGATTTAAATCCATGTCATTTAGTCTTTGATAAAATATCATTGGTAAAAAAAGATTAAAGTCAGAAATTTAGAATTAATCTTCGATATAAAATATTCAATTTTTTCCCTTTATTAAATGAAGGTTGACAATCACTGAATGGCATAAAGAGTACAAATCAACATAATCCCTTTTTCCTAATCGATTCTTCTGATTAGTTTTTAGTTAGTTTAACTTTATTTTTCGTCTCCTGAAAAATCAAGAATATGGACTTAAATCCTTTATACTTATCAGTACAGAAATATTTTCAGAATTTATTGAAAATTACACATTTTTTTCAAGACACGGTATAAATAGCCCAACTGTTTTCTGTACTTGGACACCCCAAAGTTTGCCACAGCATTGCATTTTATGAGAGGTTATTTTTGTAAGTCATATTTAAATAACTTTATTTTGCACTAATCATAATAATATTTACATTATTTATTTTCATTGTACAGAAAAATAAAAAAAGGCTTTTTAATAGAATGTGATATGTTTAGAGATAAGATTTACAGGGCTGCATTAAAATATTTAGATACATTAAAGAGTACAATAACATACTCTAGGTGAGATCTAGTATAGATCTAATAGGTACTTTAAACAGTACAATGAGATATTTTTGTAATTGCATTTCATTTATGTTAAGCTTTTTAAGACTTTCCAAGAATGTATGAGACTGATTATGAATTTTATTATTCTATCTGTCTGTCCGGTTTGTGATCATGTAAATGATGCAGCGAATATTTACGTTTGGAAAGTTTTAATAATACATGCGAACTGCATAATATTTCGTTCTTGTTAAAAATAACCAAACTGTAAAAAAGAATTCTCCATTTTCATGGGAAATTTTGGGCAGCTAATGTTCCCTATATTTACCAGTAATGTTCCTTGAAAATATCAGTACACATCTTCAAAATGATACTACATTCCTGAAATAAGGAACGTTTCATGGACGAAAACCTGTTATCCTCAGTAACCTGCCCCAAACATATTAAAAGCAGGAACGTATCCGATATATAAGAGTAACATTACTGAATTTTTTTATAGTGCATTTCTTCTACAACATTTATGCATTTATGAACATAATTAAAAATAGAAATTATGTATGAAAATTGTAAACAAATGTATAAAACATACATCTATAATTTTTGAAATGTGTATTCTAGCTTTCTCAAATGCGCTTTTTAAACTGTCACAAAAAATTAAAATTTTATTTTATTTTATTTTTATTTTATTTTTTTGTTTTTGTTTTTGTTCAAACCTATTTGGTAAATCTAATATTGGAAGTAAATTACAAACGAAATTTGAAATCCCAGAATCAAGCGTGATTCATTATTTCTCTGAAAATAAAATTTTGGGTTATAATCTATTGAATAATTTTCTTCAAAGCGTATGCATATTTTAAAGAGCTAATCAATCATTACAGTGATACGTGAACTCAATTTAACTTAAAAGTTTTCTACATACGTTTCCAACATCTAATACTAATCCATAATTTGAAATGATTAGTAGTTGCCGTTTCATCAATCATTAAAGGAATAAGAAATTTCATAAAAATTTAATATCTGTAAGAAGAATTCTAAAATTAGGATTACATTATCGATAAAGTTATACTCACATTTTATATTAAAATAAATTTCAGACAAAAATTGTTTTCGCATGCAAAATTTCTTTTAAATCTCATATCAGCAAATGTACTTTATGGAAATGACGTGCAATTCAGCGCTTTATTTATTAGAGATTAAAAATTTTTTTTTGAAAAATGATTTTTTATGTATGGAAATATATTTTATATTTATGGAAAATATTATACATTTAAAATTTCTGCATTGGAAAAAAAAATTACAAATTTTTAAGATTAAATCGAAAATTTGCCCGATTGAACTTAATATTACTATAGCTATATATAAATTGCAATAAAAAAATAAATAAAAAAAATCTGTATTATAAAATGTATCTGGCAGCGATGTTACAGGGAAATATCCGTAAACTATAGAAAACTCACGTTGATAGAGATTTTCTGTTATAAAACAATACAGAAAATATTCGTACACAGCGGATTTTTTATCCGTTCGACACGTACACACACACACAAAAAAAAAAAAAAAAAGTAAAACTACATTAAATAAAATTTTACAATTCGATTATCCAGGATCAAACCAGGCGTAGTATGTTTCGATGCTACCACTGAACCACGAACCATAATCTCGTCTATTACTTAGCATGTCTGTGTTGTTCTTATGCAAGGTACGCATCGGATAATATACTAGGTATCAATGTTCAGAAAGTTTATTTGTTTACTGGAAAAAGTGTCAGCAGATTTAAATGCAATTTTAAAATAAATATCTATAATTTTTGGAAAAAAAAATCAGTAAGCAAGTTACAGAAATTTTCTATTTATTAACCAAATTTTTTGACGGCGTAGATTTTGACGATTTTTGTGATTTATTTTCTAACGATTCTTTTTTTATCCTGTTAATATTATAGATATTCATTCAATGAAATTCAGTTCAAAAGTACACTTTTGCTGCATTCATGCAAAAGGACAGCTAATTAATTGATAGCATAAAAATAGCCATGATTATAAATTACTAATCGGAGAATCGGAAATATCTTTATCTAAATCATAAGGCATGATTTAAAAAGTTTCAAAGACATGCTTTTCTACTTTACATCATCAACCGAAAATAGAAACTAGTATATACTGTCACCGGCCATAACAAAATTTCCTTGTATATAAATCTATATAACAACGAAAACCATCGATTAACGTTCAAAAAAATTTAGTCAGCGTAGCTTATCACAATCAAGATTTCCCATATGCAGTTTGATGTAATTTTATGCAAAATATGGTGAGGCATAACCACATGGAAATATCATAACATTATTTCAAACAGCATCACCCACTGAATTATATACGCCCAAATTAATAATGCACTCAATAAACGTTTTAAAATATTAAGCGAAAAAGTATTTTTAGCCTATAGTGTGAGAACATCAGGATTGAAAACTATAGAATGAAACATTAAAGGAATATGAAATAAAACTCATATATATATATATATATATATACTAGCTGACCCGACAAACGTTGTTTTGTCATATAAATTATTTCTAGAGAATATTTTGCTAGAAAAAAATAACTAACTTATTGTAAGTGTGTAAGGATGTGGTATATAAGTGGAAGATGTATGGAGCGCTGTGAACGGTCAAAGAATATAAAAATAACAAAACACCAATCATTTATTTTTTTAATTTATTAAAATTGATTCTTTAAAATTATATACATATCGCTACTTATAACAATATTACTAAAAAACAATATCAATCCCTTAATGCAACAGAGTGTACAATATTTTTTGTTATCCCATCTTTTGCCAATACAAACAAACTGGATGGTTTGCCCACTCGAAAGTACGCCACGTATAATTGTCCGTGTGAAAAACATGATGTGCTCAAATCTAAGCCACAGACAGACATCGTTTGGCCCTGAGACTTATTGATAGTCATTGCAAATGCCAATCTAATTGGAAATTGAGGGCATTTAAATTGAATTGGCACATCTGTGGGTATAATAGGGATTCGCAGTAGTAATATATTTTCACCTCGGAATTTGTCATTTAAAATGATGGCTTCGATAACATTTTTCATTAATTTTTTTATGACTAATCGCGTGCCGATGCACAACCGTGGTGGGTTCAAATTACGAAGCAAAATAACTGGAGATCCAACCTTCAGTTGTAAAATATGCGGTGGCATGCCTGGTAAATCCAATGAGTTTAAAAACTTTGTTGGATAATTTACAGCTTCGGTGGCATCGCAAACTGTATCATTAGATTTGTATGACACCAAGTCTCCTGGTAACAAATGTTGTATCTCGAGATTCAATTCGTTGACGTCCACATTTTTTGCTGCTAAAATTGCTCTTTCTGCCAGCCACTCATGATTTATGTATCGTCTGTGTACATCGGGAAATATCTGGTCAATAAGAGCATCTTGAGAATCAATGATTGTGCAGAAATCGGTCGGTAATTTTATGCATCCAGTTTCATCTGTAGTAACGTTTCCATCGCCGATATCTAACAATTGTTTTGAGAATGTTTCAGCGGATGGATCTTGAAGCTTTTGAACGCACAAATTTACTTTCAGTTGTACTTTTTCAACATTAAGCCACAATGACGATGATTTTAAGCGCGCGTTGATCTCATCAGCGTATGTTGAACGCGGAATAACGGGAAGTCTGAAACCACCTGAAAAGAGTAACAGAGTGCCGCCAAATAGTTTGTCGTTGTTTTTTATATCTTTCAATGTCCTGTTCGACGCCTCAATCGAATGTTTGTGTGCCATGGTGCATTCATTCCAGATAAGAATTTTACACTATTTCAGACACTATGCCATGGACGATTGTTTTTTTTATGTTGCACACTGCGTCTGGGTTATTTTGAATATTTAGTGGCAGTTTAAATAATGAATGAGCTGTTCTGCCTCCATCCAATAAAGTTGCCGCAATGCCAGATGATGCAACAGCCAATGCGATGCCATTATTTGATAGTATTTCAGCGAGAATTAGCGAAATAAGGAATGTTTTGCCAGTTCCACCTGGTGCACCCCCCCCCCCAAAAAAAAAAAAAGAATCCACCTTGTCCTGCCAAAACTGCGAGCATGATGCGGTCGTAAATGGTTCTTTGTTCTTCATTCATTATTGGGACATTGCGAGCAACAATCGCTGCCATTTCTACAGTATTGTATTGTAGTTCACGATTCAATTCAGTGCTTATTAAATCAGATGCATTTCGATTTGTTGAATGCATACCGAAATGACTGAGTGGTAAGTTGGCAATGATAGTACAAAGATCTTCAATAGCAATCAATGCTTCATTGTACATAGCGTCACTGAATACTATCGTTAGATCGTTGCACCGTGAACTATGTTGATGCAATATATCATCAGTCATTGAATCTTTGTGATTATCCCATAATGTCTCTGCTCGGGCCGGGAAACATGTAGTCAACACTATAGCGAATAGTAGACGAATTTGTTTTGCTGTACAGTTCAGTCCTACTTCAGCAAGCCTACACTCCCACTGGTTGTCGTCTTCCAGCATGCCGAGTGCAAGGCATGCATCTTTATACGTTGGATACTGTTGTCCATTCACTTTACGTAAATCTTGAAATGACAAAGGGCCGGTGACATTAACCAATAACAGTCGAAGATAAAAGCACTCAGTCTGCTTTAGATTGACTGTAAATACTCGTCCCAAGGTGTTTGATTTGAATAAACCGGGACATGCATCAATCGGCGTGCCTTGCTTGCGGGGTATCCATTTTTTTGTTGGAGCCCATGTGAAATAGCGTGGTACTTCTGAATAGAGTAATGTCCGTGAAAAAGCACCAAAAGCATCCGCACGATTACACAATTCGAAAAATTCGGTGAGTGTAGTTTTTGGTGGATTTATAGCACGATCAATCGCTGTCTCGCTCGTGAAATATACGCGCTGGCCATTTTCAAGATGTACGGCTAAATGAAGAACTGCTGGATCCCGTTCATGAATTGGGAAACCAAAGATACGCCATACAGCTTCATTGGAGCTGACGTACCGGCCAATTTGCTAAAGTGTTATTTCATCGTTGTTATTCACCGGAGGAGCATTCACATTGGTATTTTCAACTCGAAATACAGCCATATCACTGCCTTTATTCACATACTTGCAAATGTATTTGATGCTCTTCACTGAACTGCAGAACTGAACATTAATATGAGCATTGAATGTTTTGCTCAGCAGAGGCGAATATGGGACCCCCCAACGGTTATCAATGTCAATATCTATGTTGTTGACATAGATGACCGCCATAGATGATAAGATTGTCCGCCATTATCGGGATTTCTTCGACGATATATTGGATATCCGTCAACATTTGTGATCGTGATATTTTTCGGAAAACTTTTAGTACATTTTCCATCTGCACAAATAATGGCCTAAAAATTCATTTTTCATTTTAACATAAAATAACTCCGTCGGATATTGACGAATTTTTTAAAAGAATATACCATTTTAACTAATTTTAACATTTTAAGAATATTAACGTTGAAAAAATATTTTAAACACTTACGGTTAAAAATTCATTTTTCATTTCAACATTAAATAAATTCTGACATCGTGTTTACGATTCTAAAATATTAACTTTGAAAAAATATTTTAAACACTTCGTAAGATACGGTTACGATTCTAAAAATATTAATTTTGAAAAAATATTTTAAACACTTCGTAAGATATGGTTAAAAATTCATTTTTCATTTCAACATTAAATAAATTCCGACATCGTGTTTACGACAACTCACGCCATCTAGGTGGAAAAGTTGTTGAAAGAGTTGGTTAAAAATTAATTAAGAAAGAACTAATTAAGTTACAACTTTCATTTGTAAATCTAAACCATTCTCGAATCCACCTGAAGACACACAAAAAATTTCATTAAACTCAGTCCAGCCGTTTAGGAGGAGTTCAGTGACATACACACGCACAAAAGAAATATATATATAAAGATGTGTGTGTGTGTATATATATATATATATATATATATATATATATATGTATGTATATATAATTCTAAATAATTAAAAACGTTACTGTTATTCCTATACGAAAAATCATATCACCATTTTAAAGAATAATTATATTCTCTTTTTCTTATCTTTTAGAATTTAACAGTAAGCTCAAAATTTTGGCAAAATAGATGGTAATTCATAACAATAGTCGTAACAGCAGCTGTAGTTGCTTTGCTAATGAGCAAGGTAAAATGCTAATAAGAAAGCACCACAGAACTGATGTTTTGAAGTAATAATTATAAAACTTTGAATAAAAACCATGAAATGCAATAAACTTGCAACAGTTGTTTCCTGTCGACAGAACACGCTACCCTTTGTAATGCGAACAAAGTAGACACGAGTGCTGCTGTCAAAGTGGCAACGCACAAAACCGTTTTAAAAGAAGAGTAAAAATATATAAAGACGAATGTAAATATAAATACTTGCGTGAATTATGATGAATTATGTAATAAAAGAAGAAAATAAATAAATAAATAAAATATAAACATCTATAAAAATCTAAATATCTAAAAAGTATCAAAATTAAACGAAAATATAACTTATGGGAGTATTTTCCAAGCATCAGACAAGAACGTAGTGGAAAAAATATCATTAACAAGATTTTTCGAATTTTTAAATATGTAAAAAGCTTAATGGATATCCAAATAGGAAGAGGAGGCATGAGAAGAAATTACGTTAGTTTTAGAAAAATCAAAACGATGACCACGAGCCTAGCAGTGGGTATCAATAGAAGGTTTGGAGATCTCTTCATTATGAACATTACGACTGTGCTCATTTATTTTATATTTCAAACGCCTCCTAGTTTGACCAATGTCATCTGAATTGCACGATGAACACGGGATTAAATAAAAGCCAGAACGGTTTTCAGTAGGAATGGTATCTTTAAGAGAAGATAATTTAATTTTTATAATGAGTTTGTAAATTACTGTAAAACCAAATGGTGAAAGACTTTTAGAAATTTTAAAAGAAAATGATGAATAAAAAGGTAAAATAACGGGTATGAGATCGTGATCGTTCAAATTTTGAGAAGAATCCTTAGAATTCTTGAACTTATACAGAGCTTTATCGATAACATAGGGATTATAGCTTCGAGAAAGAGCAAGAGATTTATTTAATTAATTTCTTTCGAAAGACTAGACGCATCAGAACACGAAAGGCACGAAAAACAAGTATAGAAAGCAGACATTTTCTGTTGAGGGGCGTGGTTGAGAGGGCATGTGGCGGAAGAGAGACAGAGAATGGTTTTCTAAAAACAGTGGTTAAGAACCGATCTTTGTCTTCAGACACAAACATATCAAGGAATGGCAAAGAGCAATCCTTTTCAATCTCGAAAGCGAATTGAATACATGGGTCAATCGAACTGACGAAAGAGAGTAAACTGGAAAAATCAACATTAGGGGGAACAAGAACGAAAGTTTCATAAACATACCTGAACCAATGAAGAAATTTATATACACCGAAGGGACTTTCTTCAAAATAGTGCATATAAATGTCGCAAGCAAAGGAGAGAGAGGTCTGCCCATTGCCATACTCTCATTTTGGGAATAATAAGTACCATTAAAGACGAAGGCAGTTTGACTGATACAGAAATGAACTAAATTCACAATCTCCGCAATTTCAATAGAAGAATAATGGAATTAGATTTAAGAAAGATGTTTAAGAAAGAAAGTAAAAATGAAGGCAGTTTGCCTGATACACAAATGAAAAAAATTCACAAGCTCGTCAATTTTAATAGAAGAATAATGAAATTAAATTTAAGAAAAATATTTTTAAACTGTGCAATTTAAAACAGTGCATTTTTTACGTAAGTGGAAAAACGAATTTAAAATAGAAGATATCGTTTAATTTTAATATGTTATTTCACAGTATATTTGAAGAAATATCCGTAAAATTTGGAGAATTGGCCGTTAAATTATACGATTAGTTCCCCTCTTCAAAAAAAAAATATCCTCCAGTGCCCGTATTTGTAACAAATGTCTGTAAAATTCAGATAATTGATCATTTATTAAAGGTCACTCCCCTTGTTCGAGAAAAATGTCATGACAGATACACGGGAATAAATTTAATTTAACGGTCAATAACTCAAACACATTTTGCTGATCACTAACCTTAACCTAGTGTGTACATAGTTTTTAAAGCGTGAAGAAGATAATGCTGCACCAGAAAAATAATAATTAGACTATTACAGTAAAATGTTTTATTATAGCCAAAATAGTTCTAAAAAACACAACTATGAAAGTGAAGTAGTTTTTACACAAATATATATATATATATATATATATTATTTAAATTATTCGAAATCAAAATATTCTATTTGTATTGGTGAAATGTTGAACCTAAAATTCTTAAAGTGTAAATTAAATAATAAATTTCCAATAATAAATTTTCCTCCTTGTAATTATATATGTGTGTGTATGCGTGTGTATGTGTGTTTAACTAAAAAAAACTATAGTTATTTCCTTTTGTATATATCCATGTATTTGAATGCACAATAATTGTTTATTCATTCGGGATACCAATATAAATGTTTCAAATTTATTAAAAAGATCGTTTAAAAATGATTTTTTTTCCTTTTAATACATCGCCCATAAAGACATTTTATTTCTTTATAAATCTTGTATAAGTAAATAGTCATATCTCTTTTATTTTCATTTATTATTTCCTAAAAGGAAAAAAAAATATTAAAAAATAAGAATATATTTGTACATAATATACTTACTTTACAGTAACATATTTATTTTGTTGCTTGAAAAAGTTATATATTTTATTTCTTTAAAGCAAATGACTTTGAGTTAAAAAAGTTAGAAAGCAGAATCATAATTCTGCTTAGTAAAATGCTTCTATTTTAAAATTTTGTGTTCTTTATGCACTGTAGTTTTCATTCCCTACGTTATTTTCTTCTACAATAATTGTTCAGAGACTAAATTAAAAAAAAAGGAAAGAAAAAGGAAAGAGAAATACATATGAGTGAAAGAACAGATGGCTGTTGCTCAGGAATTTAAAAGCTAAATAACATTTACATTTTTTTTTTTTTTTTTTTTTTTTTTTTTTTAAGTTTCTAATTTTCAATGTTGAAGAAAAAATACATTTTGTTCATGACCATTTTTTCGATAAATGAATATTATAATTTTGCGAAGAAAACTTTAAATAAAAACAAAACTTCAGAAATTTGTTGAATGTGTTTTTCTTTCCAACATTCAATCAAGAAGATTTTATAAACTTGGCAAGATTATATTTACGAATGAAATTCAAAAGATAAAATATTATTAAGTTTGAATATTGTTGGTGTGAGGCATTAGTAGACAGATAAATAAAAAATGACCCGACTAGCTAGTATTGAACCATTGCAGACATGCTTTTTACGGGATTAAATAAACTGAAACATTCTTCAAGATTAAAATAGTATTTTAAGAATTTTTTTACGTCTATATCAGAGTTTTCTAAATTATGTCTTTGTTACTAGTTTTTATACGGGGTCATCTTTGGGTGGAACTTCAAAATATTCTCTTTTAGCCAAATGATTAGAAATAGTGCAATTTTAAAATATACTCCCAATAAGGAAACCTTTTAGTCTTGATTCGCTATATAAAACAGTTATCTTCAGTAATAAAAAAAAAAAAAAAAAAAAAAAAAAAAATGTATCTGATTAAGATCACATGATCGAAGTGTAAGCATCTATAGCCATAGATATCATAAAGTTTAGAACACATTCTTACTAAATACATCAAATAAAGAATAGTACCAGAGGTGCTTAAATCAGGCGCATTGTTCATTGTTTGTTGCTCCATTGTTTGAAACTCTACCAAAGGCGTTTCTGGTTAAGAATAATTTCTACCAAACGGTAAAGCATTTATATTATTATATGCAGGAGGAAACAAAATAGTGTTGTCAGAAGATTTCTAACGGCCCACGTTTAGAAGAGACGTTGGCATTGCCCGATTCACTTATGCTTAAGCTTGGAAGCAGTGGGAGGGGAAGAGTATCTTCACTGACAACAATTCGTTGTTCATTATTGCTGGCGTCAACGTTGGACTCCTCTGGTGCTGGAGTCACCTCAGTGTTATTTAATAACTTAATGATATTTTGCAATATTTATCTGGGTTTGTTCTTTGTTCTTTTTTTTTTTATATTTAAGGCAAATCTAAGAGAGATCGCACGGTAGGAGACATTACGCTCATACGGGATCGGCGGGAAGGAGTAGAGTGGGCGAGTTGCATTTTCATGTGGTTATATAACATCAATAGTGGAGTGCTGACTTGAAAATGCATGTTGATTGCTTCAAGAGCCCAAGATGAAACGTGGTTATTTTATCTCGTTTTCAAAACTAAAAGCTTGAATCTTGATAACCCTTCTTCGATATTTCAATACAATGGTAATAGTACAAAATATATTTAATTCAAAGAATTTCCCATAAGCTACTAACCGAGACTAACGGTACAAGCACCACAATTTTTCCTAGAAGCGAATAATTATTTAATAAAAGACTGCGCAATCTCTCCTACCGAAATGGGGAAGATTGTCGTTTAGTTATTTAAGAGAGACCGCGCATTGATTTTTATAGAATTCTATACTAATAGAGATTTCGCAACTTTTTGTTAATGACAGAGCAATCTGTATGAGTTTGGTGAATGCCTGGATCTGTACCAGGAAATAACTTCGACAAGTGACTGGACTAGTTCAATCAACTTGAGACGATGCGTATTTTAGGAGACTGTTTCTAGAATCTGAATTTGAACATAATTCAGGAGTATCACGATTGACAAAAGCCATACATCTCGTTTGATTTATTTCTTGAATGCTAATTTTAGCCTATGAGAAATTTATCGCAAAGTATTTAACTGATATTGTATAACTCTTTAGTTTTGCAATATTTTCAAGTATTATGTTCAAGCTTTGTGCATCTCTCCGCTGCTTAAAGGGAAGCGATAAAACTAAATGCAAGTAAAAGCTATCAGCTTACTTAAACTTCTTTTTAAAGATTGTAATCGTTAAAATTTGAATAAAATAAATTAAATTAAATTAATGCAAAGGGATTTAAAGTTGAAACGGGAAGATTTCTAAAAATGCGAAATTTAAGTTTTGTGTTTTGAACATTTTTGTGCGGAAGATTTTGAGGAAAAAAAAAAAAAAAAAAATATATATATATATATATATTAAACGTTGGGCGGATTCTTTGCTTAAAAATAGGCGGAGCTAGTCATATATCATTTCACGCATGGTGTGTTACCCTTTATTTAATTATTTTTGTCCGGAAATGCTTTGCACACATGGTGTGCAATCCGTCTCGAACAGGCGCACTTGTGACAGATGGTTACTCGATAAAATCATCATGTACAATAAAAGCGCAACGATTGTGAACAGCGAGAGATTCGGTCAGCAAACAAGGAACGATTCAAGCTGAAATGGAAATGCACTAAATTTAAGCTTAACTTGTTATCTTGTAAGTTAATGTTATTTTGCAGTGTTTATCTGGTGTTGTTCTTCTTTCTGTTTCTTTAATATATATATTTTTTTAAATATATTTTTTAATTCTTGTTATATGTCTTTTAAATTTCTGATTTTTTTATATATTGAATCGAAATATTCAGTCCCAATGCAAAAATATTTGTTTACAAATACTTACAATAATGTCATTTAAGTACAATTATTATTAATAACAATGTAATTGTAGTTATAATTAAGCGCAATCTCTCCTACTCATGTGCGCAATCACTCCTATCCTATAAGGAGAGATTGCGCAAAATAGTTTTCTTGGTTTTATTACAGGTATTGTTTTAAATTATAACAAAACAACAAAATAGTAACGGAAATGCATAGAAGAAGGATTAATTAAAAATTATGCACCAACAGTTTAGCAAATATATATATATATATATATATATATATATATATTTGGATTTTTAAGAAGTTCTGTAGAGTTGTGCACAAACTCTCCTAGCTTTACCTTAAATGCTAATTAAAACAAAAACTTGAATTTTAATAAAAGTTCTTTTAGATTATGCTATTACATATTTTCATAGATATTTTATAAATTAAATTTATCCTAAATTTATAAAAAATTACACAAAGGAACCATTAAATATATATGTTTTTCATTCTTTTCTTTTCCTTTCCTTTATATCTTAATTCTCTAGAAGATTTTATAATTCTATAGAAAATAGTTTTATAACACTTATTTCATACATTGTTTCGTAGGAAACAATGTTTTAATTTACTATTCTAAATTCTCATAAAAGTCTGGATTTACGAACAACTAAATAATCTGCATGATTTATTTTGCAGTTCTCTCAAAACAGCGGAAATAGTTAATGCAATTTAAAATATTTTAGTATATGGGGCTGTTGATGTTTCATTTATTTAATAATATTTGAAATCTGTTACTGAAATTTATTGAGATTAGACGTGATAAGCTAAAATAATACGAATTTAATTTTGTAAACTATTTATTTGCGACTTACTGCATGGATAATTTCGTAATATTAATGATTGAAAATAAAATTTTACGAACTGGCAAATTTTAGCTGTGAAGTTTATTAAAAAAATTTTAAATATTTGATAAATATGTCTGAATGTATCTATGAAGATTAAAGTCCGTCAAAAAAGTTTTTATTTTGAACCGCAAACACGATTGTTAATAAAAATCTTTCGTATTTATTTCATGAATTGATACCTTTAAATTTCACTAGAAAGCAAAGTAATAATAAGATTAATAATTTTAAGTAGCAGCTCCCACGAGAAATTTAACAGTAACATTACATACGGTTGTCCTATAATAATAATTATTATTATATTTTTAAGTAATAATATTATAGTTTTAAAAAATTAAAGAACACGCTTTTATAGAAATGAGAACTAAAAAACACACAAAATATCTAACTTAGTATTAAAATGCAAGGTAAGAGAAAATCGTGTGAGTGGCACACCATAATATTTACGTACATTTAAATCTTTAATTAAAATAATTCAGAATTAAACAAAAAATATTTTTAAAAAATCGCCCTGACTGAGATCGAACGCTAGACCTTTAGGTTCGTAGCGCGGAGCTATACCTCAACGCCACGATGTTCACGTACGGAAAGTTTTTTTTTTACAATATAGATTTTTTGTTTGCTCCCAGAGCAGTTATAAACATGCAAACAAACATGCAAACATACATACAAACAAACATACATACAGGTGAAGCTAATAAAAGCGTGTTAAAAAGAAATAAAAAAGGATGAGGTTATACAAATAATGCAAATTGTCTGAAAATTTTATTATTATTATTATTATTATTTTTTTTTTGGGGTGATGCGATAGTTGTTGTATCCCACTTATCGTTAACTACAACATGACATATAAATTAAAACGAAATTTGCAATTCTAAAATTTAACTTTATTATTAAAAAAAAAAAAAAAAAAAATCTGTGACTGATATTTAGAAACTAAATTGTGGCTCTCGTAAAAATAGTTCCATGTCATCCATACGAATTACAGTTCTCATTTGCTTGCGAGTTTTAGACATTTCTATTAAAATTCTAGAGCTATATATTATCAATTCCTACATATTATCATGATAAAACTTATTTAAAAATCTCTGCAATAGGAACAGAATGGGAGAGTTTTAGGAACTATAATCACGGTTTAAGACCCAATTCCAGAAATCAAAGCGAGAATTTCTCGCAGTACAAAATATTTATAATGTTCGATATCTAGAAAAGTATAGAGTAGAAATTCAAAATCATTTTGCTTAGTGAGCTTGTTTTTCCCAAATTCTAACGTACATTGATTTAAAATGAGAAAAATAAATTAGAAAATGCATTAGAAATATGAGACGTATCGTTACAAATAAGGTACCAAATAAAAGGGAAAATTTTTGTGATTTCGATGGATTAAACAGCTTATCGATCACACAATTCGATTTTTTAAAATTAACTAAAGTATGGATTTTAGGTGGCAACAGCAGAAGATTCTATGTAAATTGTTAGGAGAAAAAAAAAATCTGCTTCACATTAGGTCACATGTTTTTGAAGTGGGATTAAAAATTGCAGTTTTCATTTAAATTTTCTCTCACGAATACAAAAATTTAATATACAGCCTGTACCCTACAAGACCAACTTGCATTTCAAATTTCATAAATTTTTTTGGTAATAAACAAAAAGTTACTCTTTTTTTTTTTTTTTTTTTTTTTTTTTTTTTTTTAAATTAAATTTTATTCTAACTTCGAAAAGATTTTTGTGATACGATACATTAAGAATTTGGGTTTTAAAAGTTTTTTTAAATAGATTATTTACCTTATACGCATAGCTCAAAATGTATATTTCTAGTTTAGGGAATCAAAAAGTGAATACTCTTGCGTTCTAGATGAATGTTGTATATATATATATATATATTATTTTATTATTATTTTTTTTTCAGAGTACTTTGAGATTCAGATTATTAACAATTTTGGCACAAATACAGATTTTTCTTAGAGATATTAATTAGTTTAAAAATAAATAAATAAATAAATAATTTAAATATATATATGTTACTGGTGTTTGTGTTATTTTAAGAAAGTCCAATTAATTTTATTTTTTGTTGACTTCGTCTTTAAAATAGCAAATAATGGAACGTATGGGAACAAAGCATTTGACTAAGTATGTGTTAATGCATATGTAATATTTCTTTACTTTTGCAACATTAACGTAAAGGAATCTATCTTTGCCTTTAAGCTTGCCGGAAAGGGATTTTTTTATATTAAACGATAAAAAATTTCGCTTTCCATAAGTTTCAGTTTTGAAAATTAGAAAGAAAATATAACGTAAAAGTGTGTGTACTAGTGTGTAACTAGTATGTTTTAATGTGTGCGACTTAAAGGTCCATAAATATATTTTTACAATTAAAAATATCATACTTAAAAAAAATTCTAAAATATATAAAATATATAAAATCTTTTCTCTCAAAATTACAGGAATAAACAATTAAAATAAAACTTTTTATTTTATGATTTTTTTTTTTTTTTTTCATTAAACAAAATTTATTTTGGAGTACTTTTTTTCTCTCTTAAAAATAAATATTAAATATATTTATGAAATTTAACAATTTTAGGTTTTACTTGCCGAAACGTCAGTGAAGACCTCCCTGTGTCGACTCAAAAAGATTTCTGGTTCCGTCTGTGTGTCTGTGTGTTTATTTGTCTCGCGATAGCGGCCGCAAAAATCCCGCTATTTACTTGAAATTTCGTACACGTGTTCACGAGACAAACGGAATCAGTTGAACAGTTTTAGGTCAGCATTCCATTTGTATTGCGTGTACAGGGACACGAAAAATTTTTCTTATCATTACAGGCTATTTTAAAAATTTGAATGTACCGCGATAGCGACCGCAAAATTCACGCTATTGACTTGCAGTTTGGTACACATGTTTATGAGCCATACGGAATATAGTTTTGGGTGTGTATTCTATTTTTAGTTCTCGTACAGGGACAGACCAACATTTTATTTTTATCATTATTTCCTTTGGGAAGAATTTGTATGTACCACAATAACGGCCGTAAAAATCCTGCGATTGCCTTGCAAATTGGCAAACACATTCAAGTTCCGTATAGAAATAGCCGTATAATTTTTGTGTCTATATTGTTTATGGATTGCGTACAGGGACACGCCAAAATCCTTACCATTACGGCATATGGGGTGAATTTCGTTTAAACGCCTTTTAACATCATTACTTTGCCGTCAACAAAATGAAATTAGCGTACATTACCGAAATGCTTAAACTTACACTTTCTGCAGAAAATATGTACTCTTAGGCTTCCTAATTAATCTCCAGGACCTTAGAAATGTGCTCTGAGAATGTTTCGTAATCATATAAATTATTTCAAATTTCAAATTATTCATGATAAACGTAGAATAAGCTGAAAAGTTCTTACTGTTATATACAATGTTTATGGTTCGTTTACAGAGACACACAAAAGAACTTTGTGACATTAGAGCCTATGGACACATTTTTATTTAGGCACAATTTAATGCGTTTATTTTACATTGAGCATAATGGAATTAACATACATTATAAATATGCTTAAAAGCATGTTTACTGTAAAAATGGGTATGTATAGGCTAAATAATTCATTTACAGGAAGACACAAAAAAATTACAATAACGTTCTGTACTTATCCAAATGATGTGAAATTAGTTTGAAAAATTAATGAGTTATAATTCATTAGGTGTATACTTATTATTGCTGTGTATAATAACTGTGGCTCTTTTTCCGGGATATATAAAAGAATTTTGTACTATTACGCTCTATATTCGGTATTTCTTAAAGATATATTTTTACATGGTTACACCCCCATTAAATATAATGAAATTTTATTAAAATTTTAAAAGCATGTTTTTCTGTTGAATATTTTGGGCAGGGATTAGATAATTAGTTTACAGGTTTACGCAAAATAATTCCGACATGCTATGTGATCTTTTTGCATGAAATTTGGTAGAGATATTTATGAATTACAGGGAATTAATACAAGACTCTGAGTTATTAGGAATGCAGATATATGCATATATATACAGATTGGTGTAGAAAGAGAGATACAGCGAGGGGGGTGAGGGGGCGTCAGCCCCCTCAGAAACGTATCTGTTTATGCGCAAGTCAAT
The DNA here is from genome assembly GCA_963930645.1 of Salticus scenicus. Classification (NCBI taxonomy): domain Eukaryota; kingdom Metazoa; phylum Arthropoda; class Arachnida; order Araneae; family Salticidae; genus Salticus; species Salticus scenicus. Next base: position 226,017,260 of record OZ005654.1, on the reverse strand, counting down.
CGAATTAATATACATATTTTATATTAGGGAATAAATAAAAATGAACCATTAGTTATAGTCTCAGAATTTTTGCTTATTGTTTATCTCTTGTTAATGAAAAATTAAAATAACTAACTAAATAAATAAATAGTTAAAAAAATAGAATTAGCTGCAAAATACACCGATATCGATCAACTGAATTATGGAATTTGAGTTTTTTATTTATTTATTCATTTATTTTTTCCTTATGAAGTGAAGCATATTTTAATTAAATTTGTAAATAATATTTTTCTTTATATATCTAAAATAATTATACTAACAAAAAAATTCAAAAACTATATAAATAAAAACGATAATAATTTTTCCAATGCAATTTCTCATGGAATAAATTATAACGTTTTTTTCACGCTTTTTATGAATTATCAAACACTTTTCCGATATTGTTTTCCTATTTAATTAAAACCTTACGAGCAAAGATATTTTTTTTTTCAGAACAACATACATTTTGGTTATCTTGCATCTTCTTTTAAGGGGTTACATCCAGTTGTAATTTTCAAAAAATCGATTTTTTTTTTTTTTTTACATATTTTGAATGTACATATATTTGATAATATTGTCTGAAAATTTCATATCGACCCGGCAATTAGTTTCGAAGAAATTTGCATATTTGTAAAGACGTCTCCTTATGGTGAAGGCCGCACCTTATGGTGACATAGAAGTAATGAAAAAAGAATGCATAGGTCATGTCCAAAAGCGAATGGGTAAACGACTAAGAGAATGTGTAAACAGAACTACAACAGAAACGACTGATAAAAATGGGAAGAAACGTCAGAAAAGGTACTTGCTGGAAAGGGTAAACTGACTGGTAAAATGATCGATAAATTAACTGTCTATTATGGATTAGCAATAAGACGACACTGTGATTCTGTTGAAAATATGTCTAATGCCATTTGGGCTTCTTATTATCATAATTGCTCCACTGACGACAATCCTCGACATGGTAAATGCCCGACTGGAGAAGACTCATGGTGTTCTTGGCAGAAAGCACGAGCCTTGGACACATTATCAAGCTACAAACATGATTATTAACCCTTACCGCCTGATGTTGCTGAAGCTATACTTCCAATTTACGTAGATCTGAGTAATGAAAAATTATTAGAAAGATGCGTTGGTGGTTTCACGCAAAATAATAATGAAAGTTATAATCAGCTGATATGGAAAATAACTCCAAAAATAATCCCATGTGGCTCTAAGATCGTTGAAATTGCTGCTTATCTTGCTGCCGGCATGTTCAATGAAGGAAAAACATCTCTTCTATACTTCATGAACGCAATGGGACTATCGCTTGGGCCTAATGCCCATGCCTATGTAGAAAAAGAGGACGCAGAGCGCATCTTGATCTCTGACGCACGAGCGCAAGGGAGCACGCGCGAGGGGAGAATGTTACGTAGACAACAACAGTTGGCTGTACTAGAAGCAAATGATGAAGCAGAGGGTTCCTCTTATGGTCCTGGAATAGATGACTCGATGTAAGTAGGAAAACAATTTTTTTTAACTTAGTTTATATGGTTCACAAAACTTTAAATGCGTTTATCTCGAAACGGTGTTTTCAAAGTCGGTGAGCAAAATTTCTCCGAAACGGCTGGACCGATTGATATGAAATTTTGAAACGATTTTCTTAGATATTTTTGTCAGGTAATGATCGTAGGAATAAGGTTTCTGATAATAATTTCGATTTTTTCAGCCACTTTCAAGTGTAAATTTTCATGAAAAAAAAAACGATTTTTTTGGGGGGAAGCCGCTATTTTGTCAAAAATCAAAATTTTGACTATTCCTACGATCATTACCTGTATTCATCTATCTTACAAATAAATCTTTTGGTTTTTTTCATTTCAGATAATTTGGATCAGAGATATCTTGCTCACCGCCAGACACCTTTTTGTGGAAGTCCTCTAGGAGATCTACTACAGGAACAGCGGAACCCAATATTTTTGTAAACTCATCACGGATTCTTAACATACATTAAATTTGCTATATGTATATGTATTGTATATATTTCTTTAATAAAAGGCCTCTTCACAAAAAATTCACAAAAAAACACGTTTTTTCGTGCATGCAACTGGATGTAACCCCTTAAATGATATTTTTTGTTCGATAATGTAATGCATTGAAATATTATTGTATACATACAATTTCCTCAGTCTATTTTGGAATAACGAAAAATTTATATTTAATTTAATTTTTTTTAATCGTATATATATATGGGCATTAAACACACACACACACACACACACACATATATATATATATATATACAAGAAAACGTGCATATGTATATATACACTATTAAATTAAATAACAATCAAATTTGATTAAATCTGCGGTACCTGTTCAAAGTTTTAAAAATAAGTTTTTTTCTTAGAAGGAATGTTTCACCAACACACCCTCAACAACAGTAGAAAAGGCAATAATCTGGCAGATCGTCTTAGCTTGTTGGATATTTTATAGCTTTAATGATTAATAAAAATATATTTAAATAATTTTACAGAAAGAGTTATGCGAATCAAAATGTTTATTTAGTATCGTAGGATATGAATAAAGATTTTTAATTCTTTGTATCATAATAACTCAAGTAATACAAAAAATAAATTGATTATGTATAATTGGAGATTATAAATATTAGGTGAAAGGGAAAGTTCTGTCGTTGTGTGGCCCTCAAATAGAGAGTTTTTACACGAAACCAAACATTTTAATGTGATCCAAAGCAGAAGTCTGATGAACTCCAAGCTTGAAGCCCACTTCTGTGGAAGTTATCGTTGGATTTGTTCTGATCATACTGTAGCACTTCGTCATTTACACTTTATGGCCTTCCTGATCTGGGTTCATCTTTCAAAGAAAAATCACCCAAACGAAATTTCGCAAACCATCTTTGGCATGTTCGAGCTGTTACTGCGTCCTTTCCAAACACGTCACACAAGTTTTTTGTTGTCTCTATCGCGTTATTCTTTTTTTGTTATTCATACAACATATAATGTCTAAAGTGCAGTTTCCAGTGATCTTAATTGGAAGTCGTTTCTAGAGGCGCCATTCAGAATCGTTTCATGTGGTCAAGCGGTTGGAGGTGGTTCAACCGCTTGGTTCGAAGGGAGAAAGTCCCTCGCTCTAACCCCCAGCTGAGGTAATTGAGGGGCCAGAGGCAGATATCTTTGTCAATTTTGCATGCATTCCTTTGAAGTAACTGCGCAATCTGATAAAAAAAGGTTACAACTGATGACAAGACATTCGGCTTTTTGTGTCGGAAGCGTGATTAATTGTTTTTTGAACCTCAAAGTTCCAACTGCAATGGAAACCGGCCTTTAAGTGCATATTTTCTTCACCCATGGTGACAGTTCTACAAGTTTGAAAAAAAAAATGACTAAAATACGAAAAAGAGTGTGTAAATCATAAATCATACTCTGACATAAATGTTTCAATAGGTTTCTGTCGATAACTGACAACGCATAGAAGTGCACGTATTCAAAAACGAGAGAACATTCCTTTACACCTAATACCTAATTGCAGCTGTATATTTCAGTAAATAAAATAAATATCAGCATTGAGAAGATATAAACGAGCTAATATACGCTAAACATGAGTTTCAACATTCTAAATCTAGTGAATCTGTTTACTTAAAATTATACTACGCAGGAAAAATCGAAAACAGTTACTATCGTAATCGTGCCTAATGCAAGATACATTTATAGCGAGAGGCAAAATCTAACTGCGTACTTAACGAGAATCGTTAACAGTTTTCACTATTAGTGACAATTCAAATCCAGGGCTCCCATTCACGGCGACAGAAAATACCATACAGATGGTGCAAGAATTTAAATTTTCTAACACTCTCCCAGCTGGACTCTTTAGTGTTCTCTAATTTATTATAAAACGCTAATCTAATTTTTAAAAAAAATCATATTTAATTAATCAAAAAATATAAGTAAAGTATGCTAAGAAGCTGATAGAAAAAAAAGAAAAAGAAGAAGTTCAACAAAATAGATGAAATATAAAACAAAAAAGGACTTTTTTAATTAACTCTTTGAATTTATTAACACTTTGTCACCATGTTCCTGGATGTTTCGGAGTATCTGCATAGGTTTGGGGGGGGGGGGGGGAAACTTGCATCTATTGAAATTAATTAAAAACATATGGATAAGTTTTTAGAAAATAAAAATGAACTTAAAGGGATTATTTTAGAATTTTTCTTCTGCCACCGATGAAGAATTTTACTGGAGTAGATACGCAGGAATTAAAAATTAATTATACTATATATAAATATATATATATATATATATATGCGTGTGTGTAAGTGTGTTCATGCGTGCGAGTTGTGATAGTATATTTTTTTGATTCTCATATTTATAAGCTAGGGTAAGTGCTCTAGTGATTGACACTTTTAGAGCAATTTCTGATGTTTTTAATATTTTAGTCATCAGAAACTATTTTTAAAAATCTTAATTTAGTACATATAGCACGAAAGACATTCAGAACCACATATATGTTAAAATATATGCATCTGATTATTATTATTATTATTATTATTATGAATTTTTATTTTACACCCACTCAATGTTCCAGTAATTGACACTGGCAGTTTTTCATTTTACCTGTAATTAGCACCCTATGTTCCAGTGTTTGACACTGCTAGTTTTTCATTTTACCAGTTATTTGCACCCTATGCTTAAGTGTTTGACATGCAATGTTAAAATTCTTATATGTAAAACATGTATTTTTTTTTTTTTCTTTCTTAAATTTTAATTATTTCGAGAAAGATGTCAATTACTGGAGAATGTTAATCACTGGAGCACCTACCCTATATATTATGCATTATAAATTAAAAATTATATTTCCTAACAAAATGTTTACAGAACAGTTATTCATTTTTCTTTTTGGTCAAGCAAATTTATAAAATATTACATTGGAGAAATTTTTTATGTATTCTTAAAATAATCTTCATCCAATATTTCAGCATGTAAAAACAAGTATTTTATTCAGCTCATTACATTTTTTTTGTTCAATGAAAGTTCATTAATCAGTTAATAAAAAACTGTTTAATAATATATATCGTTTCAGTAATGATATTCATATTTTATTTATTTATTTATTTTTTATAATAACTTTTTTTTGTTGATTGTTTGTGCTCCTATCACATATTTTATAGTCTAATATTTTTTTCTTTCCATAATTACACCATACTTTTGAATACTTATTACATAAAAATAACGTGATAGTAGAGTGATAATAATCCTCAGAGCGGAGAAATATAATCATTACTTTCCTCTTTTGGTATTATAAATAAGCTTTAGTATAAGAGTATTTGGAAACTCATCTTTTTATTTTAAGTTTTCGTGGAGAATATTTAATTTCTAGTTAAAATACTTTAATGAATGGTATACTGTAACAAACGATTACTTCTTTATGGTCTTCGATATCTCATTTTGTTTTAACATATGTTCTTAAAATAATCATTTTGAAAATGTAATGTAAACATTTTCATTTTAGTTATCTGTTGAACTGAAAACAAACAATTTTACTTATTAAAATCGTGCTTAATAATGTGGAAAATCTTTAAAAAAAGATTTTTTTCTCCCTTTTGTATTAAAAATAGTTTAGCTTGTTAATGTAAGTGATAGTGTATATTTATATAATTGAAAACTTATAGAAAATTACCAAAATATAAATAGATGGAAAAATATCAAAATAAGACGAAATAAAATGAATTAATGGAAACTTACAGCCTCACAACGTCTTTTAGAGCATTGTATGAATTGTGCTAGCAAATTATCTACTTTTCCGTAAAGTTATATATAATTGCATAATGCTAATAAATTCATACTACATTTAAATGCCTGAACGACAAAAGACAAAATAAAAAGTTGTAGAAATATGGATACAATTATATATTTATAAATGCAAGATGTTTCTACCAGATAAATGCACAGAACATGTGAATGCAATTAGAAATGAATGACAGTTAACAGACAAGATTTAAACCAAAAAATTTAAAAAGTATTAATATGGAGAAAATTTAACAAGGGCACGATTATATTTGTATTATATATATATATATATATATATATATATATATATATAACTATAATTAAATTTAGCGTAATAAACACGATAACATAAAAAAAAAAAAAAAAAAAAAAAAAGATTACGCATTTAATAGTAATTAATGTTATAAAAGTAATTTCTCTAAATAAGTAACTATGTAATGACAGAAACAATGATATATTAGGTCGTTGCAAAACTTCGTGCGCACGCGGATCATTTTATTGCCTCCAAAGACGAGAGCTTCTATCGCAATGGTATACATTTGATACCCGAAAAATGCGCAAAGGTTGTAGAAAGTAATAAAGAGTATTTTGATTAAAAATTGTCATTTGATTTGATGTATTTTTATGAAATGAAGCAATAAAAAACCGCACGAACTTTTGCAACGGCCTAATATATACTTATATAATAAGAGAAATCGTAATTCTTAATTACAATGATCAAGCACCAGAAAGTAAGACTTGAATTAATGAACAAAGATCCATATAAGAACATGAAGCCTTATACAAGGCAAAATATATTTTAAAAGTTAATATGAATAGTTTCTAAAACACTGGTGGACGAGATCACATATAACAAATATTATCAAAGAATTACAATATATATATATATATATACATCACAGTTTTTGGAATCATTTCATTTATTCTTTCCTTCTGCATCATTTTTTTTTCCATAATGCTTATGACAAGGTATGTATATTCCAAAGTTTTTCTCCTAGTTTTACATGAGTAATTTTAAAAAGCAAAACTCAAAAACCTATATCAGTTAAAAATAAATTTATTCTTCGTTAATAATGGTGGAAGATTTAGGCAAAACAGATGAGTCAGTATAATACAGTCGGTAACAAAAGTCTTCGAACACTAGCAAAAATTCCTATAAGAAAAAAATAGAGTTAATACTGTTTTGTTAAATAAATCCATGTCGAATCATGTTCTTAGTCAGTCTAAGTACATGATTCGACAAGGATTTGTTTAAGAAAACTGCATTAAGTGTACTTTTCTTACATAGGAATTTTCGCTAGCGTCCGGAGACTTTTATTACCGACTGTACATGTAAAAGAAAAAAGGCTGTCTTTCTAACCTACAAACTCTTAATCTAAATCTATATAAAAATTTCATCTAAAACTTTTATTCAAGATATATAAAGCACAATTTTAGTATAATTGTTCACCACAGACTAAAAAGGCACTGGACAAATCCACAGGAAGACTTTTGCAAAAAGATCCGTTTTAGTAAGACAATTAGTACAAAGTTAGAGGCTTAGTTACGACATCTACATTTAAATAATGTGTTTTCTGTTGATAATTATACAAATGTTTTTTCCACAATTCTTAAATATGGGCATATATTTCTCAATCATTGTACGAAAAGTCGGGAAATTTAATATAAAGCTGTTGCCAATAAATAAAATCTTTACTTTTTTTCACTTTAAATGAAATATATTTATTTACACCTGAACAAAGAAACTGAAATGAAATTTTTAGAAAAAATAAAATTGCACTGGCTGAAAAAAACTGGTATATACACTATCTACCAGTAAGTATTTGAACACTTTCAAATTTAGACGTTTTGTCGGATTTACAGAGGAATTCTTTAAGCATTACCTTGAAATTTTGGGAAAATAAATAACATGTTATGTTTCACATATTTCAGCAAAAAGCTTGTCCTCAAAAGGAAAAGGCAAAAGGGCTCAGTAAAAAATTAAACAAAACCAAACTTTTTTGGGTCACCCTGTAAAAAGTACTGCTTGATATGCATTTTGACTGCTAACTTTTTATGAAGCTACCACATATATTCATGGAAATATAACAATTTCCTTAAGAAATTGAAAAAAAAAAATATATATATATATACCTTTTAAAATATAACACGTAGACCCAGTGCAAAGCCGATTTTAGGAAATTTGGCATACTACTTTTGGCATAGCATGCGCAGCAATCTGAATACAAAAATTTTTAAATATTTTACGAAATATGAGCACTTTTACTAAATACCTTTTAACTACGCATGTGCAAACTTTACACACACACACACAAAAAAAAAAAAAAAAAAAAAAAATGCATAATTTAACAATCAAAAGTTCTGAGCTACTTATATGAAAAATCCAAACAAATATCGTGCAAATTAAAAAGTTATGATTTATAGAATGAAGAGAATTTTAGTTTCTCTCTAAAAAGGGGGGGGGGGGGTGATAGCTGGTTCATCAATATTTATTTACAATCAATAAACACTACATTTCAATTTGGCATTGATGGAATCAAATTAAAAATAAATTTGAGTAAAAATATAAATAATTGTTTAGCTTTTATTTGGAAAGGAACTGAAATACTGTTCATGCAATTTCTCATAATTTTTTGAATTTACACGATATTTGTTTGGGTTTTTCATATAAGTAACTCATTATCTTTGGTTATTAAATTATGCAAATGTAATTTTATTAAAAGATAGCGCATGCGTAGTTAAAAATTATTTACTGAAAGTGCTCATATTTCGCAAAATATTTAACACTTTTGCATTCTGATTGCTGTATGTTGTGTCTAATGTAGCAAGCCAAGTTTACTAAAAATGGCATTGCACTTGGTTTTAATACCCTACGTTTTATAGTTAAAAAAAAACGAAAATATTTTCTGCAATCTTTTAAAGAAACCGTTATATCTCCATGAATAAATGTGGTAACCTCATACAAATTTATACAGATAATTAAATGAAACAAGCAAAATGTATTTCAAGCATTACTTTATACAGGGTGATCCGAAAAATTTTGAGTTTTCTTTAATTTTTTACTGGTTCCCGTTTCCTCTTTAGGACAAAACTTTCACTAAGATAAATGAGGTATAACATGTTTTTGATATTCCCAGAGTTTGAAGATAATTCTTAAAGGATTTTTCTAGATATTACACAAAACGTCTAAACTCGAAAGTGTCCAACTACTTATTGGTAGATGCTGTATAAACGCAATGTTTACTTGAGTGTTCACTAGTAGACTAAAAACCTAAAAGCCTTCCGCGCAATTTTTTGCAAAATAATCCTTGTTGTCCAGGGAATATTTAAATCTATTGCAATTCTTCACCTGACCACCAGAAAGAAAGTCAGGATCACATATATTTTTTGTAATACAGATTCTTTTAAACCAGGATTTTGTTCCTTAAATCACCTGTGCCTACGTTTTACCGATTTGATGATATCACTGGTAATTTTGTGCAGGGGTTCCTTTTTCCACTTTATATTAGCAATAAATCTTTTAAGCCAGGATTTTGTTTCTTTCATAGCCTTTGTATACATTTCGTCCTACTGAACTTATGGCTTTGAAATTTTTTCCAGTTACTTTTCTCGTGTATTATAATAACGTCTTTTTTTTAGCTGCGATTTTTTTTTCTCTAACTGATATTGATGTGCGCGTGAGATGTAAATCTTAATAAGACGCTGCCGAAGGCAAAACTCTGTATAGGGCGAATGATACAGATTCTTTTGAAAGTAGTGGATACAGCCCTTTATGTACAAATTCTATTTTTTTTTTTTTTTTTTTTTTTTTTTCTGCGCGCCCGTAGTACGATTTTGCTGTCAGTGGAAGACGATAAGAAAAACGTTGTCAAAGGTCGACTGAGGATAGCATCGAAATCGATGGAATTTTTTTTTTTTTTTCTGAGTTCATATATTTAAACACTTTGTATTTGTAAGTTATTCATTGTAGGATATTGTGTTGAGAAGCGGAAGAAGTTCGTTAGTTTTATACATATGTTCATTAAATAAGTAAATTACCTAACAATAAAATACAAATAAAAATAAAAATGAAAGACTCAAAATCAACAAGATATAAAATAAACTGAAAAGCATTAAAAATATTTGTAGAATTATCTCTCTCTCTCTCTGTTTCTTTTTTTTTCATCTTTTATATCTTAAATATTTTTTTTATTTTTTATTTAAACATGACAAGAAATGTTCAATTAAAAGAAACAGATTTTCTAAATGCGCAATGATAGTTAAGCAATAAAAATGTCCTAACCTCCCATTCTAAAAACTCTTAAAGGGGTAAAAATAAATTTTATGAAATGTGTTTCTTACAAATTTCATTTTACAGTTTCTTTAAAATATAGAAATATGATATGAAAGATTTTTTTTTAATTACATTATATTTTAACATAATAAAAAGTACCTTAAGATTTCGCACTTTATATAAAAACGTGTCAAGATTAATTATTTTACGCTTGAAAAGCATTGCATTTCTTTCAAATTTTAAGTATAAAAAAATATATATATTTATTTAAATTTAGAACAATACATGTTTTTTTAAAACCTATGAAAATAAAAGTGCAAAATATTTTTGAACAGGGAAAAGTAATTAGATTATTCTAAGAAATTTCAATATATTTTGGAATCATAATAATAGAAAAATATAAAGAAATGTAATTAATGAAATTCCTATTACTATTTTTTTTTTCAAAATGTAGAAAAATAACACACATGTATAATTAAGTAAATTATTTTTACTGATATAAAAATCTTTCTTTTGCTTTGTATTTTTTTTTTTTTTTTTTTTTTTTTTTGACTAAATATTCTTATGAATACAATTTTTTTTTCAGTGATATTATAAAATATTTTAATATATTTTTAGTTTTGTATTAGATAAAAATATAGTTACTCATAAATCATGTAGAAATATTTAATGTATGTGTAATAAAAAAAAAAAAAAAACTATAGCTGTATAAACCTTATTAAAATCAATAATAAAAAATATTTATATCAGTTTTAATATGCTATCAAGACATATCGATTTTAAAAGAATGCTTTTAATAACATACAGTTTTGCTCATACAGAACTCGGACATTACCTCTCTGACTCAGTTTGTATTTATTAGAACCAGTATTTCCAAACAGTGGTTCTTCTTAACAATTTCGATTAAATAACCCGACAATTTAATTATTAAATAACATGAATATTATTATTCAATAATAGATGCGTGAATTGAAATGTAAAGGATAAAAAAAGTAATTTGATAATTTTTCCCAATTATCCTACATCTATATATATATATATATTTCAACTAAGTTTCTGTAAAATAGCCATGCTGGACAGCAACCAAAGTATTCAGCCAAGAAAGGACCTATTTGCTAATCTCTCTCCACCAAAACGCATGGTAGGAGTTGAGTTGTCGTCTCCTAGACTGGTGTAAAAGCATAAACGCGGATAGCGAGCTTTCTGCGAGGTAGCTGAGCGTTCTCGACTCAAGAAGTGCTCATTTGCAAGCATTTCACATCCTGCCTAAATGTGTATAGTCATTGGTTACCTAAGGAGAAAATACCTACGCATCAAGTGTGGGCTTTACTGCGATTTGCTAGGGAAATCTTTAGGAATGTTTCTTAAACTGATTAATTTCTGAAAATATAGATTTCGGTTTGCGCCCCCTCACAGTACTGGGGTTCCTCTTGAATTACGTCTATCCACGTGCAAAAGAAACGTTTCTGAATTCTCCGAAGGGATAACAACCAAGAGTGCTTTCACGTAAATTTAACAGCACTAACACCCTAACGCATGCGTGCTATACAAAATGAGGAGTTTTAATGCGTAGGGTAAACCTGGGTAAACTAAGTTGGAAGGGTAAACTTAGCAGTCACCTTCCTAATTTTTTTCCCACTAGCTCAGTCTGTTCCAAACTCGATCCTGTGGCTTGCCTTTTCCTACTTATCAAGTAAAGTAACCAAGCACTCTTATCTCTAGGGCTCAGGTCCTTTAATTCTGTGCGTCCGTATTTCTTGTAAATTTTGACTATACGGAGTTCTTTTTGAGGCGGTTAAATTATATGGTGATGCTGTCATAGGTAACTGGACCAAGTCGAGTTCTCGTTGTGGGACAGCAAACTTTAACGATGGCCTTTCGCATTATTTCCATTACAAAGTATTTTATAATTATTCAAGAGCTTCTTCAACACAAACATAATTAAAAATCTAAAACGAAAAGAAGACATAAAAGAAAAAAAGAAAAAGGGAAATATTTTAAAATATAATACTTTTATAGATATGCCATAAAAAGTAAAATATAAAGAAAATTGTGGTCAGCTTGAAGAAAAAAGTAATATTTTAAAAGTGTTCAATGTTGACAAAGGAAACGTTTGCTACTGGACAATAAGAAAGTGATCATTTTAAAATATATTTTTCAAATTTTATTTTATTTTTTCTTCTAGCTGACCGCGATTTTCTAAGCTTTTCTTTATATTTTAATTTTTAATGCACATCTAAAAAAGTATTCTATATTAAAAAAAATCCACCTTTTTTATTTTGTCATTAACGAAATCAAGTTTACATATGGTGCAATTGGATTTTTATCGCTTATGTGATCAGCTAAAAATACATGTAAGGTAACGACACCAGTGCTCGTCACTCTTAAGGTTTTTTTTTTAAATATTTGTTTTTTTCGCTTGATATTCGTGTGGTATTCATGTATCAATATTATACTTTGGTCTATTTTATACACTGATTTTTCTAGTTGTTGTTAGACACTTTCAATTTTTCAATACATTAAGCCAATTTAATAATAATAATAATAATAATAATAATAATAAATCTATCAAAATGCACCAGTGCTCGTCACTTGAAAACTGCGTTTCACCAGTAGTCGTCAGGTGTTTGCACCAGTGGTCGTCATGTAAATAAAACGCAACAATTTCCTCAATAGATTGATTTTAATTGCGCTTTTACAAAATTAAATGAAACAGAATATCTTTGGAACATATTTAGAACCCAAATCCATTCTTAAGGTTTAAAACTCAAAACATTAAATGGTAAAATTCAAAATATTGCGAATAAAACAAATTCATATATGTAATAATTTAAAAATTCTTTGCTTCTAAGAAAAGTTCTCAAAATTTTATTCGTTCTCAAAAATATCTTTACTTAAAGCAGAGGGTAAGTAGCAGAGGAGGGGGTAATAACCTCGTTTTTAAGAGTGGCTTTGTCCAAATTATCGCAGTAAGATTGATTTTACCATGCTTTTTATTAACTCGTACTCTTGTTTTTCTTTTGTCCGGTACAAATCTTACAATTGATTTTTAACTAACTTCCCGACTACATAGACATTTGAAACTTTCAGAATAGTTCAGAACACGGAGAAAATGCATTTTTTTTAATACTTTTAGCGAACTGCTCCTGGTCACTGCAGCCTTCGGCAACGTTATCAGTACAAATCTTGCAATCGATTTTTAACTAACTTTCCGACTAGCTAGGCATTTGAAACTTTCAGAAAAGCTTAAAAGACGATAACAATGGATTTTTTAAACATTTTTAGCCAATTGTTTCAGGTCACTGCTGCCTTCGGCAGCGTTTATATGGTTCAACAGAAAATTTATTTAACTTTTTTCCCGACCAGCTAGACATTTGAAACTTTCAGAATAGTTCAAAACACGGTGGCAATGTATTTTTAATTACTTTTAGCCAATTGTTTCGGGTCTTCGTGCCTTCGGTAGCGTTTATGTGATTCAGCAATCATATACTCATTCCGATCATCAATCTTCCCGACTACCTAGACTTTTGAAATTTGCAGAAAAGCTCAGAACACAGTGACGATGCATTTTTAAATTACTTTTAGCCAATTGTTTCGAGTTCTCGCTGCCTTCCATAGCATTTATATGATTCAACAGAAAATTTTACGCGGTACATAAAAAATTATTTTTATATTACAATTATTTTTTTTTTTTTATGTATGGGCTGATTATGCGTACCTAACACACACTATAAAGTAATTTTGAGGAATCCTTCGCTTCTCCTTCCTCATTAACTGTGGGGTGAATACAAAAACACGTTTTCAAGTGTAATTATTCTCCAAATTATATCAGGAAAGCAATTTTTTGATGCGTTGATTGGTTATGCCTACCTAAAAATACTGTAAAGGGATTTTGCGTAATTCTTTCCAAACAAATTTTGAGAAAGGGGGCAAAAACATTTTTCTATGCATAACTCTGCTCTAAGTACTCTTACAAAGGCGATTTCTGATGTGTGAGTTGGTCATATGCATCCAACACCTAGTATAAAGAGATTTTGCGAAGATCTTTCGTCTATGTGAGGGTGGGAGAAAAATATGTTTTGAAGCTTAACTCTGCTGCAAATTATTTTCGGGAGGGGATTTTTTTTTATGCGTTGGTTGGTTGTGTGTACCCAACACGCATTATAAGGCGATTTTGCAAAATTACCCCTCCGCTCTTCCCTCTAGCGGGCGGACAAAAAACACGTTTTTAACTCCAAATTAACTCAGAAAGGCGAGTTTTGTTGTGTGGGTATTGGTTAAAAGTACGCAATATGTAATTTGATAATATTTCGTTAAAATTCTAAATTTACCCGTAGGAGAGGGGGGGGGGATAAAAAGCGGTAAATCTATGCCGAAGGCAGTAGAAGCCAATCATCATATAGCGGGACAGAAAGCTATTACAGAAGCCAGCGGGAACATTAACTGCGGTTTCGATTAATTTCAAAGTGTTTTTTTTTTCTTTCTTTCTTTAATTTTTGATATTGATATGGATTTTTTCCTGTTTTATTTAAATATAGGGGCCAGCGAAGGTGGCAAAGCTTGCCAGTATTATTCTAAACATCAAGCTAATGTTATCAAATATTATGGATCTGTATCTTACAATTTTGATTATTTAAGAACAACAGTCAACAGGGTATTTTTAACTATTTGTTTTTCTTACATAATTAATATAATGTATAAACAGAAAACTTGCTTAAGAAATGGTTTTAATGTTTAATATTTTCTATATAAATTTTTATTCACCCTCATCTAACATAACAAGAAAACCTTAAAATAATTTTGAACCGACTCACAACTAACTATGAAATTAAGCCTTTGTATTTTATCATTTTAGAAATATATATTAATTAAAATTAAATTATCACGGTCAGTAAAAAACTTATATAAAATGCATAAAAAAGTGCTTAAAGGGTACTTATAGTTTATAACTAATTAGTATGAAGCAACTTTAAAACATCACTTAAATACATCTTCGCCAAAGCATGTGATAAAATAAATTTAAAATACGTTAGACAGATGTATGGAGTAATCATGTGTGTTTTTCTAAAATATATAACAGAAAACTAGAAAGAGCTCTTTATAACTAAATATGTTTATGTGCCATTGTTTAATTTTTTCAGCAAAATAATATGGAAAATTTTAGGTGGTTTAAAGTCAGTCATAGTGAATTAAAGGTACCATGATTGACTTTATTTAAACAAGCTATACAAAAGTTACAAGTGCAATAAAGTTCACGTTCTTGAGGTAAAAATACATTTCTTTGCATTTACGAATACCCCTGACGACTACTGATGCCGATTGTCCAATTAAAGTAAAAATTATACCATCATAATTCTAAACGAAAATATAGTATTTTTCATCAAAAAAGTTACCCAGTTATTACCCCCCAAAAAAACACCAGTTTAGTTACCCCCCCCCAAAAAAAAAAAAAAAACACCAGTGTTTGTCAGGGGTGACGAGCACTGGTAAAACATGCAATATATGCACCAGTAGTCGTCATACCTTAAAAACCTTTATATTATATCAAATTTTAAAAATTCGCACATAAATCGTATCCTGCATTTCATAAACATTACATACAATGCTTTATGAGCAATGTAAAATGCAGCAAACAACAAAATATATCAAGAAATGCATATCTATTCCCTTAATCATTTCTTTACGTTGACTTAATCCAATTGTAATTTAGCGTATACTTCCCTTATTTTGCTTCTTCCTACTCTTCCCCAATAGTTGAAATCGAACTTTTTGTGTTATAAGAAGAAGTCTTTGGAGAATCTTGTGCGGTAAGATTCAAATTCATACAGATTATAAAACGGTTATTTTAACACATCTTTTAAGAGGGTGAGGACTACTGGTGCAGATTTTAGGGGGGACGAGCACTGGTGTCTTTACCTTATTTGTAGCCATAAATATTTATATTGTCCGGTCAATTTTCTAATAAATACATTTTATTCAAATTCAACTGCATAATAATTTTATTAATTTATTAAATTCTATTACACTTTAATTATAGACGGATTTTTCACTGATTACTGTTTATATTATTAAAAATTTACAAAGAGATTTATTTAATCCAGTTCAGTCTTTTTCCATCATAAAAGATTTTCTCCGCACACATCTGCATCTATGTATATAATTTTATTATTATTATTATTATTTATTGTCTTTATATTAGCATGTTGTACAAAATTCTTAAATTCTTTATGGAAAATATATTACGTATTTATAAAATGTTATTATTGCATATAAACTACTGTATAATGCATGTGTAATTTTTGCGAGTGCTGAATGCTTGGTATTTTAGTATTAAACTTAGAATAGTACTTGTACATGCCTATTTTATTAGGTACAACGTAATACTACCAATGTAGGCTATACGGAAGCATGTTTATTTATTTTATATATAAGCATGAATCTTTTTGTACGAATGATTTAATTATAATTTAGAATTTGCATTTTTTAAGTTTAGCAAATTTTGCGTTAAGGTAAATGAAGGGGAAAGTCTGTTTTTAAAAATTTTTCATAGATATTTTTAAGTTTTGTATTTTCGATATTTTTGTTGCTTTTTATCTATTAAATTCAATAAAAAAAAAAATCTCTGATATCCTAAATTAGAAGCATCAATAGCACCAAAGAATTAAAGATGTTACTTTAAAATTATACACATACAAAACGTTATAAATTAAATACAAAACACAGCAAAAAATAACTATTAAAATTCCATGTCTTTTTCTTTTAAATTTAAATGAAAATAAGGTTTTGGAAAAATGTGTCTGTGTTGAAAATAATTGTGCAGCCGTTTACATTATTTATTTATTTATTTATTTTTAATCAAAGAAAAGTTTTTAATAAAAATAAATAAATGTAATACTTTATATTATAAGCACTGATGTAATAACTTATATTTTTACGTTATTGAATTAAGCTGTTAATTACAATAGCTGTACCAGTGACAGAACAGGTGATACAAACTAACGAAGTTAATAGCTTCGTTAGACTTCTGAAAATATTTTTCATTTTTTGCTTGCAAAATTTTGATTAAAATTTAAAAATTAATTCTCCGTCATTTCGTTAATTATTTTTTAGTGTAATATGACAGGAAGTTATTAAAACAAAATTTGGATTTCATTAAAACATGTCTCTTGATCGATAAGTTTTCATATATGTTGAAGAAAAGAGTAAAACAAAAAGTTGCGAAGGACATGAAAAATTATTTCCTATCAAAAATACTTTTACAACTTTGTATATTTTGGTTATTTTTATAGGTTATTTGGTTATTATTATATTATTTTTATATTTTCACATTATTAATTAATATCATTTTAGAAATATAATATCATTTTAGAAATAATATCATATACTTTGGTTATTTTACATGAATACATTTTACATCACGTCATTAAATAATATCATTTTAGAAATATAATATCATTTTAGAAATAGTTTTTTTTAAAGTAAACTTTCAAATTTCTCAGAATGAAATAGAATATTTATTAGTGTTTGTGAAGATAAAAGTAATACAAAATTTAAACCAGTAATCTCCATTTTTTAGTAATATTTATGACTCATTGAGTTTATTCCTAAACAATATGCAGTGACTTTTTATAGGTTTTTGTAACTTAATAATATTTGTACTGGACTAGAGAAGAGTGTGAGATTAAATCAAGAGACTCGGCAGAGTCTCAAGTGACGCAAGCGCAAAAACAAACGAACGCCACGACACTCAGCGGAAACGGAAAAACGAACGAAACTGCGACACTTATATATACAGGAATTTAAAGATCAAAGAGACCGCTGAAAGCCGACACTTAATATCTCAGGAAATATGGGAGGTTATGTTCTGATAATTTCAAAATAGTCTTTCACCTTCTGTCTGATCCTACCCTGAAATCCCTACATTTCTGCGTGCAATATATTTCGAGATATGAATTGGCTCATTTAAGCTATAAATGGGCGGCCTAATGTGTAAGATTTTTTTCTCGAATATGGCTCGAGCGAATTTAGTTTAATTTATATATGATATTAATCGCTTTTATCTGATGTGCCTGACATCTCCCTTTTCCCTAGGAAAACTCTTGTTTTTTTCATAACTCAGTTTAAAAATCGAACTATTTTTACTACGCGATGCAAAGATTTCTATTGATAATTCTCAGAATTCTGAACAGGTGTTATTC